>CM035294.1:51871503-52027626 GCA_020226075.1 Hydropotes inermis | reverse complement strand
GCCACGGCCACCCAGGCCTGCCTCCTCCTGAAGCGCTGATCCCGCAGGTGCGGGACCACTCCCTCCTCGCCCTGGTACCTGGAGAGGTGAAAAGCCCTCTCCCAAGGCTAAGCTTAAACCGCCTCCCCGGTTCTACGTCTCACAGTCCCAAGAGTTTGCTCTCGAAACGTCTGCTGGTGTAGCTTCAGAAACAGCTGTAAGATCGCCACTGTGACTGTTTGCCGCCGCCGCTAGGCCGTGGGCTTCCTGAAGGCAGGCCTCCCCCGGCCGCCCCGAACACCCAGGCCTCTGGGGCACCGAAAAGGCGCGTCACAAGGCCGGTGTGAACGACGCAGCCGGTACCGAGGGCTGGGCTCCCGGCGGGCCACCCTCTGAAAGCTCCCTGTGGACCCTCCTTCCAGCTGCGCGGCCAGACGGAGCATTCCACAAGATCCCAGTGCACTTGGCGGCGCAGGCCTGTTCCGGGCAACCTGCCCTTCCTGGAGGGGAGCAGAACTTGACACCCCAACATATGCTCCTTTGGCATAAGGATTATTTTTTAAGAAGCAGCAGACAGCGGAGAAGCTCTGAAAAATGAGCAGAGGTTACCCTCTTGTAAGAGCTATCTACATTTATAAGGGAAATGTCCGTTTGTCTCTGAACCGGGAAGAGAAGGGTAGGTAATGTCAAGAAAGTCTCAGTTTTCCTGGGTATCTCCCACATATATAGGAAGTATACATATGGTTAAACTTCTGTTTCTTTTTTCCTGTTATGCTGTCTTTTATTATTTACTCAGCCAAGAACCTCCAAGGGTAGAGGGGGAACTATTTTTCTTCCACCACTTCCTCGACTCTCTGTAGAGCTACATTTCTCTGCTTCTGCCCTTTAGCACAGCACCTACCCTTCAGATCTCCCCAGATGTTCCTGCCCAAGATTGGTCATCAAACCGAAACTTTGCCTGAGTTTCACTGAGAGATGTGATCAAAGCTTAAGGCACGAGCGCCATTGCCAGCTGTCACTCTGAAGTTCTCCCCACAACTTTTACTGTGACGATCCACAGGTCCATGAAGGTTTTTGGCTGAATCTTTGTGGTGTTCACAGGTCAAGACTTCAGGCTTACAGGTTTTTCAGTCGATCATACTTTTGATTCCCTTTTTGACATTCCAGTCTTAGATCATTGGCTTGGTGGTTAGCAGCTGAGGACACACATTTAAAGCTTTTAGAATATAGGACGCTGGAGGGACTACTATGATGATTCCAAGCCAGACAATTCCCAATGTCTGGAGTGCACTTCAGAGCCATGGTCCCCAAGACCCAAAGGAATCAAAATCAAACCAGTCAAAGAAAGATCACTTTGAGGGGTATTTAGAGGGATCACCTTTCAAAGTGGCTTATTCAGTAATCTTAGGTGGCTGAGTTCAGCCTCCCCAGAAGTGTTACTTTAGGTATGATACATGGTGGTGGCCATAGCATAGATACGTACTTGTTCAGCTAAAAGAAAATCCACAACAACTTCGGCTAGAGTCTAAGCATTTTTGTTGGATAGGTGTCGCTCTAGCAGTACATTCAGCAAAGTCTTCCAGAGTTGAGGAGAGATTTCTGATCGTATAGCCTCATCTGTACTCACTCCTAGCCAGGAGTAGAGGGACTTGTAAGCAAATCCTGAATCATGAAGGCCTCCTGGTAGGTCCTTTCTAATTTGATGATGTAAATTCAGGGGAGTTGACACAATGAGGTGAAGAATTTGCATAGGGCCTTAAAGAATAATCTCTCTTCCAGCATCCCCATTGATTACAACAGATATCAATCCCTGGGGAAGCGTTTTGATGATGGGTCCCTAGGAGGATGTAATGGGGGGGGCTGGGTGTTGTTCTAGATGCTTTTTGTGTTTTTAGTAAGATTTTTGCCGTTTTTGTAGGTATTCATAGCTTCTGGAACCATCATTCTTAGACATAAAATAGGCAGGTATGCCAGAAAGTGGCATGCTTCACTCTTTGGAGCTTAAGAATCCTGTTCCATTTTTAGCTAAGATTTTGGGTCTCTTGAAGCTAAACTAACACCTAAAAGGAATTGCCACTGGGTTGGAGATTATGTGGTGTTTTACAAGTGTTATCTCTTTGCATGGAAATTTTATTGATATTGGCATTCTATGACCAAATTTTCCTAAAACGGGGTCTCTCTCTCAGGTGATGAGCACTCTAACAGCTTTTAAATGCTCATCAGCTTTTGTGGCTTGTTGGCTTGGAAGCTTCCCATTAACAATAGCCTTTATCTACACTAAGACAGACAAACAAGCATGTGCATCTTAACACACCAGCAGTAACCAAGAAATGTCACTGCAGCTTGGCCAAGAAAAGTCCCTGTGTATCCCACCAACAATTCCCATGAATCTGGGGGCTGGAAAAAAGACTGAACCAGCAGATGCCAAACAATGGGGGCTGCAGACTGATTCCAAACAATTAGGAACCGCAGCTGCTCCCAGCAGTCCCCAGCCTACAACCTGGCAAAGATCTCAGACGGATGTGGGACTGCAGACTGAAGACCAGCAGTCCCCACTGAGAAGTCTGGGGACAAACCAGCTGCTGAGGGTCTCCGCTCAAGTTGGGGAATCAGGGTCGGAACAGTGGGCTGGGGGACTGGGTTCTGGCTGGACTCATCTGCCAGCTCGAGTTGAACGGCCCTGGGTTGCAACACCACTAAAATTAGGAGGCTGATGCAGAGTGGCCCTCAGAACTGAGAGGAACTTTCTGTGGCCCTTGGAAACAGCGAGAGCCAGAGAATGCAAAAGGGCTTGCAGGAACCAGGCCTGTTTCTTGTTGTCTCTGAAGCCGTCAGAGGTCTCCTTCAGTCCTACTGTTGACAGTGAATCTCTTAAAAAACTACTCAACTGAGTAAATTTGAAGGCTTTATTCAACAATTCAGGACTGGGCAGCGTCCCGTTTAGCACATAGAAAAGAGCTCTAAAGAACCGTACAAAATAGAAGGCTTTTATAGGCGAAAGGGACCAGGAAAAGGAAGTTTCTATCAAAGAGTTGTTAAAAAAAAAAACTAGGTACAAAATGGAGTCACTTGTGCTAAGCTCTATGGAAGCAAAACAATCTTAATTGCTGTTTCAGCCTCTCCCAGGAACATGAATTTTAAGCAGTCAATGTGAAATTACCTAGCCAGCACAAGCGAGGTAATCACCCCATAGACGCTTACCTACCCCCAAAGGAAGGTGGTCTTGTCTGAAACAATCCTTTCTTTTATTTGTGACTTCCTTGTCCCATCCTCTTTCTGCCTTTAAAAACTTCTTTTAACAACTCTTTAGAGCACCTTTCTATTTGCTAGATGGAATGCCGCTTGATTCAAACATGATATAACTAGAAGCTCAGTCATGTTCAACTCTTTGCAACCTCATGGATTGCAGCCCGCCAGGCTCCTCTGTCCATGGAATCCTCCAGGCAAGAATACTGGAGGGGGTAGCCATTCCCTTCTCCAGGGAATCTTCCCAACCCAGGGATCCAACCTGGGTCTCCTGCATTACAGGCAGATTCTTTACCATCTGTGCCACCAGGAAAGCCCACTTGATTCATGGATCATTGAATAAAGTCAGTTAGCTCTCCAAACTTAGTTGAGTTTTGCTTTTCAACAGAGCGGATTGTCTCAGGCAATCCACTTTTGTCTCCCTTTAAGTAACTCCAGGTAATTCCAGATTGCCTGGTTAAAGGTCACGTTCCTGGGAGAGGCTAAGATTGCAGTTAGGGTAGGCATTAAGTCTTGGACAGACATGGGACTTAGTACAAGTGATTCCACTTGGGGCTGTTTCTTTTATTAACACAACCAGTAGACTCCTAAGCTCTAGCATGACTCTGAGACATTAGGCTGCAAGACTTGAGTCTTGGGCCTGTTCAATCTTTCTGACCAACTGCTTTAACCATCTCTGGAGTGCTGACCCCGGTAAATGTACTTCACATGTTTACAAATCCCCTAAAGTTGTAGATTAAAGTTTACATTATTTGTACCTGTGATTTCATGATGTATAATAAGAAATAAATGTATTTGATCTTCACCACCATTTCTAACAGGCTTCTCTGATAGCTCAGTTGGTAAAGAATCTGCCTGCAATGCAGGAGACCCCAGTTTGATTCCTGGGTTGGGAAGCCCCCCTGGAGAAGGCATAGGCTGCCCACCCCAGTGTTTCTGGGCTTCCTTAGTGGTTCATACAGTAAAGAATCCGCCTGCAGTGCGGGAGACCTGGGTTCATTCCTTGGTTTGGGAAGATCCCCTGGAGGAGGGCATGGCAACCCATTCCAGTATTCTTGCCTGGAGAATCCCTTAGACCGAGGATCCTGGCGGGCTACAGTCCATGGTGTCACAAAGAGTTGGACACAGCTGAGCGACCAAGCACACCATTTCTAACACAGAGATCCTAAAACAACTGGAAGTTCCTAAGTGATGAGAGCCATAGTGATGTCTTTAGTTATGTTACTGAGTGATTTTGGGACTGCACCTAAAGATGGAGGCTGGTTGCCAGGAGAACCAATTTTATGACGAAATGGAACTTTCGGTCCCAAGCCTCTGCCCTTCAGGGAGGAAAGAGGAGCTGGAGGTTAAATCAGTTATCATTGGTCAATGATTTAATCAATCATACTTATGTAATGACACATCCTAAAATCTTGAAAGAACTGGGTTTGGAGTGCTTCTGGATTGGTGAAAATGTGGAGATTCAAAGAAAGGAAGGTGGCATGCTCAGAGAGACCATGGAAGCTCCACACCCCTTTCCCCATACCTTGCCTCATGCATCTCTTCCATCTGGTGTTCCCAAGTTATATTCTTTTCTAATAAACTGGTGACCTGTGAGTAAACGTCTCCTGAATTCTGTGAACCACAGAAACAAATCAGTGGGACACATTGAGAGGGCTGTGGGGCCCTCCAATCTGTAGACAGTAACAACTTGGGTCTGAGATTGACATCTGCAGAGGTCGAGATGGCAGAGGAGTAGGAGGATGTGGAGTTCATCTCTCCCCACAAATGCATCAAGACTACATCTACAAATGGAACATGTCTCGCAGAACCCTAGCTGAACACTAACAGAGGACAATGGATGCCCAAAAGGACAAGAAAAATCCCTACGTAATGGAGTAGGACGATAAAATGAAAGTGTTACGATGCCCAATCCTGTCCAAGTCTTTGTGACCCCATGGACTATAGCACACCAGACTCCTCTGTCCATGGAATTTCTCCAGGCAAGAACACTGGAGGGGGTAGCCATTCCCTTCTCCAGGGAATCTTCCCAACCCAGGGATCCAACCCAGGTCTCCTGCACTGCAGGCAGATTCTTTACCATCTGAGCCACCAGGAAGCCCAGTAAAAGAAGAAGAAAGGAAGGAGGACTGGATCAGTGCCCCTCAAGAGAGGGGCTGAAGGAGTGGAAAGGTCCCTGCATCCAGGGAAGCCCCCTCACCAGCAGGGAGGTCAGCTGGGACAGAAGGGGAGCTTTGGGGGCCATGGGGGGAGAATGCAGTAACTCATCTGCGGCAGGCAGAACAGAGTGAGACCTAAACACGTGGTCCTTCCCACAGCCCTGAGCCCCCCAGCCTGAGACCTGTATCCGCTAACACACATAGGGACTGGGGGCTGGAACATGAGGTTTGGAGAGCAAACCCAGGGAGAAGACTGATGTTAGCTGCAAGGAGATAGCCTGAGGGGGCGGGAGTGAGGAAATGAGCAACCCAGAACACTTGAGGGGGAAACCCTGGCTGCCATAGAAGCAAAGCGCCATTGCTAGATGAGGATGGAGCCTCCGTTGCAGACTCTGTCCCCACACACTGGGCCCTGCCTCCCTGGGCCTAAGAAAGGCCCCCACCTGCTCGAGCTCTCTTGTGCCCACGGCCTTCTCTGCCTCTGTGTGCCCGTTACTGCCAGGGCGCCCCGACCTGGGCCACCACACCACCTGCTCACCTGCTCCTCCCCAGCAGACCTGTGTGCTCCAGGGCAGCCTTGAGAGGAGGCGCTTGTGGGGTCCGAACCCCAGGGGCTGTGCAACCAAGGAAAAAAGGCTGAAATCTGTCCTAGCAGTGCACGAACCCTGAAATAATACCCATGTGGCCAGGTTTGTACATTCAGGCACCTACAGAGCATCTGAATGGGCCACGAGTGCTCCTGCAGCCAAAATGGGCCTAGTTTCAGCACCTACAGACTTTGTGGGCACACACAAGGAGAGCTGGGCCAGGCTAGTGTCCGCACGGCCCTGATAGCCCAGAGGGTCCGACCCATGAATACTGGTATCCTGGGACCTGACTCCAGAAGATCTGTGCTGGTGGTCAAGTGAAAACCCCTGAGAGACATAGGGTCAGCTGCCAGCGTACCCACAGTTAAGGTGGGGCTGAGAGCAGTGCCAGCAACAGCATAAACTGACACCACAAAGCTCACCCGAGGTGAGCAGCTCCAGACAAGGAACGCCGGTGGTCTAGTCGCCCAGTCGTGTCCGACTCCTGCGACCCCGTGGACTGTAGCCCGCCAGGCTCCTCTGCCCATGGGATTCTGCAGGCAAGGGTACTGGAGTGGGTTGCCATTTCCTTCTCCAGGGGATCTTCCTCACCCAGGGATTGAGCCCGTGTCTCCTGAAGCTCCTGCATTGCAGGTAGATTATTCACTGCTAAACCAAGCTCACAGCCACCTCCAAACACACCTCTTGACACGGCCCTGCCTATCAGAGGGACAAGACCGGCTCCACCCACGAGAGGGCAGACACCAATCCCTCCCACCAGGAAGTCTACACAAGCCCCTGGACCAACCTCACCCCCACCAAGGTGGGCAGACACAGGAAGCAAAAGGAACTATGATCTTGCAGCCTACGGAAAAGAGACCATGAATGCAGAAAGTTAGACAAAATGAGATGACAAAGAAATAAGTTGCAAATGAAGGAACAGGAGAAAAACCCGCAAGAACAACGAAATGAAGAGGAGATAGGCAATCTACCTGAAACAAAAAGAATTCAGAGTAATGATAACAAACATAATCCAACATCTTGGGAGGGTGGGTGGGGAAGTGGAGGCACAGATTGAGAAGATACTAGAAATATTTAACAAACAGCTAGAGGATTTAAAGAAAAAACTGATGAATAATGAAATGAATATGAAATGTTTAGTGAAATGAAAAATACACCTAGAAGGAATCAACAGCAGAAGAACAAATTAGTGAGCTGGGAGACAGAGTGGTGGGAATCACTGCCATAAAACAGAATATAGAAAGAAGAATGAAAAGAACAGTCTGGGACAACATTAAACACACAAACATTAGCATTATAGGGGTCCCAGAAGGAGAAGAGAAAGGGTCAGAGAAAATATTTGAAGATAGCATAGTCGAAATTTCCCTCCCATGAGAAAGGAAGCACCCACTCAAGTCCAGGAAGTGCAGAGAATCCCACAGAGGATCAACCCAAGGTGGAACACAGCAAGACATATACTAATCAAACTGACAGAAATTAAACAAAGAGAAAAACAGTGAAAGCAGCAAGGGAAAAGCAACCAATAACACACAAGGGAATCTCCATAAAGTTTTCCGTTGATTTTTCAGCAGAAACTCTATAGGCCAGAAGGGAGCGACACAGTACATTCTGAGCGATGATTGGAGGGGAAAATTTACAGCGAAGGATACTCTACGCAGCAAGGCTCTCGTTCAGATTTGAAGGCGAAATCAAAGCTTTATAGACAAGCAAAAGCTTGAGGATTCAGCACCACCAAACCAGCATTGCAGCAAATGTTAAAGGAACTTCTCCATGTTAAAGGAGAGGAAGTGTTCAATGAAACGTTGAATGTTAAAGGAAAGAGACCAACAACTTAAAGCAACCTTGTACATATGTGGACTGCTAGATCGAAACCTCACGGGAACAGCAAATCCCCAAACTACAATAGATACAAACGCAGAAATGAAAAAGTGAACTTGCCTCCTGGTCCAGTCAGTGGTTAATAATCGACCTGCCAATGCAGGGGACATGGGTTTGATCCCTGGTCTGGGAAGATCCCACCTTCTGCAGGGCAGCTAAGCCCAGGCACCACGACTGCTGAGCCCACACTCTGGAGCCGACAAGCCACAGCTTCCGAGCCTGAGCGCAGCTAATACTGAAGCCTGTGCACCCCAGGGCCCGTGCTTTGCAACAAGAGACGCCACCACAATGAGAAGCCTGGGTGTCACAGGTAGAGGGTAGCTCTTGCTCACATAACCAGAGAAAGCCCTCACGCAGCAATGAGGACCCAGCACAGCCAAAAATAAGTAAATAAAATTGCAGAACAGAAAGACAAATAGCACATGATATAACTTGCTTGTGGAGTCTAGAAAAATGGTACAAATGAACCTATTTGTAAAACGGAAATGGCGTCACGGGGCAAGGGAGAGAAGGACAGCTTGGGAGGTCAGGAGTGACACAGACATTGCTCTGTGTAAACGGATAGCCAAGGAGAGCCTAGTGTGTGGCACAGGCAACTGTATTATCCTCTGTAATGACCCGTGCGGGCCCCCCTGGTGGCTCCGACCGTAAAGGGCCTGCCTGCAATGCAGGAGCCCTGGGTTTGATCTCTGGGTCAGGAAGATCCTCTGGCGAAGGGAACAGCAACCCACTCCAGCCAGTGTTCTTGGCTGGAGAATCCCCTGGACAGAGGAGCCTGGCAGTCTGCAGTCCATGGAGTCACAAAGAGTCAGACAGGACTGAGCGACTAACCCTGAACTGAACGGAGTGACCTGTATGGGAACAGAGTGTGAGAAGGAGGGGGTACATGTGTCTGTGTAACTGACTCACTTGGCTGCACTGCAGAAAGTAACACAGCTTTGTAACCCAATGATATTCCAATTTAAAATTAAGTTTAAAATAATAAACAAAAATTTTTTAAATTAATAAATAAAAGTTAAAAGATTGGCGTTTGGCGTTGTTCCACAGGACTGTCTTCACTCCGTGGGATCTGACACTGTCTCCAGGTTGACAGTGTTGGAGCGTTGTTTGTTGGTGTGAGCGATCTCACCCTCCACGTGTGTTGAATTGGGTCTAGAACCTTTAATACGGAAGTCTTGGAAGTAAATCACCATGTAATCACAACAACACAGAGATGTACAAAACTAAATGGAGAAAAGCCAGGAATTAGGTCTTGTTGATTCAAGGCCCTCTTAGGGCCAGTGGGCTGTGATGGGTGGCAGATCAGATTAATAAAAGACACCCACACATACCTCCTTTAAGTGTCTTACGTACACTGCAGATTACTAGACCACCATCACAGAGGCTGGTGACAGCTGCATCACAGCAGAGTCGGAAGCAAACATTTTCCCTTTATAATAATAACTGAAGCAACCAGTAAAGCTCAGGATCCTGCCCTCATTCTTGGCTCCCACAGTAACTTTCCTTCTATGTCCCAATCTAGCAAGACCAAGGGCTGTTTGCTGACCCAAAGCCCTGCTAGCCTGTAAACTCTGTTTGTGGATCACCATCTTATCCCACTACCTGCCACAGGACCCAAGCCCAATATCTGGGGATAGAAAAATAATAGTGCTACAGATGCAGCCTTCTTTGGGGCTGGGTCTTTGCACAACCATCGTCCCCATCTCCCTTCTCTAGGAGTAAGAGTCAGTGGTTAATGTCGCCCAGGCCCATCCTGGAAATACAGAATATCTGGTTTTTCTTTTTTTTAACATGTATCTGTTTACTTGGCTGCATCAGGTCTTGGTTGCAACGTGCGGGATCTTTTTTGCATCACGTAGGACATTTCCTTGTGCTGCACGGACTCTCTTGTGTCGCCCGGGCTCAGGAGTCACTGCACGTGGGCGTCCTTGTTCCTCAGCACGCAGGGTCTTAGTTCCCCCACCAGGAAGCGAACCTGGGTCCCCTACATTTCAAAGTGGATTCTTAACCACTGGACCACCCGGGAAATCCTTGTGTTTTTCTTTATCTAAAGCTGGTCTGTGAAAGTCTTTGAGAGCTAGAAATCATCTTCCAAATTCATTTCCTCTTTCAATCACTAAATAAATCTTCCCATAGTAACCCTATGAAGTGATGAGTAAGACAATGCTGGGAAAATTGCTATGTGTACAAAATAAAGAAATTTCCATTTATATATGATATGTGTGTGTATTGTGTGTGTGTGTGTGTGTGTGTGTGTGTAATACAGCCAGAAGAGTCAAGAAAGGGTAAAACCCATCCACCAACCAAGTACATCCCTGTAGGTCATAATATGCAAAACTCCTTTATTGTTGAGGAATAGAGAGAAACATCATATTTGTAGGACACCACAGAAATTCCAGGGCAGTCTGTACTCAGTGGTTACAGGGACTGGGGACGCTCACAAGGCAGTTTCTGCAGCAAGTGGGACAGACAGAAGACGGGGTCAAAGCACAAGAGTGTTCCAGGGGTGCGGAGGAGGAAGGGAAATAGAAGTGTGTGCATCTAGGGGTGGGTGTCTTCACGATGTAGCCCAGGAGTCCAGGAGTGCAGTGCTGAGGACCAAAAAAAAAAAGACCACATCACATCTCTGTCCTTAAAACTCCCACCAACCACCCCCCGGGGAGGTGGGGGAGAAAGGGAGGGGCCTCTGGAAGGGAGCAGTAGAGGGAATGGAAGCCTCAGCCCTCAGCTCTCCACGTAGCCTTTGAACTAGAGGCTTGAGAAACCTCCCAGCTACAGCTGTTGCGTCTTCCCAGCTGCCACGTGCATCGCACTATCCCCTGATAGACCCTGTGTGCGTGGTCTGAGGGGCCCACACAGAAAGACTTAGTAGCAAAGTTCACATCATCCTGGCATCCCTATGAGCCGGGCATACACACAGCCCTGTCCAATGCACCTTGGAGCTAATGCTCCCCTGGCCTCACCCCGTCCCTCTTCCTCTTTCCAGAAACGTCCCCGAGGAAGGACAGGTCCAGGGATCACTTCCTTTTTCAGCAGTTTCACATGAATGAAATTAGGCCACACGATGATCTGTGTTGATCCATCTCATCTAATCTTTACATGCCAGCCGCCAGGGGCCTTGAGTTTACACTCCCCAGTACTTAACAGGTTCAAAATGCGCCATCTGTGGTGAGATTACGAGGGTGGCAATTATGAGCCCAGTCCCTCCGAAAAAGCCTAGATTCACCAGGAAGCATTAAAAGTAGATTTCTATAATGTGCTTGTTTCTGCCATTTGTATAAAATACTATGGCAAAATTGCACTGTAATTATCTTTACGGCCGATGCATAACGTTGGGGAGAGTATGTCATCCAGATATAGCTGCCGTATAATTATCTGGCCGTCGGCAAGACTGAAATAACAATCTAATGAGAGCAAAATGATACAGTAAGTAGCATGTAATCAGCAAGTTACGGTTATTACAGCTTTTTGTGCCCCCTTGCCCAACACTGAATCGGGGGCACAGCCATGACTCTGGGCCCGGAGTCATGCACCGGCAGTTTCACTGAGAGCCAGGTCCTGGTCCTTGGGTCTCCCTTGAGACCCATGAGGGGGGGTAACAGGGCCGCAGGGGGAGGGGCAGGAGTCTCCAGGAAGACAGAGGCTTCCTGCCCCTCTCTCTGCCTCCCCCGACACCTTTCCTGGGAAGCCATGCAAAGAAAGCTATCCGTGAGCTGCTATTGCTGCATGTGGGAAGCTGGTGTCGAGGCAGATGGCTCCGCTTTTCAACAAGACACTTCCCCCGGGGGGACTCACGTCCGCACACCAAGTGGAAGGACTGCCAGCCCGCTCAGGCCTAGGGTCCAGCCAGACAGCTTCAGACAGACAGACCAGAGCCCACCGAGGCAACGCTGGGGACTCCCCTACACCTCCCAGGTGGCGGCAGTCACAGTGAAGCCAAGGCACAGAGCTGTGTGCCAGCTGTGTGTCCAGCTCTCAACGCTCGACCCAGACGCGAAGCAACAGCCCTGTGAGACAGTGTTACCATCCCCGCTCTTCAGAGGAGGAAACAGGCACAGAGGATTATGTGGCCTGGCCACGGGACACAGCCAGTGAGTGACAGATCCAGGATTCAAAGTCAGGCCACGCTCTTATTCATTGCTCTACACAGAGCCATTGCGATACTCTATGGTGGACCCGGCAACGCAAGGTTCAGGATCATCTGGACGGTTTCAGCCTCCATGGGAAGCAAAATGCTTCACGTGCGAATAAATGTGGTACCTATAATTATCCAATAGTGGTCTCTCCATCTTTTGCACAAATCACAAGAGCATACAGCACAACCAACAGAAGTCGCCCATCCAAGAAACCCCAGGGAAACCTCCCTTTGCTAAATCCCCCCACTCACTCCTGCTCAATTGTAAGCTGGGATCAATGAAGCTGGAACGAGATGAGAAAGAGGGGGTGTGTGTGTGTGTCTATGTGTTTCTCTGTGTGCACACGCGCGTGTGTGTGCAGTCACAGACAGGCACACACTTCTAAGTGTCGGGACATATTAAGGGCGTTAATTATGAGCATTAATGCCCACAGCATCAGAGGAAATGATCCTCTGGAAACGCCCCCCCTACCCCGCCGCATACCCACAACCCCCTCTCCTCGCCCTGAGTAAGTGGTTACCTCATTCCACACTGCGGGGGTACTTGAAGGTGCCAAAGCTGGGGATGTTTTCTTGGTTTATATCAACAGGAGTGTCTGGGGGGATGTAAAGGATGTAGTTAGGAGGGATTCTTCTGACTATGACCTTCACCCTAACCCAAAAGCAAAGGGCTGGCTATGCAGGACAGCTTTGGAAGGCAGAGTTAGGAAGAAGAGGGACTCTGTTTGGGAAATGGGGGAGGGGGCAAGCAAGCCTCTCTGACCCTATCCCAACTGCAGCAGGGCCTTCTTAGAAAGGTCTCCCTGCTTTGCTCCCGGGGAGGGCTGGACTGTGGTCCAAGCTGATTGAGCAGAAGGGGTGGAGAAGCCCTCCCGCTGCTGACAGACATGCCGCGGTTGCCTCCTGCTACACCTTTGCGGCACCCTAGCTCCTACCTGCCTGGAGGTTCCTCTTGCCCATGAGACCCACAAAGAAGTCATGCATGTCACCTGCAGAAAAAGGGCCAACACGGTCAGCCATCACGATGAGAAGCAGATACATTTCCCCAGACAGGCGTCCAGACTTCTGAGGCTGGCTCTGGTCCCTATTCCTGCATCTCTCCACAGCTGTCCCCCCCACAGTGAGCAGGCTGTCCCCTTAGCCCAGCCTCTCCGTCTACCTCCCTCTCCCCCATCTTTCAAGAACTCTCTAAAATTCTCTCCCCCAGCAGGTGCCTGATTTAGAATCTTCACAGCCACCAAGAGATCCTCTTGACTTGCACTACCGCGCCTGGGGAGGAAGACCTCACCAGGCCGCTCACACCTGCCTCCTCTGGTGCCCAGGGGCCGCTCACGCTCTGCAGAGGCTTACTGAGCAAGTGCAGTTGGGACGCTGTTTGCACCCATGGAACCAGGGCCAGCCAAGACAGTCACTGGCCCATGCCCATGGAGCACCAAGCAAGTGGGCAGCAGAGGTCGGGAGGGCGAGGGGGCTACTCACGCTTCTGGGGAAGTGGCGACTCCTTCGGACCTGTGAAGCAAGAAGAAGCATGTAACTGGGGAGTGGGATCTGCAAAGAGACGACTGGACGGGGCTCAGATCACAACCCTCAATCAGTCACGAAGTCATCTCCAGTCTCCTTCCCTCCTGGAGGGTCTCCCAGGCCTATTTAATCTTCGGAATCCTGCCCCCCAAGCCCCTTTCCCTGAGGCTGTATCCTACCTACACTGGCCTTGCTCAGCATCTTGAGCAATCCGTCCAGGGAGACCACGCGGCTATCATAGAGTCTCCGGAGCAACGATGGGGGCAGCTGGTAGAGATCTGAGTCCTTCTGGGGGAGAGAGACAAAGAGGGCCGAGGAGGAGGCTCACCCCCAGTCCTCTCACTCTTTTCGCATAAGAAATGGCCTCTTCCCAAGCTCGTCACAGCTGAACCTGACATCCTGTTTCTTTCCGGATTTCCTCTGGTTCACACTAGAAGAGGAGCAGACTCTCAGACTGCTGTCTGTGGACTAGCAGCATCATCGCTGGGTGTTTGTTAAAAATACCTAATCTTGGTCCTATGCCAGACCGACTGAGACAGAATCTGAGTCTTAACCAGGCTCCCAGGTGATTCACAGCCACAGCAAGATCTGGGAGGTGCGCGTAGAGGGAGCATATTGGGTGTGCCTGAGGCCGACCAACTGCCCCAGTTTGCCCGGGTATGTGGGGCTCTCAGTGCTCACGCTGGGACAGTCCTGAGAAAAGCAGGACAGCTGGCCATGCTGTCGCCCAAGCTCAAAGGGGACAGGCTCCTGGGGCCCCTCCCGGCTCCTGCCAGCTCTCAGTGAAAAGGGCCTTTGGTTCTTTTCACCCTGGCACATCCAGAACTGGGCTGACCAAGGATATGGTTGTCTCACTAATCAAGTGAGCCAGGAATTTCCGAGGACAGTTCGTCAGACAGAGCTAGTATCCTCTGGTCGGTGCTCCGTGACTGAGCCACAGACAGGACTTGGTCCTGGGGACAGGTGGGTGTAGGCAACGGGGGCCACCAGCCATCCTGGAATTGCCCCTCTCTCCACTGAGCCCTGGGTGTTTCTCTCCCTCTGCTTCCCACCGCCTCTCCCTCTCTTTCCTTTTCCATTGGTTTCCGCTGTGGTTTTCTCTCTCCCCACTCCCCCTGCCCCAGATTTAGAATTTTAGAAGGCAGCATGCTCAGAATGAAGCCTCTTCTTCTCCACGACTGAACCCCGTTGTAGCCCCGCTGCTGAGCAGGCGTTCTTAACCATCTTGGTGGTTTCACACATGCCAACCTGGCTGCCCAGGCACACACACATCCTACCCCCATCTCATGCCAATTTCTCTCATCCTCATGGACCTGTAGGGAGAAGGGGCAGGAAGGTAACTTCTCTTTTACTGGACAAGAGGGGCAAGGTTGCAAAGCACAGTTGTCTCAGAGTAACAGACCCAGATATTCCGTCTCCAGCTGGAACTTTGGCTCCAAACACAGTGCCCAGCCTTTGTCTGGCACTTGCTCTATTTTTTGAACTGGTTCTGTTCTTCTGGAGCTGGTGCAGCGGCTACCACCTGCAAGGTTGCCAGCCCATCGTGCCTTGGGACACCCCACCACCTGGACAAAAGCTGATGATGTCTCTCTTTGCCCAGCCCACAGCTTCCCACGCAACCACTTCACCAAATTGTTCAAATACTCTGCGCACCTCCGGTAATGAGATGCTAAACAGATCCAAGCTGGAGAAGGCAGTTAGACTTCACATGCTGGATTTGTAATAAGCTCCACCTGTAATCATCTTAAAAGCACTCGTACCAATGTAATTGCTGTCTTTTCAAAACGTTGAAAAGACTTCCTCCTTGTTCTCCCCCAGTACCCCTATTCTGACAACTCCTATTCTTTTTCTTAGAGGAACTTCAGAAACTGGGGCCCAGCTTGTTTTGTGGTTTGTGTTTCCTGTCCTCACTGAGCAGAGGCGGGAGGAGGGACGGGCCGGGATTGTAGCAGCCCTGAGGTTGCTGGGGGTGGAAGAGCGGGGGACAAGGCGGTTCACGGGACTTTTTAAAGCCACATAATGCATAAGACTGACAGGTGACAAAGAATACAAACGACTATTTGGGAGAGAAATTCTGACGGTTTCATACCATCCAGGGAGTGGGGAAGATCTGCCCCCTGCAAAGGGAAAGAACCTGAGCTGGACTCAGGGAACATGCGACCACCTTATCCAGCGCCATCCACTCACCAGGTCACCAGACAATCAGACAGACACCGTACCAGTAGGGCCGCTTTTATGTACAAGGTGTCAAAGACATGCAGAGGGCCAGAGACGCGGACAGACACACTGGGAGAACATGAGGCCCCCAGAGAGGCCGGGCAGTCCGGCTCTCTGGTGGATGATCCAAGTAACTCCCCACCCGCCCATCCCACCTCCCTCCCTACAGAGGTGGGACAGGCAGAGCGCGGCCCCATGATGGTGTCGGTATTCTGCCAGGGTGGGCAAACCAGAGGGGCAGCCTTACCTTGCTGAGAGCCCCACCGGGCACCACCTGCTCCTGTGACTCCTCACAGACTGCACCAAGACTGGGAGCTGAGCTGAGGGCCAGGATGACTGCAAACAGCAGGGCGCTCCGCATGATGCCTAGGAGGGCAGAGAGACAGGACAGGGGAGGCGGGGAGGAGGAGGACACCACACAGGGGCAACCGCAGGAGGCATTCGCCACCAGCCCCAGCTGCCCCGCCCCAGCCTTGGTCGGGGAGAGCCTCTGAGCTGGAGGGGCTCAGCCTCCCAGCTCCTACCACATGGTCCCCCAGTCTGCACCTGGCAAGGAGCGATAGCGCAATAATGCCGGGGGCTCCAGCTCCCAGGGGAGATAATGGACTGACGGGACCTGCACAGGTCTATTTCGTTCGTCAGCTGGAGGAAGGATCCTGAATGCTATTTTCCAGCCCTAGATACCCTAAGACTTAGGCCAAAACTTTCTAAATATTGGAAGAATCCGTCTGTACCCACAGGCTCCAGGCATCACTACATCAACCCCTATAGCCTCTTTCTGCTCACCTGCCCAGCAGCCCACTCCCTGATCAAAGGCTGCCACTTCTATCCCCTCCTGACTCTGCCCCCGCCCTCTGGGGCCAGCTCCCATCCATCCAGCATTCTCTGGCTTGTGCCTACCTGTGGAGCAGCTTGGAGCCTGGGACAGATGGTCTAGCAGGATCGGGGAGCTGGCCGGAAGCACTGTCCGCTCCCCACAAGCGCTGCTGGTGCTGCTGCTGTGAAGAGAGAAACGGAGTGGAGGGACTGGGGAATGTGGCAGGAACTCCGGCCCAGCTCCCTGATAAAGGCTCTGGGAGGGTCTGGGGGAGCCGGGGGAGGGGCTGAGAATCACCAATCCCAGGGTGGCTGGCAGGGCGGGAGGCTGGTGGGGGTGAAGGGGGACATGGGCTGCAGACACACGCGCACATACACACACACACCACAAACCCAGCAGTGAGCTGAGGTTATGCAGCAACTCACAGCCCAGCAGCCCTGGAGCTGGGCGCTCTAAGGATGATGTTGCTTATGCAACTCAATAGATGAGGTCCCTGGGCTCTTTCTCCTCCATGTCTACCCACCAGCTCTTTGCCCTTTAAACTTCCAGCCTCAACTGCCAGGCCAAACCAATTTCGGGCAGGTCCTTCTCTGGCCCCCCACCACCACCAGGATGAGAAGGATTCCACCCCGGAGGATTGGGATGCGAGTCTGGCACCCCTCTAGTCTTCATGTGTCCCTCTGTCCTCCTCCCAGCTGGAGCTGACCCATCTCACTGGCCCTCAAACCTCTTAGGGTCAGCACTTCTCCCCAGTGGCTAGTGCAAAGCCTGCAGCATCTGCCTCCCTCCATCGCCTCCCCAGGGCCAGTGCCCCTCCCCCGCGCCTCCCACCCCATTTCTTGACCCCTGAATCAGCCTGACGTTGCATCCTTCCAGGGTTCTCACTTCTATCCTTCATGCTGTCATCTCTGAGAGGAGGAACAGAACGCCACGGCTAACTGTTCCCCTCGCCCCCGCTCCAGCGCTGATCTCTTAATTGCTTCTTTTCCTCCTCGTTACGTTTATCCCCCACTCTGTCTCTATACAACTCGGGCATCTTCTGCCCTGAACTTTCAAGCCTCTAGTTCATGCCCCACAGTTGAGAGGCTTCACTGTGCTCACTTCAGCCCCCCGAGGTAAGAACGCCCCAGGGGAGGGTCAGAGTCAGGGTCTGAGACAGACCTGGAGAGAAAGAATGCCGCCATAGGAGACGAGGGGAGGGGAAGTGAACGCTGGCTTCAGAGCAGCCGTCACTGTCAGTGTATATAATGGAGGAAGAATTTGAACATTTGCAAGGTACTTCGGCAGGGAGCGATTCAACTGATTTTCATCACCTCCACTGTGTGATCAGGAAACATTCCTATATTCAGACGCGGGAACTGAGTCTCAGAAAGTTCAGCCACATGCGTCGGGACAGGTAAGTCCTGGAGAACAGCCTCAAATCCAGGCGCTTCTCCTCCCAACCTCCCCTTCATTGTACTGTGCTGGTCTGTACTTTGACCAGCAAGGGGAGAGTTAGGTCCCCCAGAGGGGTGGGGGGTCCACCTCCCCAAAAGACCTAGAGATGGGGGCCGGGTATTCTTCTACATCTTGGGATTTGGAAGAGAATCATAGCTCTGGTTCGTATTTATTACAACGGGTCCTGCTCACCAGCACCTTTCCCAATCACCCTATTTAAAGTTGCTGCCACTAGGGACTTCCCTGGCAGTCCAGTGGTCAAGACTCCCAGCTCCCAATACAGGAGCACGGTTCAGTGCCCGTTGGGAAACCAAGGCCCCACGTCCCTCTCGGCTTGGCCAGAAAAGAGGATTTTTAATAAAATCACTACCACTCCATTCTCCATATCCCCTCATTTCTTTTCTTCATGCCTTACATCAAACATACCACAAATTTACTTATAAAGTCTGTCGACCTCACCTCCCACCAGAATGTCAGCTTAACAAGGGCAAGGACTTTTCATCTGTTTGCTATTGGATTCCTAGCTCTATCGTGTTTGGCATATAATAGGTGCTCAATAAAAATTTATTTATAAAACAAAATAGGTAGCCCGAGTCCAGCTTCTCGCATTGCCGCCCACAGTGTGGATCGCCCATAAAGCCTCTCGAGCGTTGCTAGAGTCCTGAAATGTTTCTTTCCCCAGCCCTGCCACCCGCAGGCTTGGGCCATACTAAGAAGTCATTCTGGCTGCACGGGCCTCCGGGTTCACCCCAGGCGAGGGCAGCAGCTAGGTCTTGTTCCTGCATGCTCATTCACTCAGTGTCCAACTCTTTGGGACCCCATGGAATTACATGGGAGACCTCTGGGGCCTCATGTAATTACCCAGCTAATTACATGGCTCTCTGGGGAAACCATGGCCCTGGACTCAGGGTTGGGATAAAGGGCAGAAGGGGAAGGCTGTCTACATGTAAATAATATGACTGGTTCATGCCTTTGAGAAGTTCAGATGCTATGTTTAATTGGACCTGGACATCTCCCACCTACTCCCCTCCTCTCCTCTCACCAATCTGGAAAAGGAGGTCCAAGCCATACGGGTTGGAGGGAATTAGGGGTGCAGGAGAACATATCAGATGAGGGCCAAGGACTAAAGTCTCCTGGATCCCATCTCTATGTCAGCCTCCTGCCCCCCACCACCCCATTCAACCCCGCCCCCACGCCCTGGTACCAGGGAAGCAAGGCTTCAGCAAAGGTCCAGCATGAATAATGTCCTTTGATGATAAGGCATCTCACAGGATGGCAGGAGCCAAAGATGGGGGGAGCAAGGGAATGGCAGGGAGAATGGATCACCCCTTGATCTCTGGGATTAGCAAAGACTTGAAAGAGCTGGAGGAGGGAGGCAAGGACAGGCTGGGCTTCACTTCGCCCACAGATCATGTGCAAATAGCATGTAAAGTAAGTACTACAAAGCAGCTGGGCGTTTCTTCCTTTGAACACTTGTGACTTGAGCCACATCTCAGACACTGTCACTGGCCTAGAGGAGCAGAGTCCCTAGAAGGATCCCCTCTGGGACACCCCTCTCTTCACTGCTGATTCGGGTTGGCGGTGAGGCCAGGAAATGGGGGAGCTGAGACGAGACGAGCAGGTCAGCCCGCCCCAGGGGTCGAGGTGGAGCATGTGCTCGAGCGCACGAGATGGCCTGTGTCCGTCCAGCACATGCACAGCTTGCGGGGCAGCACGTGGACCCTTCAGCGTCCTAGAGGCGTGCTGCCGGATGCTGTGGGAGGGGCCAGAGCCACAGGTGACACCGCCGGTGAGGAATGGGAGGATGCCAAACCCCTTGGCCAGGACACAGCTGGGAGACAACCTGCAGCACCAGGAATAGGAGCCCCTCGGGGCCTGGGGCAGAAGGGGGCTGAGCCTGGAGGGCCGGGCGAGAGCTGGCTTGTGCCGTGAGACAGCAGAATGACTCCTCGCTGCGGTTAGGGGGTGCTGGGATGACTTGTGCCTACCAGAGGCTCAAACAGCCAAGACAGAGAGTTGGACGGGTGACGGGGAGCGGGAGGCAGAACTTCAGCTTCTCCCACCATGATGGAGCCACTTCAAGCCCCATGACAAGGGTAGGGAAACAGCCCCTAGAGCCTCCAGGGGATGGGAACACAAGCTCTTGAATTCTAGAAGAGAAGTGAAGCAGAGACAGGAAAGAGGAGGGGGGAGGGAGAGGTGGGAGAGTAAAGGAGAGAGGGTCCCCACATGCCTTCCTCAGCCTAGCATCCACCCACATGACTGAGGGGGAGGGCAGGAAGGGGGTCAGGAACCCCAGCCCGGAGAGCTGACAGCGCCTTCAGCCCTGGGAAAGGGAAAGCAGCCGAGGGAGCAGCAGCATTCTCCTGGAATCGCTTCTGAAAATGACCAGACACTTCTCTGGGAAAGTGACGACAGTTTGGGCCCTGGGAGCAGGAGATGAGGCCGAGAGCCTGGGCGTGCAGGCTCTGGTCGCCACCCCCTTGGCCTGGCTCTGAGAGGTTGGGGTGGCGGAAGGGTGGCCAGAGCCCCAGCTCAGGACAGAGCCCCCCTACCCATGGCAGCTCTAGACCCTCACCCACGGGGAAGAGCTGCCTCCCGGGGTCCTGTGTCAGCTCAGGGCAGGGTGTGCCAGGACTCAGGGCTGGCTTGTGCCCTGAGAGCTAGATTCGTCTGCAGGCAAGACGAGGAGTTAATCAGGTCTCCCGCCAGCATGATCACCTGGGGCGTGAGCTGCCTGCCAATGGAAGCTGAGGTGGAGGGAGACCCGGTCCTCAACGCGCGGTGAGCTCAGCGGAGCCAGGGAAGCAGCAGAGAAGGCAGAGACCGTGGAAGGAGGCAGAGCCGCCCGGACAGAAACAAAGGCAGCCATTTCTGTGCTCTCGCGAGCGATCTGCCCCTAACTGCAGACAAAGGAGCTGCCTGTTCCCTAAAGGTGGACACCAGAGCAGAAGAGGCTGAGATGGTACAGCAGCTACGAGGAAACGGATACAGAGGAAGTGGGGGGACATCTAAAGCATGGTGCAGAACATCACGTGCTAACATCAGTCAGAGCCCACGGAACAGGGGACAGTGAGACGGCGAGACAGCTGGAAACCCAGGAAGGAATGCTGTCGATGCCACATGGAAAACAAGTGAAGACAAGAGGGAAGACGTCAGCCGTGGGGACGAGAGCGTCTGGGTGGGGGAGCAGCCCCGTCAAGCGCCACCAGCTGTAGGCCCCGGCCGCGGGGCAGTGGTTCGCAAGGTGAGGGCTGGCAGCAGCCTGACGTCTCCAGTGTATGGAAAAGCAGGGGGTGCCACGGGGCAGGTGTGATGAAGCCCAGTGCTGAGCCGGGGATGGAGGGGACCAGGCATGGAGCTGTGGACCCAGCTCACCTCTGCTCACATGAGCCCCCCAGCCTTGGGCCCCCTTTCAGGCTAAATCTCGAAAGGATCCCCGTACCTGACGAGACAGAGATCCTCACGTCTTCCCTCCAGGGACACATTTAATGAATCAGCTCACTGGCCACCTGCGACCTGAGCCCCATCCCGGACTGCCCCGCCCCCACCCCAGTCTCTCCAGACCCCGCCAGAGCTCAGCCGGTCAAGGAGCCCAGAGACAATTTCCCTTCTTTTTCATTCTTATTGTCTGCATTATCTGGCTCCAAGGAGCCCCAGTAGAGGGAAAGGAGGGGCCAGAGGGTCTAAGTACAAGCCGGAGAAAGGACGGGGGAGCAGGGACCCACCCACGTGATCAAACGTTCACAAAGTCTCTTGTCACATTATTAGTGGGCAAAGAGGCCGAGGGTGGGAGGAAGCGGACTTTGGAGAGAGTTCTGGGAAGGTGTGGGAGAAGCAACGTCCTCTTCAAGGGTTCTTCAATCTCCGACCGCACAGCCGATCAGGGGGTTCAGACTCGAGACCCCCGCACAAAGGTGGGCGGGTATGGGTGGGGCCGGCGCCTGTCCAGGAGGAAGCAACTGCCGCACCTCCTCACTGCACAGTCACCTCCAGGCACCGGCCGCCCTTCTTCTTGCAGCTCAGCTTGGCAGCCCCGCCACCCCCAGGGCCCTGGACGACCTTGACCGTCAAGCTGCCCTCCTTGAACTTCACTGAGAACCTGGCGGGGGCACAGACAGAAAGGCAGAGCTAGCGCCCTCGTCCCCCCACCCCTACTCCTGTATTTTCACACCGGCTCCCCCTCCCCTTCTCGAGGCAAGTACGTTCCCCCCTCCTGCCCGCCAGCCCCTGTGCCAGAAGACTCGAGGCCACAGGGAGCTCGGGTGGCCCTGACCTGACACAGTACGCTTTGCTTTCTGGCAGGAGATTTTCCCGGTCACAGTGACCACCAGCTTGGTCGTCTGCCCCAAGCCATCCCTCAGCCCTGGCTCAGGGCCTTACTCCTCAGTCACGGTGACTGGAAGCTGTGTCCGCGTGGCATCCAGCGTAGCCCGGTATATTTTGGTAAGCAGCTCAATCACGTGCTCGCTGACCAGCAGGAAGTCCCCCTTGGCGCCCTCCGAGGACATCTTAGGGAGGGGAGAAAACAGCAGGGAAGAGATTCATTCTTCCTCCTGGGGGCAGCCGGGGGGAAACCAAAGGCCCGGAGGGAGAGGTCGGGGCCCCCTCGCTCCAGCTCAGCCTGGCCCTGTAGTGTCCACCACCTTCTCCAGGCTGGCTCTGCCCCCACCCGGCTCTGATACCTCGCTCAGATGCAAGCTAAAAAGCCCATCCTGGAAGCTGGTGACCGACACGCCGGCCAAACTGTTTAGCGGGATGGCAGTCTTGGCCTGGGGATTCTTGGTGTCTGTGATGATCACATGCCCCTTGGTCAGGAGGAGGATTCGAGAGGAAGTCTAGGGACAGAAGAGGAAAGGGTGAGGGAAGGTGGCAATTAGTCCTCACCCTTCCGGCTACCCACCAGGGCTCTGGATCAGGCTGGGGGGTGAGGGGGGTTAGGGTACGGGCCTTCACCTTGCCATTGCCACGATTGACCTTCATCACAGTCTCAGCCATCAGAATAGGCCCTTCTGGCCCACCCTTCAGCTTCTGTAGCTTGGGGTTTCTTTGCAGCCCAACGTAGTCACCGCGAAACGGAGTAGGGACACTGGGGACACACAGGAAGTGCACAGGGGAGACGAGGTCCTGACCTCTGACCCCAAGGTCTCTGCACCTCCCCCACGGAGTTCCCAGCCCAGTCCTCCTGTCTCCATCCCCCATCCGCCACCATATCCTCTGTCTCAGCAGTTCTTAGATGTGGTCCAGGGCCAACATCAGCATCCCCTAGAACCCGGTTAGAAAGGCAAACTCTCGGCCCCGCCCTAGACCTCCTAAATCGGAAACTCTGAGGAGGGCACGCAGCCATCTGGCTGTCATCCAGCCCACCGGGGTGACTCCGATGCATGCTGACGTTTGAGGACTCCAGCATGATTCTTCCTGGGGAAGCTTCTCTCTGCTCTTGATGAAGCGGCGCAGGGTCTGGGAGGGCCTCACCTCTGGGCGTATGAAGCCTTTTTGCCCTTGAACAGCTCGCTGGCACAGACCTTCTCCCTCAGGACCTCCACCTGCTTCGGGGACAGCTGATCCCGGAATCTCCTGCACTGTGGCAGGGGAGGGGAAGGAGCGAAGGTCACGGAGGAGGAGGGCAGGGCTGGGGTGCGAGGTGGGGAGAACGCCGAGATGAGAAAGGAGGGGGCGGGGGCTGGAAAGCGACGGAGGTGAAAGGACAGGGAGCAGACACCTTGGGGAGGCGGGAACTGTGGGGTGCTGCGGCGGGGATGGAGACTGTCACACCAAGCCCCAGGAGGGCGGTGCCCCCAGCCCACAGCCTAAGGCGCTTCCCAGACAGGAGCGCAAAAGTACTCCTGAAGGGAGCACCGCGCTGAGTGAAATAAGCCAGACGAGAGCACAGATGCGGTATGATTTCACGTACATGAAGTACCTAGAACTGTCAAATTCATAGAGACAAAGGGTAGACTCTGGCTCCAGGGGCTAGGGACGGAGGAGCAGAGGGCTTTTCCTTAACGCACACAGAGTTTCTGTCAGAGATGATGAAGAAAAGCATGGAGATGGACGGTGGTGATGGTCACACAACAGTGTCAGTGTCCTTAATGCCACTGAACCGTGTATTTTAAAACGGTTAAAATGGGGACTTCCCCGTGGTCCAGTCGTTGACTCCACCTTCCAATGCAGGAGGCCCCCGGTTGGATCCCTGGTTGGGAAACTAAGATCCCACATGCCGTGGGGTGTGACCAAAAGAATTTTTTTATTGGTTAAAGTGGTAAATTTTATGTGTTACCACCATAAACAAAAAAATTTTTTTGAGTGGAAGAGGGAGGCAGAAGAGGAAAATCAGAGGAAGGGGAAGAGAAAAAGGGCAAATGAGAGAGGAATTGCCCGGGCGCCAGGAGAGCTGCCCGGGCCCCACTCACCTTCCACTGGTGGAAGAGCCTCTGGAGCTCCTGGTTGGCTGTGTTGAAGTACTTGTAAGGGGCAGATGGCCACTTTTTGTCCAAGATGCTGGGAGAAGGCAAGTTGTTCTTCAGCCCCAGTAGGAATCTCTGTACCTGGGTTGGGAGCAAGGGGGTTGGGAGTGGGATGATGAGAAGACCTCCTGATGGGCAAACTTGCGCCCAGATCCTGCCCCTTCCACGAGGAAGGCCACCACAGACAGGCAGGAGAAACAAGTGGGGCTGAGGACGTGGAAGCGAGTCCACTGCCCGTCTCTTCAGTGTGAATGTGGGCCTGAGGCTGAGCAGGAGCCGCAGGAAGGGCAGATGGCAGGGAGAGATGGGTTAGATCCAAGCAGGTACCGTCTAACCACCTTAGTGAGGTAGGAGGAGCCAGTATGAAAACCGGCCTTAACATCTGCTCCTGCAGTTTCCTGGTCTCAGGACTCTTACCTGTCCACAGGGGGCTGCCCCACTGTGTTAGCTGCTGGACGACATTAACAGAGAATCTCCCCTCCTCTGCCCAGACAAGCCCAGCCCTGCAACCTGGCAGAGTCCTGGTCGCATTGCCGCCAGGACACTGTTCAAAGTCCTCTACTTACAGTGCAACCTCACGTCATGCGACCCCTGTGTTACCCTGGCACACGAACCAGACTGGACTCCTTGCCCTGCCCTCTGCCCAGCCATGCATTACCGCTCTGCCTTGGCTAAGGCTGCTCTCAGCTCAACTCTGCCAACCCAGATTCTACCCATCCTTTGAGATGGAGCTCAAGGCCATCCCAGATTCCCTGGGCCAGGGTGTCTCCCCTTTGAAGTCCCTCAGCACTCCGTCTATGCTTCTGGTTTTTGAAGTACTGTCATTTGCCCAGCAATCTTCCCCCTCTTCTATAGGGCAAGTCTGTGGGAGCCAGGATCCCAGGTCCTGGCTGTTTTCACCATTCAGCATCACTGAGAATCTGCTCTGTGCGGAGACTGTTCTATGAAACACAGCAGTCAACAGTCTCTTCTCCCTGAGTTTACGTCCTACTGGGGCTGGAGAAGGAGACAGCCCACAGGCAAATAAACACAGAACATACATTAAAGAATTCTGTGAGCTATGGAACAAAAAAAGCAGGCCTGAGACAGGGATGAGAGGTGGCATATTCCAGACCCAGCAGGAAAGCCAGTGCGACTGGCCTAAGCTGAGTGACAGGAGACAAGATCAGAAGATCGGTTGGCCAAAGACAGATCATAAAGGGCCCTGTAGGCTGTGATAGCGAATCTGGCTTTTACGTGGTGTAAAGCAGAACGCCATTAGAGGGTTTTAGAAGAGTGACATAATCTGCCTTAAGATTTTACATTTTAATTTGTTTAATTTTTAAAGTGTAATACAATTTACTTTCTTGTCTTGAAAAATTTTTAATTTGCATGAAAGCTGATAAAAGATTACAGTGAATATCTGAATAATATATACTTCTTACCTAAACTCACCTACTGATAGTACCTTACCCTACCGTGGCACTCTAACACACACTTATATTCAAATGCATATAAATATATAAATATACACATATGTACAAATCTTGGCTGCTATAGCATCCTAAAGTAGGTCACAGTTATGACATTTTCCCCTGAAACTTAAGCACACATTGTCCAAGAACCAGAATATTTTCCTACACAATTATAAGTCCATCACCATACCTTAGGATATTAACATTAATTAAATACACTCACCCAACACCAATGCATATGCAAATCTCTTCTCATGTCCTTTATAAACTCTAAAAGTATCCTCTTTGACTTTGCTTTTATTTTTCCTGATCCAGGATCCAATCAAGTTTCATCTATGGCATCTGACTGTTTAGTCTCCCCCAATCTAGAACCAGGACTCTTAACTCTTTACATCTCAGGGAGTACGTAACACCTTGTTTGTTTATGGGACAGAATTATTGAAGGTATAGAAAATGACTTGATCTTGAACACTTCCAAATTTTTGGAATTTTTATGAAAGCTTTCTATTGAGACATTAGGGTAAAACACAAAAACAGAAAAAGGCAGAGTAATACTGCTATATAAAATAGTTATAAAATGGTAATATTGCTATAACTTGGAACCATCTAAGCTCTTTGTATCTTCCCCTACCCAGATCTAGCGGGCTTAGTCTAATTACCCTGAAGTCCCAGTCCTTGGCCTGGTTTGATTTAATTCAATAAACATTCCTAAGCATCTCCTATAATCCTCCATATACCAATTGGTGGGGAGCGTCTGAGGTTTCTCTTTTCATTTTCTTAGACCTAGAAAGTTCCACTTTTCCCTATGTGTCTCTTCTGCACCCAGGTCTAGCCAGAGTCATGGGTGCCTGGGTCTCTCTGTGTGTGGTGGGGGTGGGGAGGGAGGAAGGAGAGGGGAACAGGCACAGGTGGTGGTTAACTAGAGTCAAATAGTTGATATCCCAGCTCTTACCACACACCAGCTGTGAAATGCCTGCAAGTTACTCAACCTCTCAGGGCCTTTGTCATTTACTTGCTAAGTCATGTTGAACTCTTGCGACGCCGTGGACTGTGACCTGCCAGGCTCCTCTGTCCATGGGATTCTCCAGGCAAGAAGACTGGAGTGGGTAGCCGTTTCCTTCTCCAGGGGATCTCCCCAGCCCAGGGATCGAGCCCAGATCTTCTGCATTGCAAGCAGCTTCTTAACTGACTGAGCTACGAGGGTAGCCCCCTCTCTGTGCCTTAGTTTTTAACAATAAAATGGGTTTATTTTAAAGGAACATATATTTTGAATGGG
This sequence comes from Hydropotes inermis, assembly GCA_020226075.1. Classification (NCBI taxonomy): domain Eukaryota; kingdom Metazoa; phylum Chordata; class Mammalia; order Artiodactyla; family Cervidae; genus Hydropotes; species Hydropotes inermis. The sequence continues at coordinate 52,000,453 of CM035294.1, read as the reverse complement.
CTTCCCAGGTGCTAAGAACCCACCTGCCAATTCAGGAAACATAAGAGATACAGGTTCAGTCCCTGGGTCAGGAAGATCCCCTGGAAGAGGGCATGGCAACCCGCTCCAGTATTCTTGCCTGGAGAATCCTGTGGACAGAGGAGCCTGGCGGGCTACAGTCCATAGGGTTGCAAAGAGTCGGACACTACTGAAGTGACTTAGCATGCATACTTTGAATAAAAAATTCTCTGGGCATGTTTAACTAACCTAGGTGAGAAAACAAAGTGAAAGTGAATGTCGGTCAGTTGTGTCCAATTCTTTGTGATCCCATGGACTATACAGTCCATGGAATTCTCCAGGTCAGAACACTGGAGTGGGTAGCCTCTCCCTTCTCCAGGGGATCTTCAGGTGCTATTTAATTGTAAATAGACTGATATAGATTGGACCAATACTTGATATGCACAATTTTAGTATGGAAGGATTTTGTGCTTTTTTTTAAAAAAGTTCAATAAACTAATTCATTAAAAATAGAATAAAATGGGGGAAAGGTAAAGACCTACCTCATAGGGTTGTTGCAATCATTCAAGTTAATGCTTGTAAAGGGCTTAGCATATAGTTAAGTGATTAAAAAAAAAAAAAGTAGGTATTAGCATTAGTAGCATCAGCTAAGTAGGTAATAGTCAAGGCAAGGTAATGGCCTAGCCAGAAACACTGGGGCAGTCAGTGCCCAGGGGCCCCTGTGAGCAGACTTTCACAGTGGGTTTGACTGACTGAAACGCTGGTTTAAACCCAGCAGCTCCCGTGGTGACATTCTGCAGATGCCTGGTAGTTCGCGGGTGAGAGTGAAGGTCGATGAGAGGTCAGTCAGGAGATAAGAACAAAATCAGATTGCAGGCTCAGGTGTGCAGCGGGCGAGCACGTACTCTGGTGAGGCAGACACACTGGAGCCTGCGGAGCGCCCAGCATGGGAGGAAGACGCGGGCTCCCCTGAGAGAGGGCGGAGGTCACAGGGAAGACTCGGGGAGGCGGGGAGGACGCCCAGAGCCCCCGTCCCTCAACTCGGCCAAGGGAACAGAGAGGGGCACCAGGGGCCGCCTCATGTCCCTGCGAGCAAAGTCAGCAGGAGCCCTGACAGCCGTCAGCGGTCGCCTCAACCGGGCTCAGTTCAGAGTCCCTCCAGCCCTCTGTCCAAAACCGCCTGCTCTCCTCGCTGGTCTTTCCCAAGGTCTCACTGGAAGCCCTGCTTTCCGCCTCCAGTTTCCCCCCAACACTTCTCAGAGGCACCCTCGCTATCGGAGACATGTCTGGCAATCACCCCTTTCTGTCCCCATTTTCCTCTCGCTGGAAACTGTTCATAGTTTGAACCTCCAGGCCTGCTCCTGACTGCTTCCTGCTCACCCCGACCTGAGTCTTCCTGAATCAAGATCTTTCCTGAGGTCACTTCCAGCCTCGCCTGCTACAGTGTCCGAAGAGATAGAAGGAAGCTTCCACTCCTCCACCATCACCCCCTCAACCTGAAGTGAGTCGGGAGGCTGGGTTACCCAACCCTGTGTGTCCTCGCTCTGCTTTCCGTGCGGCTCAGACTCTTCCACGCTCGCTAGCCGCCCACCCAGGCTCTTCTCCAGCCCGTGCACCGCGGACTCCTCGGTGGCGCTCCGATCCTCCCCCTCGCCCCAGCCCTGGGCCCTCCTCCTCCAGCCCTGCCCGACGCGGGCAGAGGAGGCTCCTGGGGGGACCAGCCACCCGGAGCCTCCACACTTCCTCTTCCCACCCCGGCCCTCCCTCCGCCACGCCCTGCCCCCTTGCTCAGCCCCCAACACTCACCATGCGCTTGTAGATGAAATTCGACAAGATGAGGGCGGCCCCTGAGCGGAAGTACTTTCGATAATTCTTCCGGGCCTGGCAGGGAGAAACGAGAAAGGAGCGCATAGTGAGTCCGGCCTGGAAGACAGAAGCCGGGCTGAGGAGAGGCCCCACCACGCTGCCGTCGCGCAGAGCGGAGCGAGGTCAAGAGCGAGCCTCTAACTGCAGGGAGAGAGCGAAGCCAGACAAGCGCGCTAAACCGGGAGGACACAGCGCGGCAGGCAGAGCTCAGTGGAGGGAGGCGCACCCAGGCCCGTGTGCGGATCTGCCCATGTGTCCGCGCCCCGGACACGCACGGAGCAGACCCGGAAACACGTGCGGTCACACTGACACGTGTCCTGGATTCGCGCAGGACCTGCTCCCTGCCACCCCTGGGCTTCCCACGTGGCGCTAGCGGTAACCAACCCGCCTGCCAATGCGGTAGACATTGTGGTTTCAGCGCCTGGGTCGGGAAGATCGCCTGCAGAAGGGCATGGCAACACACCTCGGTATTCTCACCCGGACAATCCCCATGGACAGAGGAGCCTGGTGGGCTACAGTCCGTGGGGTCTTAAAGAGTCGAACGTGACTCAGTGACTTGGCACGCACACATCTTCCCCCATCCCAGCAGCAGCTGGCAGCAGGGAGCCACGTGTGGGGATGAAACCCCTCTCCCCTCCCCATTACCTTCCACCCTCTCACAAAAGCCTGGATCAGCAGCACTGACGCCTTCATCTTCCCGTAGCGTTTCTTTTGCTGTAGGAACAATGAGCCTGTTAGAGAAACTCCACCTCCCGAACCATCTCCTATCAGAGTGAGGGGCATAGAACGTTAGGGGTGACTGGTACCATGTTGCCCCGAAACCACGAGGATATGACGATCTGACTCTTGCGCATCAGCTGGTAGTGGGTGCGGCAGCGCCAGCCTCGGTATGTCTTCTGAATGAGCGTGGCTAACTGCTGCAGCCGGATACGCCTCTGCTCTTCCAAGGAGAAAAGCTGTGGAGGGTGCAGGGCCACAGAGAGGCTGGCCTGGGGGACCCAGCGGCTTCCCAGTCCACGTTCTATTCAATCATCCCTTTGTCCTCTTAGTTTCCTCATCTGTGCATCCGTTCATTCAATTGTCCACATATCCACGAGCCCTAACTCTTGAGCAGGGCCCTGCGCTCGGACTTGGACACTCAGACCGCTGACTCTCAAGGAGTCCTGCTGCAGGGAGAGGTTTTCAGACCGGCAAGGCATGCACACCTAGCTTCCGGGGCCCAGGGCAGGCAGGCTGGGGCCCCAAGCGGTCAGCTCCCAGGGGTACAACCTCTGCAGAAAGACGTCCTCACCCGCTATCCCTTCCAGGTTCTAGAAGCTCCCTTCAGCCAGCCTCTCACTCAGGGGGGCTCTCCAACTCTTCCACCGTCCAGCCCCACCAAACACAAGTGCCCCCTGCAACTCACAGTCTTGGGGCTTTTGATGAAGATCTTTGTCTTCCCAAAGGCCAGCTCCTCCGAGGACATGCTCAGCTCCCCCAGGACCTTCTCGACCCCCTCCCTGCCAAGTCAGGTGAAGAAAGCTGTCCAGGGGCATCCCAGGGGACGGGCCTCTCCCAGTTTTCCTATCCCCCTTCTAAGAGGGCAGAAGAGCTCAGGGCTCAACAGACTTCAGAGCCTCTGAAAAGTCATCATTCAATTCCTGTCCCCCAGTAGCCATTCGCCCGACTCCAGCGATGCCCATGGCACTGCTTGAGGACTCTCCTCCCCACAGGTTCCTTGCACCGCCCCTCCCTGCCCCCCAGTCTCCCACTGAATCTTACTGGTCTCCACCACTCCAGCGAGGCCACGTGCTCCGGCTCAGCAATCGGTACCTTTCCAGGAAGGACCCGTAGGCCTGGCGGTAGGCGTAGCCTGCCCGTCGCACCCGCACGTTCTCCAGCAGCCCCAGGTACCGAGCCTGGACACTTACCAGCTCAAAAGAGAAGTGACCGCGCTGCTGATGCTCGTTGGGCTTTATGCACCTGGTGAGAGGTAGACCGAGGTCCGGGCTGCAGCAGCTTCACCCTTGCCTGTGTGGCCCATCCTAGTCTCTGCACCCCTTGTGTTTGTTCTATGAGGCTTCAGTCGTGTCCAGCTCATTGCAACCCCATGGACTGTAGCCCGCCAGGCTCCTCTGTCCATGGGATTCTCCACAGGCAAGAACACTGGAGTGGGTTGCCATGCCCTTCTCCAGGGGATCTTCCTGACCCAGGGATTGAACCCACATTTCTTGCATCTCCTGCGTTGGCAGGCAGGTACTTTACCACTAGGGCCACTGGGAAGCCCACACGCCTTACTGAAAAGCTCCAGGGAAGGCAGGTATACCAGTCGTCCCAGTCTCACTCAGTAGACATGGGCGCTATCTGACCATGCTGCTCTCCCCATCACGGGACGTGTGGCTGCTCCTCTGTTCCCCATGAGGAAAGGGTTTCTGGTGCCCTTCTTCCAGGGAGCCCCTCCCGACGTGGACATGCTATACCGTGCCTGGACCCTGTGTGTGTGGTCACAGAAGCAGCATCATGCCCAGCATGTCACCTGATGTAGTTGGGGCTCTTGGAATACAGGTTCTTCATGAGGGTGGTCACGGAATTCTTGAACTGGGCCCCAGCAGTTGGGGGGCGTTTGAGAGAGGCCTGTTTTGGATCCCCTTCAGGAAACAAGGACCGGAGGAGCGGGTGCCGGGCCTTCCACATGGCCTGGGACAAGTCTCGGAAGAGCAGGTCGTTGTTCTTGTCAATGAAGCTGCTGACGTTATAGGTCACCTGTGCGGGGACAGCACTTGGTCTGGCGCATCTGCCACACTCTGTCAAGCTCTTGGTGCTCCCAGTCTCACCGTGAAGTGTTCCCGGCTCCCGTCTTCCCCAGTGTCTCCCCCACGGTCTTCAGTCTGTGCCCAGACCCCCATCTTCACCATCCAGGCCCATCACATCACCTTGCCTGCATAGTGGCAGATGCGGAAGCAGCTGAGGCCCATGCTGTGGTCATACTGGTGCTGGGCGTTCTGGGTGACTTTGCTCTCATAGTGGCTGTGCTTGGAGAAGAGCTGGTTCAGCTTCGCTAGGAAGGTGGAGTCACTGACCACCCCAGGCCGCAGGCACTCCTCATCCAGCATGGCCAGGATGCCTTGCCGGTTCTGGCCAGGGAAACAAGAACAGCCCAACCTAGATCTTGCCCTTCAAGATGTCCACACCTCACTGCCGCCCCTCTGCCCCCTCATCCTTTGCCCGCCTGACCATCCTTATCAAGTAGGGTGGGAGGGGGGAGAGAGAGACAGGGGAAGGGTGTTCAAGCAGTCTGGAGCAGGAGGTCCCAGGGATAAGAGAAGAACTTACATGCTCAATGAGGTTACAGATAATGCCATTATCAAAGTAGTCCACCTTCACCCACGGTATGCCCTGGCAAGGGGAGACATGACAAGTCACATGTAGCAGATCCAAGATGAGACCTCAAAGACCCCACCAGGACCAGGCCCCCTTTCATCCACCCCACCAAGGACATCAGAAAGCCCTGTAGTTCAGAGGGTCCTTGGTGTGGTTTCTATTACATCCTCATCCCTCCAGGATTGGTGGAGAACTTGTGGCGTGGGTGGACCCAGAGCAGTTGTGAGAGGGGGTGAGACAGTGTAGAGAGCCCTGGGGGTGCTGTAGGTTGGGGAGGGAAGAGTAATAGGGTAGGTAAAGACTGGGATGGGAATCACCCCACTGTGGAAGGGGGAAAGGATCCTTGAGTATGTGGAAGAGCAAATGGCCATACCGCCCTGGCAACAAACCATAGAAGAAAAGCACTTAAGCAAACCAAAGGCTTATCAGCAAACAGCAAAGCTGATTTGACACATCTTCAAAGACCCGCATCAGTGATTCTCAAACTCAAGTGTCCAGCCCAGTCACTGAGGGCTTGTCACAACACAGGCGTCTGGGTGTCAGCCCCAGTTTCTGACTCGGCAGGCCTGGGACAGGGCCTGCGGACTTGTCTTTCTCATATGTTCCCAGGGGTCACTGCTGCTGCTGGCTCCGGACTTCACTTTCAGAACCACTGACCCACGTGATACATCGGGGGTGTATAATTCGTTTCTTAAAAAGCAAGAATGGTATAGAAGCAGAGGACCGAAAGACCATGAATCAGTCATTTAGAGAATTTGCTGGGCATCAGGCCTACAGACAGGCCCTGACCGCCCAAGGGCCACACCTCCCCAGTTCCGGCCACTCCCAGGTGTGGTTGGGAAACACAAGCCTTTCTCTTCTTCTTCCCTCACAGGTCTTTAGGGAATGCAGAGTGGAATTAGGTAAAGTTGCCCTCCCACTTCATCCGCCAAATACCTCTCCCAACTGGTTAAATGAATGAGGATATCCTTACAGTTCCTAGGCAGCTGTAGAGAAGCATGTTTATGAACTGATACAGAAAGGTCTCTTGTTGACTGGTTAGAACAAGATGCAGAATGGGGTGTATTTGTGGCCGCTTGAATAAATATTGTGGGAAATGTATTTACAGACTTTCTGCAGAAGGAGGCTGACTTCAGTCGCCTCTGGAGGGGAGGGAGAACTAAAAGGGGGTAGGAGGAAGACTTTTCTTTATACACGTTTTTAGCTTTTTGAATCTGGAAGCATGCGAACGATTTATCTACTTGATAATAAAAGTTCTTAAAGTCAAAATATACAAAATTTTTTTAAAACCCTTTGAGTTGTGACCACATTGCCTGAAATGCTGCCACGGCAGGTCCCTGAGTTCACAAGGAACATTCCTGGGAGGCTTTGATGAGTGAGACACGGCCGTTCACACTTTGGAGTGAATTAGCTTTTCTAACACTTGGCCATAGAAAGATGGGGACCAGGGGAAGGAGTGTGGAAATTTCGAGCCACAGGGCACTTATGATGATCAGGAAGTCTGGGATCGGAGTGCTGCAAAAGACGATAGCGACATGAGTCCAGCCCGGAGGAGACAAAGGATTCTGATGTCAAAGAAGGGCACCAACAGCGATGTGTAGGGTGGCAAGCCAGGAGAAATGCCCCTTCTAAATCTGGCTCACAGTCTGCCCTGGGCCAAGCACAGCTGTCACTTCACTTCTGTCAGTCTTTCCCACTCCCACCTACCCCCGACACCCTTCCATCAATCTGCCCCTTCCTTGCCTGGCCTGGAGTGGAAGGGTGGGCGTCTGGGGGTGGACAGCAGAGAGTTAGGGCTTCTTGGTGATGCTGGCATATTCAGCTGTGCAAGGGAAACTTTCTGTCCTTACTGTTCCCATCTGGGGACAACTGAGAGGAAATTGTGACAAAGGAGAAAAGGTCTGGCATGTGCCTTACATCATCTGAGAGAAAGGCCAGCAGGAAGGCTTCATTTACCTCTCTCTTATATTCCTCTTGTTCCTCTTTCAGTGTCATCTCTATGAACACCTGCTGTAGCTTCTCGTTGCAGTAGTTGATCACAAATTGCTCAAAGCTATTATCCTGAGGTGGGTACACAGGTTAGAGAGAGAGAGAGACCAGCTCAGCACAAAACGCTTCCTCCGTCTCAGCCTGACCTCCCCTCTCCCATATCCCGCTTCGAGCTTGCCACCCCTCACCCCCAGGAAGCAGGGTGCTGAGGCTGGTGGAGCTCTCTCACCTCTAATATTTCAAAGCCATAGATATCCAGGACCCCCATGACCTTCCTCTTCTCCCCAGTACCCACCTGGAGAGGAGGAAAGGATACATCTGAGGACCAGCCCTCTGCACATGTGGCCAGGCCCCTCTGGACGGAGGAGAGTGAAGCGGGGGGCAGACAGCACTTGAGTGAACTTGACCATGCTGGAGGGGAATTGGGGTGATTTCATACTCCCTCTTCCTCTACGACCAGCGGGTCTCGAAGGACCAGCCAAGAAGGAGGAAAGGGAAGAGGCAAATAGATTCCAGGAAAATGCTCCCATGGCACAACATAGAAAAACATGAAAATCTCAGGAAAACAACCATCCCTTCTATGTGTAGAGCATTTTACAAGAAAATCCTAAGATCTTCTTTCATTAATCTGTATATCCCTACAAGGTGTGATGATTCCCTTTCTACAGACAAAAAAATCAAACTTCAAAAGAGCTAAGAGACTTCCCTGGTCCAGGGCTAAGACTCCACGCTTCCACTGCAAGGCGTGCAGGTTCAGTGCCTTCTCGGGGCAGGAGGGTGGAGGGGAGAGCCGGCAGGGACTAAAACCCCATATGCTGCGCAGCGTAGCATAAAGAAAAACCAGAAAACTGCCAAAAGGGTTAAGCATTTCCCCAAACCTCGATTCAAATCCTACTTTACCCTGCTGACTTCCAGTAACTGGTGGCACTTTCACATACATAATTTTTAAACAATAGCTCTATTTTGGCCTAATTTGTACAGTATAAAATTTACCCTGTAAATTTATACAATTCGGTGATGTGGCTGTTTGTGTTTTTTTTTTTTTTAGTGTATTCAAAAAGTGTCCAACCATCACCACTAAATCCCAGAGTATTTTCATCACCCCCAAATGAAGTACTGTACATGGACCCACTGGCAGTCACTCCCTATTCCTCTGGTAACCATGGACCTACTCCCCATCCCTCTGGATTTGCCTATTCTGGACATTTTATATAAATGGTATTACATAAAATGTAGCCTTTTGGGTCTGGCTTCTTTCACTCAACATGTTTCCAAAGTTCATCCATATTGAGCTTATTTCAGTACCTCATGTCTTTTTACAGCCAAATAATACACCACTGTATGGATACACCACATTTTGTTTATCCATTCATCAGATGATGTGCATCTGGGTTGTGTCCACTTCTTGGCTACTGTGAGTAGTGCCCCTATGAACATTCATGCACAGGCTTTTATGTGGACATGTTTTCCATTCTCTTGGATATATACCCAGGAGTAGAATTTCTGGATTATATGGTAATCACATACACAATTTTATCTGATCCTCACTGATGGTTTAGTTGCTAAGTCGTGTCTGACTCTTGCAACCCCATGGGCTGTAGCCCATTAGGCTCCTCTGTCCGTAGGATTTTCCAGGCAAGAATACTGGAGTGGGTTGCCATTTCTTTCTCCAGGGGATCTTCCCTACCCAGGGATCAAACCCAGGTCTCCTGCACTGCAGGCAGATTCTTACCAACTGAACTACCAGGGAAGCACTAAATTTAGTGACCCTCACTAAATCCTGGGAAACACATAAATGTTAGTGTCTCATTTCCCAAATCAGGAAACTAAGGCTCAGAATTTTTGTGCAGCTGAAAGACCAGGCAGCTGATAGAGAATCCAGATAGTTGAATTAAAAAAAAAAAAAAAAAGATGTATTTCCAAAACAACACAGTATCCCAAATAAGTAGATAAAAGAAAACATGCTATCATTCTTTCTCTGTTCATCTCAGAACCCAAGGCACGGGGCAGGCAGAGGAGAGCATTGAGGAAGGAGGGCAATCTCTCACCTTGATACTCTCGTTGATGCGATTCACTAGCCAGTTGAAAAGGCGGCTGTAGATGTTCTTGGCCAGGGCATCCCGGGCGTACTGAGCCTGGAGGGCGGGCTGCTGGTCAGTGAGAGCCACAGAACTGACTCAAAACCCAGCCTCCCCCGAGAGCCCCTCACCTGGGTGACGTTCAGTGCGGTGACCACCTTTTCTCTGGCCGTTTCCATGGTTCTAGAGCACAAAGCTCTCTCTAGTTCCACTGAATTCAAACCCACCAACTCCCCTATTTCTTGAACACCTGGGAGTGATGAGGAAATAAAACACGGCCTGAGCGAGGGCTTGCTCCCAGGGGAGGAGGGAGGGTTGATACGTGAAACTGCTGGGGGCCTGCTATTGCCGGGTCTGACTGGGAAAGTCCTTACAGCCCGTCCAGAATATGGCCTTGGAGGAACATCTGGGGAGAAGGAGGACAGAAGGGAGATCTTGACACTTTGCCTGTATCGTCTCCTTTAACATGAGAATCTCCTGAAATGAGTGTAACTATCCCCATTTTTTCAAAGAATCCACTGAGAATTCAGAGTCCCAGAACCAAGGTCTGTGGAACATCCACACTTCATTCCAATATGTCTCACAGGGCGCTCTGAATGAGCATGTTTGGGGAGGGACTCCTGAGCGGGCAGAGAGGGGCTTAATCAGAGTGAAGTCTGTTACGCTGAAGACAGGGGGAGAACAGAAATTGCAGCAGGAGACTCAGGGAGCTGGCTGGGTGCAGACCTCTCCCATCACGGATGCCACTTGCTGGTACCCCATTGGCCTGGAACTCGGTGACCAGCTCCACGTTCCCCAGCTTCAGCACCAGGGCCGCCACCTCTAGCACCTGCCGAATCTCCTCCTCGGAGAAGCCGATCACAGTCATCGCACTCTAGGGAAGAAAGGAGAGTCGGAAGTTGAACTTCAGGCCAGTCCAGTGCCTGCCTCCCTTCCCAAAGCCAGAGCCTGGACTCAGGGCATGGCCAAATGGCCCATCCTGGGTACCCACCTGGAGAACCTTGAAGTTAGCATCGTCATCCATGCCATCCACCCTGGACGTGTCCGGGTTCAGGTAGGCATAGCCACCTGGGTCCCGCTCAAGCTTCAGGGCCTCTGCAAGGACCAGCACCAGGGGAAGGGTCAGTACCCGGGCTCTCTTAGTCGTCTGACCTTGACCCTCACGCCCCTCGCTCCAGGTTGGTTCACTCATTTATTCAGAGGAGCCGTCTTTGTTTTAGTTTCTCCCTGTGTCTTCTTTGTGTTGGGATCATTCATTCTTATGATTATAGACTACTTTTTAAAGTTGTATTTAGGGTTTGAAAGTGAAAGTCACTCAGTCATGTCCGACTCTTCACAACTCTTCACAACTGTACAGTCCATGGAATTCTCCAGGCCAGAACACTGGAATGGGTACATTCCCCTTCTCCAGGGGATCTTCCCAAACCAGGAATCCAGGTCTCCCATATTGCAGGGAGAGTCTTCACCAGCTGAGTGACCAGGGAAGCCCAAGAATACTGGAGTGGGCAGCCTATCCCTTCTCCAGGGGATCTTCCCCACCCAGGAACCGAACTGGGGTCTCCTGCATTGCAGGCAGCTTTGCCAGCTGAGCCACCAGGGAGGTGGGTTTTCATAATCCTTGATGTTTCCCCCAACTTTTATGAAAGAAAATCCTCTTTCTACTCTTCTCTCCGCCCTCAGGGTTCAAACAATAAACCCAGAAAAGCAAACCTGCCATGCCGCTCGGTTGTCAGTGGTTCTGGGAGGACCCAGGCAAGGGAGGAAGGGTGAGCACCTACCTCCCACCCACCCCCGGTCTCCACACGTGGCCCATCGCCCAGGTTGGGCTTTCATTATTTGTTCCCAAAACACCGACCAAGTGGCGGACACTATGTTCCCCACACCAGACCCCCTTTTGGAAGGTTTCCTCAGGCTGGAGCTGAGCCAAAAGGCTCTCCTGTGTTCCACATGGCACATCCCTATCCAAGACCACATCTCATGGAGTGGGTTTGGGGTTTTATCCCTGTTCCTCTTACCAATGAACAGCTTGTGTGTTGGGGCTGTGCTTTTCATCTTCATATTCTGCGTGCCTGACTGGCATGCAAGAACTTTCTTTTAATAAATGAATCAAGGGAATGGACAAAGCCATTCACGGAGATGGGAAGGAAGGAGTTAATCACGGAGCTTGAATGGTATCAGTTATCTGTTACTCAAAAGATCTGAGGATTAGAGAGTGACTCTCAAAGTGGGTTTAATGGCAGCTTCCCCTGAGACACAAATTTTGAAACAGGAGGCTGCTAAAGAGAAGCGTCTGGAAGGAGAATGAGTCAGAAAGGCCCTGGGATGATGACACCAGGAAGGGAGGCCCCACCCGGACTCACATCAGTGAGCGAGAATCAGCCAGAGCAAGACTCCACTGTCTGATTCAGACAAATTGAATACAATCAAGACTATTAAGCCAGGAGGGAAGATGATGCCTGTGGGGACTCTTAAACCATAGAGATCTCCAGGAGGGTGAAAGAAGACAGGCACCAGTCCAGAACAGAAAAACCAGAAATCAAAGCCATAAGTTCTTAGGCATCAGATATCCACAGTGCCCCAGCCAGAGGTGGGATTTAGAGAGGAAACTCTGGCAAGGCTTAAAGTCCCATCAGACCCTGCAGTAAGGCCCAGCCAGCATCCAGGCTGAGACGGTCTCTTCCCTAAGACAAAGCGTGGTGCTCCATGGCTCCTGCCCCATAGCCAACTGCACAGCGTATTGGCAACAGTCACACTACACCGTGACATATCTGCTCACACATCTGCCATCCCTAGAAGATGACTTCTTCAAGGACAAGGTCCATGTCTTACTCAACTCTGTATCCTTAGAAGCTAGCAGGATGTTCAATCATAGCAGATGTTCAAGAGGTGTTTGATGAATGAATGAATGGAACCTCCACAGAATTATCCAATGAGAAAAACCAAGGACAAGGTCATGGGTGAGACAGATATAGACCCAAAACAACTTCAACTAGAGCTCATTGAAAGTTCGTTTATACTTGTAACATCCTGTTCGATCTCCTGCTGAGCTGTGGATAAGGTCCCTTAAATTAAAGGTAGAAAAGCATGGCAGATGGAAATAAGTGTTCTGTTCTTGAAGCCAGCTTGGGGAGAAAGAGGAGATTAGTCACTAAATCATGTCTGACTCTGCGACCCCTTGAATTGCAGCCTGCTGGGCTCCTCTGTGCATGTGATTTCCCAGGCAATAATACTAGAGTGGATTGTCATTTCCTTCTCCAGGGAATCTTCCTGACCCAGGGACTGAACCTGTGTCTTTTTCATCTCCTGCATTGGCAGGCGGGTTCTTTACCACTAGCGCCACCCAAGAAGCCAGGATGGGTCATGGTGGTGAGTTCTGACAAAGTGTGGTCCACTGGAGAAGGGAATGGCAAGCCACTTCAGCATTCTTGCTTTGAGAACCCCATGAACAGTATGAAAAGGCGAAAAGATATGAAACTTAAAGATGTACTCCCCAGGTCAGGAGGTGCCCAATATGCTACTGAAGAAGAGTAGAGAAATAACTCCAGAAAGAATAAAGAGATGGACCCAAAATAAAAACAACACCCAGCTGTTGATGTGACTGGTGATAGAAGTAAAGTCCGATGCTATAAAGAACAATATTGTATAGAAATCTAAAATGTTGGGTCCATGAATCAAGGTAAATTAGAAGTGGTCAAACAGGAGATGGCAAGAGTGAAAATCAATATTTTATGAATCAGTGAACTAAAATGGACTGGAATGGGTGAATTCAGATGACCATTGTATCTACTACTGTGGGCAAGAATCTCTTAGAAGAAATGGAGTAGCCCTCATAGTCAACAAAAGAGTCTGAAATGCAGTCCTTGTGTTCAGTGTCAAAAACGACAGAATGATCTCTGTTCGTTTCCAAGGCAAACTATTTGATATCTCAGTAATCCAAGTCTATGCCCCAACCAGTAACGCTGAAGAAGCTGAACGGTTCTATGAAGACTTTCTAGAACTAACACCCAAAAAAGATGTTCTTTTCATCATAGGGGACTGGAATGCAAAAGTAGGAAGTCAAGAGATACCTGAAGTAACAGGCAAATTTGGCCTTGGAGTACAGAATGAAGCAGAGCAAAGGCTAATAGAATTTTGCCAAGAGAACGCACTGGTCATAGCAAACACCCTCTTCCAACAACACAAGAGACAACTCTACACTTGGCTACCACCAGATAGTCAACACCGAAATCAGAATGATTATATCCTTTGCAGCCAAAGATGGAGAAGCTCTATGCAGTCAGCAAAAAAAACAAGACTGGGAGCTGACTGTGGCTCAGATCATGAACTCCTTATTGCCAAATTCAGACTTACATTGAAGAAAATGGGGAAAACCACTAGACCATTCAGGTATAACCTAAATCAAATCCCTTATGATTATGCAGTAGAAGTGACAAATAGATTCAAGGGATTAGATCTGATAGACAGAATCCCTGAAGAACTATGGATGGAGGTTCATGACATTGTATAGGAGACAGTGATCAAGACTATCCCCAAGAAAAACAAATGCAAAAAGGCAAAATGCTTTTCTGAGGAGGCCTTACAAATAGCTGAGAAAAGAAGAGAAGCTAAAGGCAAAGGAGGAAAGGAAAGATATATCCATTTGAATGCAGAGTTCCAAAGAATAGCAAGGAGGGATAAGAAAGCCTTCCTCAGTGATCAATGCAAAGCAATAGAGGAAAACAATGGAATGGGGAATACTAGATACCTCTTTGAAAAAATTAAAGATACCAAGGGAACATTTCATGCAAAGATGGGCACAATAAAGGACAGAAATGATATGGACCTAGCAGAAGCAGAAGATATTAAGAGGTGGGAAGAATAAACAGAAGAACTATACAAAAAAAAAAAAAAAAAGATCTTCATGACCCAGATAACCACAATGGTGTGATCACTCACCTAGAGCCAGACATCCTGGAATGTGAAGTCAAGTGGGCCTTAGGAAGCATCACTACGAACAAAGCTAGAGGAGGTGATGGAATTCCAGTTGAGCTATTTCAAATCCTGAAAGATGATGCTGTGAAAGTGCTGCACTCAATATGCCAGCAAATTTGGAAAACTCAGCAGTGGCCACAGGACTGGAAAAGGTCAGTTTTCATTCCGATTGAAAGGAAATGCCAAAGAATATTCAAACTACCACACAATTGCACTCATCTCACACACTAGGAAAGTAACGTCCAAAATTCTCCAAGATAGGCTTCAACAGTACGTGAACCATGAACTTCCAGATGTTCAAGCTGGTTTAGAAAAGGCTGTGGAACCAGAGATCAAATTGCCAACATCCGCTGGATCATCGAAAAAGCAAGCGAGTTCCAGGAAAACATCTATTTCTGCTTTATTTTCTACACCAAAGCCTTTGACCAAGTGGATCACAACAAAACTGCAGATAATTCTTCAAGTGATGGGAATACCAGATCACCTTACCTGACTCCTGAGAAATCTGTATGCAGGTCAAGAAGCGACAGTTCTAACAATTAGAACAATTAAAACAGACTGGTTCCAAATTGGGAAAGGAGTATGTCAAAGCTGTATATTGACACCCTGTTTATTTAACTTATATGCAGAGTACATCACACGCTATGCCAGACTGGAGGAAGCACAAGCTGGAATCAAGATTGCCGGAAGAAATGTCAATAACCTCAGAAACACAGATGACACCACCCTTATGGCAGAAAGTGAATAAGAACTAACGAGCCTCCTGATGAAAGTGAAAGAGGAGAGTGAAAAAGTTGGCTTAAAACTCAACATTCAGAAAACTAAAATCATGGCATCCAGTCCCATCACTTTAAGGCAAATAGATGGGGAAAATGGAAACAGTGAGAGACTTTATTTTGGGGGGGCTCTAAGATCACTGTGACGGAGAAGGCAATGGCCCCCCACTCCAGTGCTCTTGCCTGGAAAATCCCATGGATGGAGGAGCCTGGTGGGCTGCAGTCCATGGGGTTGCGAAGAGTCAGATATGACTGAGCGGCTTCACTTTCACTTTTCACTTTCATGCATTGGAGAAGGAAATGGCAACCCACTCCAGTGTTCTTGCCCGGAGAATCCCAGGGACGGGGGAGCCTGGTGGGCTGACGTCAATGGGGTCACACAGAGTCAGACACGACTGAAGTGACGTAGCAGCAGCAGCAAAATCACTGTGAACGGTGACTGGAGCCATGAAATTAAAAGATGCTTGCGACTTGGAAGAAAAGCTATGACCAACCTAGACAGTATATTAAAAAGCAGAGACATTACTTTGCCAACAAATGTCCATCTAGTTAAAGCTATGGTTTTTCCAATGGCTGTGTATGGATGGGAGAGTTGGACTATAAAGAAAGCTGAGCACCAAAGAACTGATGCTTTTGAACTATGATGTTGGAGAACAGTCTTGAGAGTCCCTTGGACTGCAAGGAGATCAAAACAGTCAATCCTAAAGGAGATCAGTCCTGCATATTCTTTGGAAGGACTGATGCCGAAGCTGAAATTCCCATACTTTGGCCACCTGATGTGAAGAACTGATTCTCTAGAAAAGACCCTGATGCTGGGAAAGATTGAAGGCAGGAGGAAAAGGGGATGACAGAGAATGAGATGGTTAAATGGAATCACTGACTTGACGGACATGATTTTGAGCAAGCTCTGGGAGCTGGTGAAGGAGGGACAGGAAAGCGTGGCACGCTGCGGTCCATGGGGTGGCGAAGAGTCAAGCACGACTGAGTGACTGAACTGAACTGGGGAAAAGGGAACCAAGGCAGTTCAGAGAAGGAAGAGTGGTGAAGGGGTAAGAAGGCTTATTCCTAGACTAAAACCCCAGAAAAGGAAGAGAACACAGAAGTCAAGGGGTTTGTTCCCAACAGTGGGCGGGTGAGAATCAGGGTAGGAGTGCCCTGAGAGTCCAGGGAAGATGGCTTTAGGGATCCAGAGGGGCCCGAGGGTTTCTGGGGCCTGAATGGAGGCTGAGGATGTCCCGCCGCGTGTCGGGGCTGGCACGTACTCAGTAGCTCTGCGTCTGCTCCCGCCAGGAGCTGATAGAAGATGTGGAAGTTCCTTTCTCCTTCAAGTTGCTTCACCACACGGGATTTCTCAAGCAGATCTGACAGAAAATTCGAAAATAATGTTCTGAGGATCTGGGACGTACCACAACTTCCCTCTAATTCCGTCCTAATCCCTGGTGTTGCCAGCGATTGGGAAGCCTGTAAGTCCAACCTTCCTCCTTCCTGCGGCGGTAGATTAGCAGAAGGGGACACCATGGGGCACGTGGGAGAGGGGGTGAGTGGGGCGGGAGACACGTACAGTTCGTGATGACGCCACCGAGGGGGGATCCCTTGAAGTCAAACTCAATATCCATGTATTTTCCCTTTAGAGAGCAGAGAGAGAGACTTGGCTTCCGCCTTTTCTCATCACCCTGTCCAGGAGGCATCTGGGCCATGTTCCTCCCTCTCAAGACCCCACACCCTCTCGTCCCAGGCCAAGCAGATGTTCACTCACAAATCGAGAGGAGTTGTTGTTGCGAATGGTCTTGGCGTTGCCAAAAGCTGTGGAGACGAGGGGAGGAGTTAGGTGGCTGAGGGCAGAAGGACTCCAAGGACAGGAAAGGGGGACGGTCCTCCGGCCATCAGGCCAGTCTCCAATTTTTCAGGCTGGACACGCACAGTGATCTCGGGAACACAGGGGATGATGGGGGGGTTGGGGTGGGGAGGACAGAGGCCGGACTCCTCACCCTCCAGCACGGGGTTCGACTGAAGCAGCTGCTCCTTCACAGAGTTCACCTGCTCCCCTTTTCCGCAGACGGCCGCCACGTAAGACATCACTAGCTTACTAGCCTCTGCAAGAGAAAGCCCCGCGTGGATCCCCACCGCTGCCCTAACCTCCCTCATTGCAGCACCTCACCCCATTCAGAGAAACCCAGGAAGGAACTTCAGGGCTTGGGGGCAGGCCTGGGTCTGTCCTGGAGAGAGACAAGGAGGCAGTTCCTGCGGCGACCCCATGGCGTCCCCGGCCCCTCTCCTGGCGCCTCACCCGTCTTCCCAGCGCCACTCTCGCCCGTGATGAGGATGCACTGGTCTCGGTCCTGGTCCCTCAGCGACTGGTACGCCATGCTTGCCAGTGCATAGCTTGCAGGGAGGAAGTGGGTGATGACTACTGTGGGGTCAGCTCAAGACACCGTCTTTCATGCGATCCCCAGACTCATCCGCCCTCCCCGCACGGACCAGACCGTGCAAACAGCTGGCCAATAAGAGGCCTCCAAAGGGCCCAGGGAGGAAGGGGCAACTGGAGAGCCTCCTTCGGGAAAAAGGATGGAGGAAATGAAGATGTCTCCTAACGGCGAGCTAGGCCCTATCACCTTCCCCCAAGGGCCTCTACTCACATATGGGGCTTCAGCTCGTAGAAGGTATAGTCCCGGTATTTGGCGACAAACTCCAGGTCATAGATGGGCAGTGGTTGGTAGGGATTCACCGAGACCAACACGTTCCCAATGTAGGTCTGCAGTTGGGGGAGATGATGGATGAGCCAGGGTGGGTCTGGGAAAGACCCGGGGACTCTCTGGCCACACATCCACAGCCAGGGACACCATGGGCACTCACATAAATCTCCTTCTTTTCATAGCGCAGCTGGAGGTTCCTGATCAGAGACTCCTGCTCCAGGGGTTCCAAGAGCACAAGGTCCTCCACCCCCACAGAACCTTCCAGAAGGGTCATGTCCAGAGGCGCTATTGGTCGGGATCAGTTTACTGGTGTCTGCTCAGCTTTTGCGGCCAATAACTATGTAGGGGAGGAAGGCAGAAGGACCTAAGAGACCCTTCCCCTCCCCCTAGTCCTGGTCCTGGAGAGAGCCCCTGGCCAGCTGCAAGAGGCCTCCAGACCAGCCCAAGCTAACTGTGGAGATTGCAGGGAAGCCGGGGGTGGGAGGGAGCCTCCCTCCCTGAATTAGGGTTGGTGGGCATGACGGGACCACCTGCCCCCAAGCCCCAGGGTAAAGAAGGCCCCCAGTAGGTGGCAGTTGGGGGCATCCTTGTGCTGCAGGGGGCAGGGCTGGGGTAAAGAAGGCCCCCAGTAGGTGGCAGTTGGGGGGCATCCTTGTGCTGCAAGGGGCAGGGCTGGGGAGGAAAGGGAATCAAGGCTCCCTCCCTCCAGCACCGAGGCCCCGGCCCGGGGCCAGGTTCCCTGACTCTGTGCCCCGTCTCGCTCCCGACTGTTGCCTCTCACAGCGCCTGTTTCCTCACCCGACACACCCATACTCATTTCCAAATTGCTCCAAAGTTTTCCCTCCCCTCTCACTGTTACAGTGAGATTCGTATTTTAAATGGGGCCTGGACAAGGTGATGAGCCCCAGGACAGAGGCAGGAGCTCCTCCATTAAAGGCTGGAGTGCCCCAAAGAAAATGAAAATGAGATTTGTTTTCCCCAACAAGCAAGCAGCGGTCGGGGAACTTTGGATGTGCCTCCTCGTCTGTCCCCGTTTTTCAGTCTCGATCTCCAGCGTTTACATCCACAACCTTAAGCTTCTGGCATGGACTTTGCCCAGAGGGACACACCTAGCTTTTCAGTAACTGGTGGGAACCAGCAAGGAAAGCAGAGTGGGAGAGGCTCGGCCCCAAACGGTAGGCACACAGCAGGTGCTCCCTAAGGAGGAAACCCAGCCCTCCTCAGTCTTTCTCGTGGGGCTGAGGAGGCGGGGTGCAGAACAGAGCCATTAGTACAATGGTCAGTGCCACTCCCGAACAGGAGTGAAGCAGCCACAGCCTCCTCTCCGGCGTCGCTGAACCTGAGTGGGGGAAGGGGGAAAGCCAGAAGGGCGGTGGGGCCAAAGGGAACGCAGGCCGCCTTCTCCCTCCACTCTGCCTTCTCCAAGCTCCAGGAAAACTGAGCGCTTGTCACTTCCTGTAAAGTCACCACCGAGGGAGCTACAGTGATCAGGTGGTAAATACCATGGGCCAGGCAGGCTCTGAGGACTTGACACATACTCATTCACTTGCTGCTTACAGTATCTCCAGGAAGCAGATGCTATCATCGCCCCACATTTTCTCGATTTGAGAAAAAGTTAAGATTTTAAATAACTCGGCAGGCAAGGTAAGAAGCAGAAGCAGGGCTGGGAAGAAGGCATCTTTGGATTTAGGTTTGGAAGTAACGAGAATAAGATTGGTTGGAGGCTGGGGCGCAGGGGAGAAGCCCCCACATAGGGCACCCTCAGATATGAAAAGAGGAACCGGTTAAGGCGGGACTCACCCCACGCTGGAACCAGGGTGTAACTTCAGCGTCAGAGAATGGTAGATGAAATCCCAGGGCGACAGGAAGGGGGCATAGGAGTCCCAGGCCCCCAGGGTGCAGAGGCGTCCTCGTTAGCGGGAGCTGTCCATGGTGTCGGGAAGGAGAGATTCTGCCTCACTCCAGCCCGCGTCCACGGTGCTGACCTTCCTCTGTCCTGCCTCCTCCAGACAGGGCTCCCCGTGCCAGGCGAGCCAGGCGAGGCAGAGACGCCGCTCAGCACAAAGTCCGAGGCTGTTCCTGCTGAGGGTGTGGCTCGCTTAACCCTTCACAGGCCTGCGGCCCCAGGGGCAGACGCTTGGCCACGGGACAAAGCCCGCTCTTGATAGGAGAGACTATCTGGCCGGCCTGAGCTGAGGGGCTGAGGCGGAGCTCCGGCTCCACTGCCCCCACATTTGGAAATGAGGGCAGAAGGAGCAGACTTCACTGCCAACGAAAAGCTCTCTTGAAATCAGGAATTTTGTCAAAGAGGAAGATAGGCTGTGGTGTCTTCTGACCGAAGAAATAGCACCTCCCTCACACCTACCCTTCTTATCTTATTGGGAGCCAGGGTGTATTGGTGACACTGTTGGAGGGACAGACAAAGGCAGACAAAAAAGCAGACAAACCCCCAAGTTTCTCTCCTTTGCCTCCAAGTTAGGGACAGCACCCAGTGTTGCATTTATTCGGTTCCACTAAACTCCCACGGCTGTCTTCTCACTGAGTTAACCCAGTCTGTGAAGTGGGCAGTGAAGAATCACTCCCCCCAAAAGGAGAATGAGAGGCAAACACAGAGGCCCAAATAGGTCACACGATGCGCCCCAAGTTCTGCAGACAGCGCATGGCAGAACCGGAAACAGGATGCAGCTTTCTGAGCCCAAGCTGGCCAGAGATTCCGGCGTGGGCCAGTTCTGGTGTTTCTCTCCATACTCCTTCTTCTGTGCTAGAATACTGAGTAATAGCCTGGGTGCTGTTTCCTGGGCACCAGCTCAGCCGGAAATCACTGCCTCCACTAGACAAGAAGCATATAAAATCCCCTTTGCCACGGTACCTCTTCATCCACCCAGGAAAATTCCTCAACAGCAGGTTCCCGATCCCCACCATCCTCCCTCCCAATAATGCATAAAGAGCAAATCAGGTAATCACAAACACTTACCTGAAGATAGAGACTTGATTCTCCAACTCCCAGCCACAGCTGCTTGGCTCAAAGTCCACACTCTATTGCTCTCATGGCACTGTGCAAAAGCCTGGCCCATCAGCAATTCCATTATGAACCTGCCCTTACATAATTTATTGACCTACTATATATATTTGAAGGGGGGAAATGGCAAGAGGCAAGAAAGAAAGAGAAAGCTGGGTGGAAGTGACATCAGAACATAATTCCGTGGATGGGTAGAGCTGTATCACAGCAGAGGCAGAAGTGACTAAGGATCCCCTCTTTTGCCATGGAGGAGATACCTAGAGCGGGAAACCACTTTTCCAGGATCGTGCCATCGCAGACCTGGCAGAGCCAAGACCAGAACCCAGGCCTCATGTTCTCCAGGCCAGGAATCTGCAGCTGCCTGCAGTGAGGTTCATATGTTCACCCGTGGGCTTGTTTATATACTTTGTGCTCCCATGAGAGAATTTACTCTAAAATGAGATAAGAAACCTCAGGCTTAGAAGAGGGCATGAATGTCACAGCTAGGGTGACCAACCACCCTGGTTCGTCTAGGATCTGAGATGAGTTTTCTGGACATGAGTATTTGAGCGCTGAAACCCAGAAAGTTCTTAGCAAACAAGAACAAGTGGGTCAGTCTAAATTAAGAAGGTACAAAATACACCCCTGACCCAGCTGGGATTACAAGGTCTGTCAGCATTCTTGGGGTGGGGAGGAGACCCAGGGGGATGCAAGACCCTGATCTGCTTCTCAGGAAACCTGAAGCGACTGGAGCTGCTTAAATCCCCTCCTTCTCCCAGTAAAATTTCTAGTCTGTGTAAGGGACAGGAGGGAAGTTTTTGGGGTGATGGAAATGCTCTAGATCATGAGTTTGGCGGTGGTTACAACTGTTTCCATTTGTCAAACTCAGTAAAATTTAAAACTAGTGAATTGTATCATTTTATAAATTATACTTCAGAAAGATGGCAAAGAAGAACTAGAAGCAGCAGTCATTCTAAACCCTTGGATGCCGATTTCTGAGTTGAGAGGACAGCAACCTGCCCTCACACTTGCTGAATTCGCACTCACTGGTCCTCCCAGGGACACTTTTTAAAAAGTGACACAATAAAAAGATATGGTGGAGAGGATATTTGGTGGTAGAGGGTCTTCTGACTCTCATCAATTATCTGGTATCAATTAGTAACATTGATCAAGTAGAGTTGACATTTGAACAACATGGGTTTGAACCCCCTGATCCATGTACAGATTTTTTTCAGTAAGTACATATGGCTACTACGTGATCCATGGGTGGCTGAGTCTGCAGATGTGGGATGGCAGGTACCGAGGCCCATCAACTGTAAAATTATAGGATAAGCTTTGACTGGACAGAGGGTCAGCACACCTAACCAATGCCCTCCTCCCCAGGCTGTTGAAGAGTTAGCTATACTTACCACGTGCCAGGCAACAAGTAGAATGCTACTCAAAGTGAGGTCCACGGACCAGCAGCATCTGAATCACCTGGGAGCTTATTAGAAACGCAGAATCTTGGGCCTCAACCCAGACTTACTGAATCCCAAGTCTGCAGTTTAGCAAGCTCCCCAGATGATTGCCATGCATGTTGAAGTTTGAAAGGAACTAATTTTACACATCTTCTTTTATCCTACGATCTTACAAATCTGGCAATTATGCTTTTTTACTAATTCAACCACTGATGATCATCCAGTGGCTCTTATTTACCTATTTGGGTTATAGAATGAAAAGATGTCATCACTGTGAATTAATCTACATAAATTCACAGATGGTCCACATCCTGTTTCCATCCTATTTCACAGTCTTTAAAAAATGGACACTAGATTTCCATGTGGCCTGAATAAGAGCTGGGTACAGAATTAATGCAAAGTCTAGAATGGATTCCCAGAGCAAAGAAAATAGCCAAAACAGAAGATGGAAGGCACCAGTCTCCTTCCTACTGCAGAAGCTGGGCCTAAACACAGTTGAAGTTTTTATTCCACGTCCCCTAATACTCACTACACAAAAGCCCGGCTCCCTTTCACCCGACAGAAAGCTCTTGGTGGGTATATCACAGCTGGATCCTCACCTCAGTGGAGAAAAAGAAGATACTTTATACCATAAAAAAAAAAAAAAAGAATTAGAGTATAAAGTAGCTCCCTGGACCAGGAATAAGCGATGCATTGTTTTCCTATGAGACAGTACAGTGGTATAACCCTCTGCTCCTACAGAATACCTCTTGGAGATCTGGCATCCTGGAAACTATTCAGTCCAAGGAAGTAGACCAAGACAGACCCAAGATGGGAAGCAGTGGTTTATTTTTTAAATATTTTTTATTTGGCTGCCCCGGATCTGTCTTGGCACGTGAGGTCTTCGATCTTCACTGGGGCACGCAGGCTCTTCAGTTGCAGCATGCGAGATCTGCTTGATAGTTCCCTGATGAGGGATCAAACCCAGGCCCCCCGCCCAGGGAGCACGGAGTCTCAGCCACTAGATCACTAGGAAACCCCAAGGGAAGAGGTGGTTTAAAAAAAAAAGAAAAGAAATAACATGCAAAACACCTGTCTAGAAAGATGAAACAGAAGAGCTAATTGCTGATTACCTGAAAACAAGAGCTCCTAGCAAGAAAAGTACATGTTCGTTAAGAGAAACCACTACATAGTATATAAAACTTTATTAAAATTGGGATTACTTACAAACTTGCACAATAAAAATGAAAAAATATATAATAAGACATTGCTTATTTTTCTTACAGAAAAGAGTGAAAATGAGACCCATGGCAAAGAGTCATCCCTGATCACTTTGTTCCTTTCAAACATTCATTAACACTTATTTTAAATATAAATGACAAATCTTTTAAAATAACACTAAGGCATTACCCACAGGCTATAACTCACCCAGAAACTCCCTATTTCACCACCAATCCTAGAAACATGATATACTGAGGCAACTGCAGGCTGTAACAGTTCTAATACTCACATTAAGAGCTACCTATTATGTTAACAAGATAAGAACATTGCCCATGTTGTAGAAAAAGGCAGAGATAGTGATTTCACCATTTTCAAGTTATTGTCAAGAGTGTGAAGAGGATGGTGATGCACATGGGCAGGAGGTGTGGGAGCCAAAAGCCCCAAATGTCCTTCCTTCCCTGCTAAAGCTGTGCATTGACACTGGTGTGAATTCGCTTTGTTTATTCCCAGCAGGCTCTGGCTCCCATCATATAAGGCACCAAACTCCCTTTTCAAGTTAATAACTGTCTAGAATCTACCTCAACAGCAACTGAATCCATAAGCTAAGTTACCAAGAGACGCCACTGGGTCACTACAATTGCATAGGTTTCCCTAAAAAAATAATGATCGATTTCTGTTACATCGAAAGATAAACAAAAAGTTTTAGGTGCACTTACCTTGTACAATGGCTATTTTATGTTTATTACTTTGTTTCAGTGCCTATGTAACATGAAGGAATAATAAATCTGTCAAACTGTCCTCTCCTTGGTTCAGATAAAATTCTTGGCATTTCAATATAGGTTATTATCTCATATGTCAGACCTGAGTCCAAAGGAATACTAGGACATTTAATTTCCTTTCCTCCTACTTCAACTTCCTCTACTCAATTCAGAGAAAAGTTATGACTACATAGCTAGGAACCATTTTTACAGAGGCATCCATCTGAGCCCATCATTTTTTCTGGAACAACAAAAAGATTAAGGGCAATTGCATAATTCATTCCCAAGCCTTTTACAGAAATCAGGGCCTGGGGAACTATCTAGCCCATTTGGGTGCTTTCTCATCAACTGTCTATCACACATGCAAAGTGGGGCTTGGGTTGAAGGGAACACAAGTCTGTGAAAAGGCTGGGCCCGAGAAAGGAATGTATCAGCACAAAATGCAACACTGCTACTCAAAAGTCTATCATGAGCAAGATTCTGCCAGAAAATACACAAGTCATGACTTTAGGGGGAGAAATAAACTAGTTTTGGGGCATGAAGTGGCTGATAGGAATTTCTTACTAGAAGATATCGAAAGTGCTGAATTTTCCTTATTTTCAGTCGTTGGTTCCATTGGTCTCATGAAAGCAGTCCGAGTGGGAAAGTGAAGGGAAAGTGTTTTAAGCCAGTTGACTTGTACTCCCATTAATGGGAGGCATGCTCTATATAACTTGATCAGATCCATTAGAGTCCATAGATTTCTGATGCTGATGAGACCCTGACTCCGAGGGCCAATTTGCAGCTTGATATTTGTGGAGCAAGACGCTGACGTGGCGGCAGACGAGGGCTCCGGTGTCCAGCTCACTCCAGTTACCCCTGCAGTCCTTCCCGACGAGGCCGGTCTGAGACACAAGACTATGCTGAAGCTGCGGGAGCTGTACGGCCAGAGAAAATTCAACGGGGCCTCAGGCAGCGACTGAGCCAACAGACAAGTGGCCGAGCTGCACGAGGGCAGGGCACGGACACAGGGCGGCGGCCGGGCGGCCCTGGTGTGAGAGGCGCTCTCCAACGCGACCTGCTGTCGCTGGCGCCGCCCTCGGCGCAGCTCTCCAACTTCCAGACAGGGAGTAATTTAAACCGAGTCTGATTTCACTCACCCCAAATTCAAACACAGTGAGAAAAACTCGTCTGGAGATGGAAGTGGTATACCACAAGGAGTTTACTAAACAGAAAAGACGAGCATCGTTCTCTACTTCACAGCGCGTTCCCACTGAAATCAAGACGGGTGTCAGAAGTATCAGCCTAGAGGAAGTGGCCGCATCCCTAAGTGGCCACGTGGGGAAGGTACCAAGGGCTCAAGGGGACCCTGAGGCCACTTGTGCAGCCGCATTATTGTTTCAAATCAGCATATGCTTAAATATGCCAAGTTTCAATTTCTATAAATGAGGCAAAAAAAAAAAAGTAAAACTCAGAAGCCTTAATAGTTTTCTGCAGAGGGATATAATGCTACCATGTACATAACTACAAAGGTAGAAAGGTTTCCTAATGTAAAGCATTTTAACCCATGTCATCTGTCCAAATACTGTTTATTTTCCACTTTCTTCTATAAGTCTATTTGCCAATTGAGGCAGTTGTCACTTTAGGACAGTTTAAAGCTGTGGGAAACACTGGCAGAAAAAATCAACTGGTCACCTGGCGGGGAGTCCCATAGCTGACATTCTGGAAGTCAGTAATGGAGCCCAGAGCCTTTCAAAATTATCTGTTACATGGGTGGCCTGAAGGAATCATTCATTGCAGATTTTTAACAAAAATCATCTCCCTTCTTCACGACATGGTAAGTCAGTCAGTTCAAAGCTATGCTCCTGCCATCAATGTCTATCTTCCTGGCTAAAGTAATTACAGCTTTTTCCACGGTGCAAGGGTGAAGATCACAAAGACAGAACCAAGTGAATGACAGAGACTTGGGAATTTGCTCCCTCATAAATAGCGTTGCTGGTTTATAAGGGTACTTTCCAATGGCAAAAGAATGTGAAACCAATGCCACTGTAATAAAAGGCAGCAGGAACCTCTGGTCAGAAATGGAATTGCAAATAAGTACAAGAGGTTCATAGGGAAGCACATCTGACCCTGATGGCTGTGCAAGCACCCAGAGGCACAAGGATGGTCTGGAAGCCTGTCTCCTGGCAATGCAAACTGTGGCAGCCACATAGCTACAACATGTATGTCGCATCAAGAGCCTTCATAGGTAGTTTCAGGGCTCACAAATGAGCCAGGCTTCTCGAGGGGAGAGGGACAGGTGGAAGCAAAGACCATTAAGAATAGGTATTAATAGATGGGTAGACAACGAGAGGGGAAGGAAAAGGAGCTAATTTCGTGATCCCACAACAATTCAAAGATGTGTGACCAGTGGACAGGAAAATAAGAGATCCTGTAAAAAAGCATTTAAGTTCCCTAAATAAGATCACTTCTCCTAATTAGTGGGAATAATGCTATAAATCAAAGAGAAGAGAATATAAGAAGTAAAACAATCTGAAACGTACATACTCAGACGTGAGAGAATAGACCATTCTTGAAAGGGCAAAGGGAACAAAGAGGAACTGGAAGGGATGCCTGAAAGCCTACTTGGAACTGGAAGTTAAATGCTGGGTTGGCCAAAAAATTTGTTTCCATAAGGAGCTTATGAAAAATCCCAAACTTGTTGGTCAATGCAATATAATAAAAACCCCAACAGACCTCATCTGCAGAAGCGCCTGCAGGCATGTTCCTAAAGTAAGCAGGACTTAGAATATCATAGGTGTGAGAATTAACTCAAAGTTCAGGACAAGAGTTACTGGGGCTTTAATGGACAACCCATATTAATAAATATGTGGGAGGCTTGTCACTCTGGAGCACCTGCTAGTGCTGGAACATAGTTTCACTTTTTAAAATGTATTAATTTAAAAAACAAGACAGGCAAATGATAATCCATTTTCCTCCTAGAACAGTTAAAACAAGGATTATGCTAAAGTCACTGAAATGAACGCAGAAGTAAGAGGCTCAGATTTGTGGATATGTCTCTGAAGATGCGGCCATAGTCTGAAAGCATTAATTCACATGTAACAGGTATCACTTCCGAGTCTGAAATGCCACAATTGAGCCAACTTCAAAGAGGAACTGGACTGCCCTGGGCTAGCTGTGGCAATCCAGTTTCTCCGGAAACAAAAACGTGGGCTGAGAGCTGAGCCAACGGGAGGCACCGGGAAGAGGCACTTCGTTATCCGCTCTGCTTCCTCGGGACCCCCCGAGGCCCCCCTCCCCGAGACCACTTCCAGAGGGAGGTCTACTCAGGCCTCTAGTTCCAGTGGAAGAATTTCTGCAGTTACCTCACCCGGCTGCAAAGATCTGAGAAGCAATTGCACACCAAACACACGCAGCCTGGACCACTGAGTACCCAGTCAGTCCACCTAAGTCAGGGAGCTGTTCTGCTGTACGGCAGGGGGGTACCGAGGGCCGGAGCCCTCCTCCTCCGAGGACGTTTCTTCAGAGAGTTCGTCCTGGGCAATAATGCTCCCTAAGCCATACTCCTGCTCGTGGACAGAAACCTCATTGGGTGTGAGGTGGAAAGAACCTTCCACAAAGTCAGCAAACCTGGAAAAGAGAAGATAATACTCATTTACTCATTAGAAGCTGCCTTCCACCCTGTTTTCTTTCTAAATAAGAAAAAACTGAAACCTTGATGTGCTCTCAGCTCAAATGATATTGAGCCTAGCTCCCAGCCTTCTCCTTACTCTGGCAGGTAAGTAGACTAAAGCAAGAAATAAGAAGAAAAGAAAACTAGGATCATAGGCTGACATTCCCCGCAACACCATCCCGCCTAACAAGCACTTTCAAGTTACGGAAGTTTGCTCACCCTTTTTAGTCATGGAAGTGCTAAAGTTCCTTCAGTTATCTGTAATCCTTGATAAGATTAAGGAGCATTACACATTTATTTGTGTTTATGGCCCTATAAACTTTATGCCATCAAGAATCCAAATTGAAGTTTCATATATTCATTGGTATGACTGCTTCCAAATGAAAAGATCCCTCCCCCCTCAAAAAATATATTAAACACTCAGAAAGCAACTCAAAACTGTAAGAGGGGAAACTTAATATCGTACTAGTCTTCTCATTTCAATGCTACCATCAAAGTTAAGAGTCAATAGCTCCTTGAGGAATCAGAAAATGGCTACGGCTTAAAATATGATATACGTACTTTTCCCTTGACTACTCCTAGAAGAACAAGAAAACAAAGCCACAAATACAAAATTATTATAGAAATATAATCTCCATTAAAACTCTAGGGTCATGATTACCCTGACAGATGCCTGGTACTTCTGGCCAAGAGTTTGTTTACCTCTTTGGAGACTGAATTCGAGAAACAGTCTTCCAAGCTGAGCAGTCTGGACTGTTGCAGTATTCTCTAAGCTGCTCTAAAGCCTTTCGGGTCTCCACCTCTCCTTGTAGCCGATATTCTTCTTCTGTCAGAAGACGAGGGGCAACAGTCTTTTCTGTTGCTTTACACATCTTTCTGTGCTCACCAAAATAACATCATGAATGATTAATCAGTAATCTGTGTCCATCATTATCTCTTAACTCCCTTCAGTGGGTCAAGCATATAGCAGAGAGCCTAAATCATTGAGTCATTGCTCCCACCTTTATTCCACAGACATCCTTAGTTATAATGGACCCTGACACATTCGACTTATTGACAAGTCAGAGTAGTCAATATTATTCACTGATGCCACAATAAATTCACTTATAAGTGATAGACAAAATACTTGTCTCCCAATAAATGGAAAACTACAGGAAAATGATGGCATAAGATTGTGGTGCATTAACCTGGACCCCCCATGAGGAGAAGGCATTACTTCTATCTGTACTAGACTATCTGTACTAGAAAGAAAAACCATTGATAACCTCAGAACCTATGACCGTTCCATGGTCACCAGGTAAAAGTGACCACATGCTTGAATTACACCTGAAACTAAGACTAGGACTCCCAGAACAGTCTGAAAGGCAGTGTGACATAATCCGAAACCAGGAGACTGAGGCCTGGGGCATAAAAGTGATATAGTCTGCACCACCTAGTGGTAACAGGAACACATGACACTTTACTAGATGTTTTTATTTTATATAAAATGATTAGAATTTATAAGTTCTTTAAAATGTCTATAGAGAATCTAAAAAGAAAGACTTGAAAGAAACACAAGTGAAACATAATACAATAAATGGACACTAACAAAGAGGCTCCCAGGTCAAAGTCTCTATTTCCTTTCGCTGCAACTGCAGCCCACACTGCATGCTTCAGTACAAAGTCACAGTGCCTCTCAGTCACCTGTAGGTGATGCACAGCCAGTGAATAGGGTACTCCAGGTTCTTAGAACACAGTGCAGTGACGATAACGGCAAGGGCAATGTGTGGTATCTGGATGCCGGAATACATGAAACACAGGCCCAGCAGCTGCAAGGTCCAGGTCAGCAGGTTGATACTTCGTTCATTCTCCAAAGGCCCATACTTGTAACAGACTGCAAAACTCATGAACCCAACTGCGAGGACATAGCCTATGAGAAGAGTTATCAGAAGACATTCTTTTTTCATCTACAACTGGTAAAAATATCCTGTCTGGGGAACAGCAGTAAATTCACTATATAGCACCTACTCAACCAGGAAAATGGATAAGATCTTTACTCAATTATTCATACTTCCTTCATTATTCACATATATTAATCTCTTTTAAGTTTCTACCATTTCTGTTGTCTCAAACTTATTTAATTCTCAAATGGGGAATTAAAGCTACATGTTGAACAACTCTAAAATAGTCTGTTTCAAAAACCTAGTATATGAAAATCCAAATTAATTCCTTCTCAAAGGATAGATTAAGAGTTACTGTCTTTACAACCAAAGGATTCTTTTCTTGTTTTACAGATAGTGTTCACTGTAGAGTCCTTTACTTAAGGTCTTCAAGAGAATTTAAAATACGATTATATTCAAAAAGTCAATTTACAGCTTTTCAGAAAGATGCCTATGCATAAAGAGATGTACTTATAAACCCCAACAAATCAGTCTTCTCCCTAGCAGCAGCATCTTCATTTAAGAAAAGGTGACAACTGTAGAGTTAGAAATAAAAACTATGACCCTTACGAGTTAATAAAATGCACAGACTATTAAACTCCATAAGCAGGCAACATCTATTCATGATAAAATTAACTAAAACAGCCTATAAACATATAAAAAGGAAAGCAAAACCAATAACACTTACTTAAAAGATACTGCCAGTAACACCTCCAGATCTCTTGTAAATTTTTAAAAACTAGCTGAATGAGGTATAGAGAAAAGGACCAGCCTCCTACCAGGATGATGTAAATGGGACTTTTCTAAAAGAGAGTAGAAGTGAAAGCAAAAAGTTACAACAGGCTTTCCCTACATACAAGAAGCAAAATGGAACCGCGATTTAAAAAAAATTCAACCTACTAAAAATGCACAAAACATCTCTCTTAAAAATATGTACTTTACACTTAAAATGATAAAGTCTGCAAAGAACACTGGGAAAAAGATGCTAAATAACTTAAAAGCCTGGCTATGTAACATATATAATTAACAAACAGGAAAAACATTTTAACCACTCCCCACACACACACTGTACACAGATTTCAAATAAAAAGGGAGAGACTGTATGTCATCAGGCTCCAAGTTTCATCACAGAAAGTATCTTTCTGAAATGAGGAAAGAGCAGGATATTGACTTATCAGTCATCAATGCAAATTTTCAGTGCTGTAAGATTATCCAAGAAAACAGTCCTTCATCTATCCAAGCTCATCCTAATTGCATGTGAGGATTCTGCCACTTACCTTGGGCATAAACTTGGACACTATAAAAATGATGATTAGTAAAGAGGCCACAATTCCCACACTCATCCCAGTAGAATAGTAGAAGATTTGACTTCTGCAGAGAGAAAATTCATGTCATTGCTACGTTTGTATTCTCCACACATGGCACTGTTCAAACCAGACCACAATCCCAGCCAAAGGTAGAAAAAAGGTACGAGTTGAGAACAGGTATTTGCTCAACGTTTGAGGGCAGAAAACTAAAGAGACCAGTACAGTGTAGTTGCTGCCAAATTATGAGGATCAGTACCAGTGACGGCCCCTCAAATACACCCCAACAACAAGCTCTGCTTAGTCTCCAGCTCCCATCCCCAGTACTGCTCCCCATCCAACTTTTAATGAGACTCTTCTGAGAACTGCACAGCTTCTCTGGGGAGAAAAAAGGGATAAGAGGACTGCCAGGTAGAAACTAATAACAAGAACTGAATTGCTTACCCCAAAGGGCATCGAACAGAGAGTCTAGGCTCTTTCTGCCAAATATCCCTCCTTCATTTTGAATTTCTCTCAGGATCCCCAAAATAAAGAACAACTTCCAACAACCTCACTCCAGTTGAACTTCAATTGGTTAAGCTTTCATTCACTACCTCACAAATATTCTCCTTGTATACGAAGTTAATGTTGATTCTATCTCTGCTGAATGTTTGTTATCTGCGTGTGGGGGGGGTAGTCACTTAGTCCTATCTGACTCTTTGCAACCCCATGAACTGTAGCCCGCCAGGCTCCTCTGTCCAAGGAATTCTCCAGGTAAGAACACCGGAGTGGGTTGCCGTGCCCTCCTTCAGGGGGGATCTTCCAGACCCAGGGATTGAACCCAGTCTCCTGCACTGCAGGCAGCCTCTCTACCACCTGAGCCACCAGGGAGACTACATGCCCCTTTGAGTTTGTGCATGCCTGTCTCACCGATCTTAGCTAGCGGGTTTCTACGCAGGAAGTGAGTTAAGTGACTGATCCCTGCTTCTTTAGTTCTGAACAGCTCGAAACTCACCCTGTAAAATGTAAAACACGGCCCTGTAAAAACGAGGGCTAAACACGGCTAATGGGAGAAGGGTGGTGATATACTGGCTAAATCCCATCACATGATGGGTGACCTAATGGGGGAATTTCATTATTGCCAATCTTATTAACACAAGAAAAAATAGAAATAATAAGACACATTAAAGTATTTTTTAATGACTGAAGCAGGTAATGACTTAGCCCATCCATAAAGGGAATGGCAGCACTTTAAGACTTCATGACAGAAGTCAAGCGGGGTAGGTCTGAGCATCCTCATTCCGCCCTCTAGCCTTACAACCTACCTGCTCAGCAAGTCTCCACAAAAAAATAGTGTAAATCCAAGGAGGAAAATGAGGAAGAGTTTGGGGTCAAATCCTGAAATAAATAAAATATTTCTGCTTAACAAGGGAACCAAGCAATTTAAAGCATTACAGAATAAAAGGCAATGTTGGCATCACTGGTCAGCTAAATGCAAACAGCCCACCTAAACAGCATTTTAACAGCATTCCACACAAAGCCTGGGCACCCTTCCAAAGAGAAAGTATAATTAGGTCTCCGTCTAACCTATACTTCCCTGAAGAGTTTATTTTGTTTTGGCTACCTACAGCTAAGGCTAAGAGAAGCGAAGTTCTGCACCGGTTGGAGCCATGATACCAACAGCACTTCATGCAATCGCCCACAAGGGGCCTCCACCACCCTGGTTTTTCAAGCCTTAAGTCACACAGGCTCAGATTCAGCCGATTATCCCAGCACTCTGGGTCAGGGCCCTCTGTTGTTCCCTAAGAGGTTGCTTTTCTTGAGCAAGACCACCATCTACTTCTTTTGACAATATCTGAGCACTGTGTTGCTAAAGCCTACACTCAATCCGATCGCCCAGGACCAGGGGCCCGAGCACAGGTCCCGTGCCGGTGCATCAGTCGCTCCCACGGCTTTCACATTCAAGTTACGTCTAGGGGGGCTCCACGAACAGGAGCGAGAGGGATCATGGAATGCAAAAGGAGGCTGATCCTGCCCAACCGAAGAACTATGGAACTCCAGGACAGTTAGAAGCACACAGCAAATTTCGTAGTGAAACCCAGAAACATTTCTACCGCTCACATGACTCTCCTGAGACAGCAGTTACCAAGAGACCAAAAGTCACAGAGAATCCAGCAGGATAATGACCTGCCTCTTCTGTGACGCTTTCTGAGATTCATCCAGAGAAGGGGAAACTCCCAGTTATACTAAATAAGCCTGAAACTGCGTGGTCTTCATATTTATGGTTCCACATATATTCTTTTGCTTGTGAGGTAATCAGGTTTACTTTTCTTTCAGTTTGATTTAAGCATTCATGTTTTACATTCAGGCTGAAATATACAGGCCTGCAGGTAAAGCGCCCAGAAGACTGTATCTATCTAACTCTGAAGAACGCTGGGTGTATCAGCTCAGAGGCACCGCAAGTGCTAGGAATGCAGACCCGCACCATCCAAGTACGGGGGCACTCAGGAGACGGGCGGTGGAGTCTCAGACCTAGACCTGAAGGATTTTACGAGGGGCGGAGTCTCTCTGCAATGTCTGGAGCAGTGGTATATTCAGGTTATAATCAGAACCAAGATGGAGCTGTCTTGGGCTGGCTTCTCTCACTAATTATACCCTCCAAAGCTCGTCTCTTCTCACACAGAATCCACCAGAAGAACAGAGGTGAGACTTACTCCGAGTCACAATGACACTGTATTTGGTGTCTTCCTCTAAAATCTCAACTTTCAGGCAGGTTTTTCTGCTGTACAGACCCACATTAACATAGGTGTCATTCAATTTCTCTTTTAAAAAGGAGGAAAAAAAGTTCCAGATACTAAACTGCTCTAGCTCCTTCAGTTTCTCTTCATTCTCCACCTGGGTGACTCGGACCAGTTTGGAACTATTTACCCGGATCTGTAACACAAGCAAAATCAGGATGAGAAAGGAGGAAGTAGGAATTTAAACTTTTTCCAAATACAATTTGTTAAAAAAAAAAACAAAAAAAAAACCTTTAGCATAAACAGCTGAATCATTCATGGCACTGGCTCTTCACAGGCTTAAGAGAAATATGGAGAGAAAAGATAAAAGCAGCTAAAAGATAACGGGGCAAATAGCACTGCACATGGCTGAGAGGCAGCTGTGAGGCAGCTTATTGTTAGCATGGGCTGAAATCTACTGTTAGGCTAGAACATAGGGGTTAAAAAAAAAAGACTTCCAAGCTGAGTTACCAATACAGGTATTTATGAGAGATTATACAAAGCAAGGGTCCAGAATATAAAGAAAACTGCCAGGTATAAACAGCACCAAAAATGTTTCCCATAACGACAGGCTGAAAAGTTCAACCCTTTGTCACAAATTACTGATTACGGGTAAATGTTGGTTATAATGTGCCCCAGATGGAATATGATCTTTCTATCAAACAATGAAAAAAGAATTTTTTGAAAAAGCCCACCCTTGTGTTTTCAGATGTGAACAAATGCCCTGATCAGTGACTATGCTTATAGCAGCAGAAACATTTCCAAAGGACTCACTTTGTTTAATCAGTAGAGCCAGACACAATTGCTTGCCAAGTGGCTCAGCAGTGTTATGAAATAAGAGACCAAAGTCATTCTATCAAGGGGAAACCAGTTCAGGGCATTTATGCAACATCTTAGGCAGAATCAAAACACAATAGCAGGAGCAAGGCAGAGTGTACATCCTGACAAGCATGCAACAGTTTCCAGCCCAAGAAGGCACATAGCCTTGAAAAAGAAAGAGGGGTGTGCGTGAGTGCGTGCGTGCGTGTGTGTGTGTGCGTGCGTGTGTGTAAAAGGAGCTGGGGAAGAGAAGAAAATAGTGTCTTGGAGAAAAGGAGGAAGGAAGTTTACCTCAGGGTCAAGTACTGTAGGCCACTTAGAGGAACAGAGAGAGGAACACAAAGCAGGGATGAAGGCTTTACTGATGAAAACACTGATGAGAGTAACAATGACTGCAACCTTATCAAGCTTGTTAATTTTATATATTTATATATTTTTTTTAATTGTGAAAAGGGAAGAAAATGTCAAGTACTCACTAATCAGATATTCACAAAATCTGCCACTCCCCAAAGCCTCCAAATCATTACCTGTATCCGTGTCCATACATCATGCCACTTTGGGATAAGCACATTTTCGTAACAGGATTGTTGGCTGGCATTCATATGAACAACTTTGGATTCCTTAAGCATGACCACATTTAAAGCAATTTTGGCTTTATGCAAAGAAAGAAAATAACAATTAAATGTAATAACAAACTAATAACCACAACTCATTTCATAAAAAGAATTAAACTGACTACTTTCTAAAAGTTGGGGTTAAAATATCAGGGACTGACACAAAGAAGAAAACTAAGATGGGAGAAGGAGTAAGGCAGCATCTTGCTTCTGTCAAATGTAATTTTTAGAAATATTTAAATAGTCGCTGATCCAGGATGAGTAATAATAAAATCCACTATTATGTGTGTATTCAGACATTATGTGTCTCATTTAACCTTCCTAACAATGCTATCAGGTAGGCACTCTCATAATATTCACTTTTATAAATGAGGAAACTGATATTTAGGAACAATTAAATACTTTGTCCAAAGCCACAGAGCTAATAAATAGCTTAACTGAGATTCACACCAGGTCCTGTTTTTCTTACAAAGGCATATCTAAAACAAACCATCCAGTGATTTCCTCTATTCCTTTCCTGAGTAGGAAGAACAAAATTAGCAACATCTTTCGTATTTAAAGTCCTTTAGACAGATATTAAAACTGCAAAGTTTCTTTTTCCTAGCTGTTTTTGTTTCAAGTTTTAAAAGCGGCCAATTAACATATGCAGTCCCTCAGTTCAATTCAGTCGCTCAGTCATGTCTGACTCTTTGCATCCCCATGGACTGCAGCACGCCAGGCCTCCCTGTCCATCACCAACTCCTGGAGTTTACTCAAACTCATGTCCATCGAGTCGGTGATGCCATCCAGCCATCTCATCCTCTGTCATCCCCTTCTCCTCCTGCCCCCAATCCCTCCCAGCATCAGGGTCTTTTCCAATGAGTCAACTCTTCGTATGAGGTGGCCAGAGTCCTGGAGTTTCAGCTTCAGCATCAGTCCTTCCAATGAAGACCTAGGACTGATCTCCTTTAGGATGGACTGGTTGGATCTCCTTGCAGTCCAAGGGACTCTCAAGAGTCTTCTCCAACACCCCCTCAGATTTTACCAAAACAGAAGAGGCACCCTCAGGAGTTTACACTCAAACTCCACCAAGTGAAGGTCAGCAGGCCACCGCTCTCATCTCCCACCTCGTCTGCACAAGCCGCCTTCTTTGCCACAGAACATTTCAGGATCTTCCTGTTCCACGTTTTATATAACAGCCATTAAATGCTACTCTAAGTGGAAATGTAGTTACCACTTTGGTTCTCAATGTAAAGGGGGAAATATTTAAATAAACTAACAAAACACCCCAAAACAAAAACCTCCGCCAAAACTTACAAAGCCAGTTACACACGCACAAAGGCAATGACACAATTTTAGAGTGAAACTAAAACTAATTTTGAAGTTAAATTCAGTTCTAAACCTAAACATTAAGAGCAAAAAGTACAAAACACTTAGGAAAAAAAAAAGTGTGTCAATCTTTGTGATCTTGGATTAGACAATGGCTTCAAAAAATTTAAAAATTCTGTTTCAAAGGCCACTATCAAGAAAATGAAAAGACAATCCACAAAGTGGGAGAAAATATTTGCAAGTCATGTATCTGATAAGGGTCTAGTACCCAAAATATATAAAGAACTACTACAACTCAATAACAAAAAGAGGGGAAAAAAACAATTTTTAGAATGCATAAAGGATTTGAAGACATTTCTTGAAAGAAAATATACAAATGGCCAATAAGCACAATGAAAAAAGGCTCAACATCATTAATCACTATGGAAATGCAAGTCAAAACCACAATAAAATGCCACTTCACACTCAGTAGGATGGCTATAACCAAAGAAAAAAGAGGGCAATAACCACAGTTGGCAAGGATGTGGAGAAACTGGAACCCTCACACATTGCTGGTGGGGATGAAAAATGGTACTTTCTGGAAAACAGCTTGGCAGTTCCTCAAAGACAAAAACAATTAGACATAGCAATTCCACTCCTCTGTATACACCCGAGAACTGAAAACATGTTCACACAGAAACCTGTATATAAAACTTCATTGCAGCAATATCCATAACCAAAATGTGGAAACACCCTAAATCTCATCAGCTGATCAATGGATAAGCAAAAAGTGGTATTATCAATACAATGGAATATTATCCAGCCACAAAAAGAAAGTACTGATACATACTACATGAACCTTTAAAACATTATGCGGAATGAAAGCCAGTCAACCAAAAGTCCACATATTAAATGATTCCATTTATGTAAACATCCACAAAAGCAAAGCAAATTAGTTGTTGTCAGGGGCTGGGAGGAGAAGGAATGGGGAATGACTGCTCAGGGGTATCAGGTCTCATTTTGGAATAATGAAGATATTCTGGAATTAGTGGTGATGGCTGCACATTACAAGTATAGCTGACCCTTGACTGACAGATGGGTAGGGATGCCACCTCTCTGCTCCTTCAAAAACCAGCCCTCTGGACCCACAGTTCCGCATCTGTGGATTCAACCAACCAAAGACCAGGAAGTACTGTAATATGTATCTATTGAAACTAAAAATCCATGTGTAAGTGGACACATGCAATTCAAATCTGAGTTGTGCAAGGGTCAACTGCATACCAAAAACCAATCAAAGGGTGGATTTTATGGTGTTAATTATATCTCAATATTTTAAAATTCAGTTGATTTTGTGGGGTGGGGGGGAGGAAAAGTTTTCCTTCACCCTCTTAAGAGTGTCCGGCTAGGCCTGAAAATTAAACTGACAAAGACCTATTAACAGGGGAAAAGCATACAGATTTATGCTCCTTTCCTTGCGGCTTAGCTGGTAAAGAATCTGCCTGCAATGCGGGAGACCTGGGTTCAATCCCTGGGTTGGGAAGATCCCCTGGAGAAGGGAAAGGCTACTCACCCCAGTATTCTGGCCTGGAGAATTCCACGGACCATATAGTCCATGGGGTTGCAAAGAGTCAGACTCGACTGAGTGACTTTCACGTCACATGTGACATGAAAGCCTCTAAGGAAATAAAGACTGGAAGCAGCAGACCCGTGTACTTTAGCTAGGTTTGATACCATAAAGTGGATCATCACGGAGTAAGAGGGCCGAGTGAGGTAACTGCAGCAAAGCGGGGGGACTCAGCAAGGCCTGCTCATGGGGGTTCTTCTTTGCATCCCTTGTCTTCAGAGCTAAGGGTGCTCCTTCCCTTCCGGAAGGAGAGGGCACCTCGGGGGGGGGGGGCGGGGGGGGGTTTATGGCCCCCCGGCAAGGAAAAAGGGCAAAGCGGGGAAGGTCAGAGGGACTTTTCAGCTTCTGTTGTTTCCTCAGACTCCCTTCAGCTTCAAATATTCAGTATGTCAAGGTGCCATATTTTGGGGGAGAATGTCCTGAACCCCATCTATCAACCTCTCACTGGTGTTCAATAGTAGTTTGGATTTCCTCCAAGCCTATTTTTCACAAAGTGAAACCTTTCCAAAATTCTACTGACATTTGTTTCACTAGCAAATCCACAAATATACTTAAAGAACACCCACTCACAAATTTGGATCAAGAGTTTATTTTCTTCTGGAGATTTTAAGAAAGTAAAATTCTGTGAAACTTAAAACTAGTGTGTTTGCAAATAAATTTTTAAAAACCCAAGAGTCACACTTTATTAACTCCTCTCCTACAGCAAGTAATGTAACACACCATATCTTTAAACCCATTTTCAAGAAAGTGTGTTAGTCGGTCAGTCGTGTCGGACTCTTTGAGACCCCATGGACTGTAGCCCACCAGGCTCCTCTGTCCATGGAATTCTCCAGGTAAGAATACTGGTTGCCATTCCCTTCTCCATGGGATCTTCCCAACCCAGGGATCAAACCTGAGTCTTCTGCACTACAGGTAAACTCTTTACCATCTGAGCCACCAGGGCAACAGTAAGATACAAATAATACGTCAATAGCATAGGCCATCTGAAAAACTTCATGCCAGGAAAAGGCATTAGTATTTTTAAGACAATTTAAAAATTCGTCAGGGGCTTCCCTGGTGGCTCAATGGTAAAGAATCCACCTGCCAATGCAGGAGACATGGGTTCAATCCCTGATCCCAGAAGACCCCACGTGGCAAGAAGCAACTGGGCCCATGGGACACAGCCACCGGGCCCAGCGCCCGAGCCCACGCTCCGCAACAGAGTGGCCGCCGCGGGGAGAGGCCCGCACACCCCGTAACCAGCAAAGACGCCCTCACGGCAACAAAGACCCAGTGCAGCCAAAAATAAATCCATAAAAAGACAAAACGAGGAAACAAATTCTTCAGTGTCATTTTCCTAAGGAAATAAAATATTTATAAGAGGCAGCACTTTGGGAGGAATTCCCTGGCAGTCCAGTGGTTAGGGCTCCAAGCTTCCACAGCAGAGGACACGAGTTCGATCTCTGGTCAGGGAACTAAGACCTCCAATGACACGAGGTAGTCAAAAAATAAATTTAAAAATGTCTTTTAAGCCCAAAGATCGAATTCTTCTTGCAATTTAGTGGATCACAACTTGCTTGCATGTATTTACCCATGAACTAGCTACTCAAAAGTTAGCTAGTTCAATATATTCAAAATATATATATATATTCAAAAGCTAGTAAATATATTCAAAAATATATTTACTTATATTCATCAACTTTTCAATCAACAACACTGATCATTTAACATCTACT
The DNA here is from genome assembly GCA_020226075.1 of Hydropotes inermis. NCBI lineage: Eukaryota > Metazoa > Chordata > Mammalia > Artiodactyla > Cervidae > Hydropotes > Hydropotes inermis. Next base: position 51,960,620 of record CM035294.1, on the reverse strand, counting down.
GATAGAAGGTAATGAAAATGATTCATAGTATGTGAGGACCAGTCTTTTCTGGTCCTCACATACTAAAAAAGTCATGAAAAACCACCTAATTCTTAAATAGCCTCTAATCATTTCTGTCAAGAGGTAATCCAGTTCATACTTAAAAGCATTTTAAAATTCTCCTTAAAAACTAGCATCTTTAAGGTAGTGGGCTTAGCAAAGGATTAGTCAATGGGATGCTGGGACAACTGACAGTTATCTGGAAAACAAAATTGATCTAGATACTCACACCAAATGCTAACATTAATCATTGGTTAAAAAGTAAAAATGAATGTTAAAAAAAAAGTAAAATGAAAAATAATTAAATTGTACTACAAAATATACACACATAAAAACTCAATTCTGGAAGGCTCTTTTAGTGTAAAATCAATGGAAATAAATCTAAAGGATAAAGTCAAGAAACTCCCCTGGTGGTCCAGTGCTTAGACTCCACGCTTCCAATACAAATGGGTGTGGGTTTGCTCCCTAGTCAGGGAACTAAAATGCCCACGACTCCCTGGCTGTCCAGTGGTTAGGACTCCACATTTCACTGCCAGGGCCTGGGTTCAATCCCTGGTTAGGAAACTAAGATCATTCGTGGTTCTCGGTTTCACCAAATAAAAATTTAAAAAAGCAGCCACATAAAAATATAAATCTTCTATTTCTTTCTATAAAGAAATAAGATAAAAAGGGACAAACATCAAAGGTTTGTAATAAAATATATATCCTTAATATGTTAAAAAGGTTCATCAATTGATTTTAAAAGTACACAAAAACCCCAATAAACAGTAATCACAATAAACAAAGAGCAAAGGACACATACTCTAAAAAATGTAAGTCTAAACAGATAATTAATAACTAATGAGCATTTGAAAGATGCTACTTCACAAATAATGCATGAAACTCAAAATAATTAAGATACCACTTTCAATCTATCAAATTAGCAAAGGTGTTTCAGTCTGGAATATCCAGTGCTGGCAAGGATACAGGTCACAGACAAATAAGAGCAGATAGTGGTATAAACTGGCACATATTTTCAGAAAAATATTTTAGCAAGATGTTTCAAGGGTCTTAATATATTTTAGCCATTTCTAAGAATCTATTCTAAAAAAAAAATTATCCATAGCATAAAAATAGAACATTAACGAAGACTTTTAAATGACAAAGGAAAATGCTTATGCTACAAAACCAAATGAGAAACAACCTCTGGTAACAACTGGTGGTCTTCAAGTAAGAGAACTGGACTGCTGACAAGTTCATGAATGTATTATAAATTCAAACAAAATTTTTTAAATTAAAAACACGTGGAAACAGACCAGAAGAAAGAGTGCTTTAACGGACTCTGACAAAATAAAGTGAATTCTTTTTTTACTTCTTTATGCTTAATTGTTCTTGTCAGATAGTCTAAAATAAATTCCAATGATTTTTACAATCGAATTCTTCAACAACCTTCAGTGAGAAAACTCTTGCCTTTTGAAGTACTGCATTCTCCTTCGGTACCTCTCACTTTAGAAAGTTCTCTATTACATGACTATCTTTTGCAGCTACCACCTACATCATCCACTAGGCCACGAAGAACAAGTATTCCCTGAATTTACCCTTCTCCAAGAAAAAGTCCCCATTCATCTCCTTATTAAAGAAACCTTGAGACTACTGACTGAGCGCTAAGGAGACGCATTTTGGAATAAAGACTTTCATCTCCACAGGACACAACCTCCACGTTTAAACATCTGGTCAAAGGTCATTCAGATCATATGCAGTCCATCAAATGATACTCTGGGCCCTGACTCTGGAAAAAGTGTCTTCTTGGATATCTATACTCCTCCCCTTTAAAAAAAAAAAAAGTTCCAGACGGTCGCAGCGCTTTGAAACTAGTTCTGTAGATCCTTAAGGTTGTGAGATAACCTTAAAGCTGTAGCTCAGGATAATCAAGTGACAAGAAGAAAGAGGCAGCAAACGGTGGGAGAGGAGAGAAAGGGTATGTGTTTACAAGATATGGTCATCCTTAACCCCAAGAGTCTCAACTTCCTCCAGTGGAAGCTTCCAAACTTATCTTTCTGTAGTGCAACTAACAAGGTTCGAAGGAGGGCTTTTGTTGTTGTTGTTTTTTAACAAACAGACCCTAGGTTTTCTGAATTAGAGCGGAAGAGGAAAATAATTTCATCCCAGTCCAAAGCCAACTAAGCAGCAACAGGCATCAAGAAAGTTTGCCTGAGGAATGAATAAATTTCCAAAAGAAAATTACTAGACGTTAACTAACGTTTCAAATCTCTTTTTCGGAAACTGGAATTTAACTGCTCCAGGTCGGTTCCGTAAGGCCGGTAGGGGCCAGGATCTTAAGTGCGAAGATATCGATGAGAGATCATTCCAGTGAACTACAATCTCCTGCTCAGCCATCGCGCTCTGAGTCCTGACAGCATATGCTCAGGTGTTGCTAATTTCCTGAATGAACAGGTTGCTCCCTTTCCAGTGGCAGTTCTGTCTGTCCATATTGTCCTAGGGTAACCTTCCTTTTAACCATGAAATCGAGGAAGCCAGTGAAGCCAGGCGGAGCCCCCAGGACCGCTTTGCACCCAGTGCAGGCCTCCCGGTCTCCGCCAAAACGGCTCTAGGCTCCTCCCCATTCCGGATAGCTCCCGCAAGCCGCCCCCAGGGCCCTTGGCCCCTCAAGGCGGGCGCGCGTTCGCCCAGGATGTAGCTCCTTTCTCCGCACCACGCCCGCGGCCCTCAGCAGAATAACGGCCCGCGCCCTGGGGACACTCCCCACCTTTCTAAATATAAAGCCTCGGCACCCGCCCCCTAGGCAGCTGCTGCCCGCGGTACCTGAGCCGCAGACAAAGCAGCCGGAGAGGACGAGAAACAGCCGCACCGCCCCGCCACCCCCGGCCCCCCAGCTCCAGGGCCCGGCACCAACTGCCGGCAAGACCGCCACTTTCATTCCTCCCGCCATGGCCGCCTCACGCCGCCTCCTCCTCACGTGCCTCCCCCGGCCACTAACCCGGAACTGGCAGGACCAGCAGCCTATTCGCTACAAGGCCCGCCCCCTACAACCAATCGGATGGGCGGTGCTTCGAGCGCTCGGTCCTTTTGGCCCCCTATGGTCCCGCCTCTTAGCAACTGACGCGAGAGCAATGGCGACAGGAAGATCCCGCCCCTTAACAACCTGCTTCCGTCTCCACTTTATTTACAACTGGACCGATTGATGGTAAGCTTAACCAATAGAAAATCAGGACGGGCGAGGCGTTCTTGACCAAACTTCTTCTTTCCATCGAAACTATCTCAGATTCCTTCTGTTTGCTTTCTTTGCTGTTCACCGTGATCTTTCCATTGTGGGAAACTTAAGTCGTCTTAAATGATTTCAAACGTAAGCTATACAAAAAATTCTGTTGACAGTTTTATAGGGAATAAACATTAACGTATAAAAATGTAGTCATAGGGTAGGATTATTTTGGGGGGGAGGGAGCTAAATGCATGCGAAGATTAAGAGAAGCTTCTTTATTCCTCACAACATCCTGGGAGATAAATAGCTTCATTTATAAAGAAGCCAGAACTAAGACAGAAAAAGGAACCTGCCCAAGATTGCAGTTTCTTGGGCTGGGCTGTGGTTCCAACCCAGGTCTTACCCCAAAGCATGAGTTCTTTCTAGGCATCAGGTGCTTCCAATTAAATGGCTCACACGGTGAAAGCCTAGCAGAGGGCCTAGCACATAATAAGTGTTCAATAAATGTTTTTCGAAACTGAAGCATCTAATTTTTTAGAGGATCTGGTGGTTCAGTTCAGCTGCTCAATCGTATCTGACTCTTTCTGACCCCATGGGCTGCATCACCCCAGGCTTCCCATCACCAACTCCTGGAGCTGGCTCAAACTCATGTCCATTGAATCGATCATGCTGTCCAACCACCTCCTCCTGCCTTCAATCTTTCCCAGCATCAGTGTCTTTTCTATTAGAAAAGTCAGTTCTTCGAATCACGTGGCCAAAATATTGGAACTTCAGCTTCAGCATCAGTCCTTCCAGTGAATATGCAGGACTGATTTCTTTTAGGACTGACTGGTTTGATCTCTTTGCAGTCCAAGGTATTCTCAATAGTCTTTTCCAACACCACAGTTCAAAAACATCAGTTCTTCAACGCTCAGCTTTCTTTAGGGTCCAACTCTCACGTCCATATATGACTATTGGAAAAGCCATAGCTTTGATCTGATAGTGGTGGGTAGGAATACTAGAGATGATGGAGTCCACTGAGTTAATCAAAAATTCAGAGAAGAAGGTAACTGCTGCGGAAGGTTCAAGCTTTCAAAACAGGTGTTTTTTAAAAGTGAAAACGAAGCCGAGCAACAGGCAAGAGAAGAAATTTCATTCTCGAAGAAATGTCAGGCCACCTCTGGTGCAACAGTCATCCTGTCTCTCACACGCTTCCACCACCCACTCCCCTGGCTGACCTAAAGAGGTCAGTATCCACGGTAATACACCTTGTTGCTACCGTGTACCCTTGATAGTATGTGGAGAAAATGGTATTTCTGTAGTTTTCCTCCTCAAAACTCATAAAACTGAGATAAATTTATTATTAGGTCTCTCAGTTGGGTCCGACTCTTTGCGATGCCATGTACTGTAGCCTGCCAGGCTCCTCTGTCCATGGAATTCTCCAGGCAAGAATACTGGAGTGGGTTGCCATTTCCTTCTCCAGGGGATCTTCCAGATCCAGAGACGGAACCCGGGTCTCCTGCACTGCAGGCAGATTCTTTACATTCTGAGCCACCAGGGAAGCCACTTAAAAAATTCAGATAAAGAGGTAAACTAGGGACTCTCTCGTGGCCCAGTAGTTATGACTCTGTACTTCTACTGCCGAAGGCGCAGGTTCAGTCCCTGGTTGGGGAACCCATAAGATCCCACAAGCCATGTGTGGTACAGCGAAACAAAGAGGCAATCTACAAAATACCTGATCAATACTCCTCATAGTCATCACAAACAGGGCCACTCTGAGAAACTAACAGCCAAGAGGAGCCTAATAAAATATGGAAACCAAATGTAATATGGTATCATGGATGGGATCGTGAAATAGAAAAAAATTAGATAAAAACTAAGGAAATCTGAGTAAACGACAGGCTGTAGTTAGTAATAGTGTATCAATGCTGGTTCATTAATGGTAGTAAACACACAGTACTAATATAAGATAGTAACAGTGGAAACTGGATGGGGAGTACAGGACAACTCTCTGTACTATCTTCTCAATTTTTCTGTAAGTCTAAAACTTTAAAAAAATAATTTATACACCCACACCCCTCAACACACACACACACTTCATTTTCTGCTGCTGCTGCTGCTAAGTCGCTTCGGTCGTGTCCGACTCTGTGCGACCCCTTAGATGGCAGCCCACCAGGCTCCACCATCCCTGGGATTCTCCAGGCAAGAACACTGGAGTGGGCTGCCATTTCCTTCTCCAGTGCATGAAAGTGAAAAGTGAAAGTGAAGTCGCTCAGTCGTGTCCGACTCTTCAGGACCCCATAGACTGCAGCCCACCAGGCTCCTCTACCCATAGGATTTTCCAGGCAAGCGTACTGGAGTGGGCTGCCATTGCCTTCTCTGCTTCATTTTCTACCAGGTCCCAAATTCTCAGCATTCAGAGCTTTCTCTTCAGTTTTGAACAAGGCCAGAGAACAGAGGAATGAATTCCAGAGGATCATTTACTTTTTTTTTTTCAACCCCCCACCAGGGATTGAACCTAGATCTGGCAGTGAAAGCAGTGAGTGCTAACCACTGGACCTCCAGGGAATTCCCACCGATGACTGTTAAAATGTGTAAATGCAGTGTACAGTAATAAGACTGGTTGTCCATTAACACATCACACCTTATCATCCAAATGAGTTCCGTCCCTTCCAGGTACTCAATTCAAGAAGATTTTAGCCTTGTTTTAATAATATGAACAGTGCTCAAAACACTTTGAGAATCATCTTCAGAGTCTATAACACACACTTCAATGAATATTCATTATCTGCAGGTGGATCTGATTTATGCAAATAACCAAAAATCTCAGGCCAACGCTGATGAGTAAATGGGGCAAGAAATCTGGATCGTAAATGTGTTTCAGAATTTTTTTGGATTTCAGAAATGTAATATGGTGCATATGTAATAAATAAGACAGCAATCTCAGTGGGGTCTGGGACAGTACCTCATAAACAAATTAATGTTTCTGCAATGAGAGATGAATATTCACATTGGTATAAATGAAAGTGGCATAAATGAAACTATAAATAACCTTATGTATTAATAAACTATTTCACTCTCCTCTTTCACTTTCATTAAGAGGCTCTTTAGTTCCTCTTCGATTTCTGCCATTAAGGGTGGTGTCATCTGCTTATTTGAGGTTATTGATATTTCTCCCTGTAGTCTTGACTCCAGTTTGTGCTTCATTCAGTCCGGCATTTCACATGATGTACTCCGCATGTAAATTAAATAAGCAAGATGACAATATAGAGCCTTGATAAGCTAGGAGGTCCGCCACAAAGTAAGTTCAAGTCAGATTAGGTTTTGTAGTCAAAAGAGATATGAAAATTTTTGGTTTTCATAACTTTCTTAATTTAGGAAAAAGACTGCAGATGGTGACTATCTGATGATGATGCTCCATTCTATCCACTCAGTCACCCAAGCTAGAAGCCTGAGAGTTACTCTAAACTCCTCTCTTCCCCCAACCCTTTAGCCAATCATCAAGTTCTATTCGTATTACCCGATGATGATCTTTTAAGGTTTTTTTGAAAAATAATTATTTATTTTTGACTTTTCACTATGCTGGGTCTTCACTGCAGTGTGGACTTCTCTCTAGCTGCAGCGAGAGGGGATATGCTCTAGTTGCTGTGTGTGGGCTTCTTGCGGTGGCTTCTCTTGTGGGGCATGGGCTCTAGGGCACTGGGGCTTCAGTAGTTGTGGCTCCTGGGCTCTTCAACACAGGCTCAATAGCTGCAGCGCAAGGTCCGTTGCCCTGCAGCACGTGGGTCAGTGTCAGAACCCATGGCTCCTGCACTGGCAGGTGGATTCTTTACTCTGAGCCCCCAGGGAAGCCCTGATGACTATCTTTTAAATCTGTCCTTTCCTCTCCGTCTCCAGTGCCAATGGTTTAGTCTAGCACCTTGCCCTCTCTCTCGGCGCACTTTTGTTTCCTTCAAGTTGGCCTCTCTGCAGTTTTTACATCCGTAAAACCTTTTCTCCACACCACTCCTAAATACAGATATGACCATGTCACTCCCATGTTAAGGCTTTATGGCTCCATGGTATCTCCTGTGATACGTTATGGCCCATGGTCCTAATAGCACCTAAATACAGATGTAGAGAAACAAATCTGGGCACTCCCCTGGTGGTCTAGTGGTTAAGAATTCACCTTGCAATACAGGGCCCTCAGGTTTGATGCCTGGTTGAGGAACTAAGATCCTACATGCTACAGAGCAGCTTAGCCCGTAAGCCACAACTAGAGAGTCCGTGCCCCACAATGAAAGATCCCCCACGATGCAATGAAGATCCCAGTGCTGCAACCAAACCCAACACAGCCAAATAGATAAAAACAAACAAGGCCATCCTCTGTGCTCACAGAGCGCCTCATACGCTTGTCACTTAAATAAAAGAGATGAATTTTTAGCTACGGCAGTGCCACTCAAACTTTGCTGCTGTCTTTGCTGTTCAGTTGCTCAGTCGTATCTGACTCTTTGTGACCCCCATGGACTGCAGCACGCCAGACTGCCCTGTCCTTCACCACGTCGCGGAGCTCGCTCAAATTCATGATGTCCATTGAGTCGGTGATGCCTTCCAACCATCTTGTCCAAAGTTTGTTACCAATCTGCAGTGAAACAATTTCAGAAATTAAGTGCAGGCATTTAGAAACTTCTATAGCAATTTGACAGCAAAATCTTATATTTATTGAATCTGATAAATGGGGATTTTTTAAAATAATTCATTGTTAGTGTTTTTTAGAGAGTCGTGCACTCTACAGTGATTGTAAATTGCTTTAAAAGTTGGTCCTGGGCTCACCTGGTGGCTTAGTAGTCCTGAATCCTGCCAGTGCAGGAGCCATGGGTTTGACGCCTGGTCTGGGAAGGTCCCACACGCCGTGGAGCAGCAAGCGGGTGCACCACAACTACTGAGCCTGCGCTCCAGAGCCTGTGCTCCGAAACAAGAGGAGCCACTGCAGTGAGAAGCCCGGCCACCGCACCTGGAGCGCAGTCTCCGGCCTTCACAACTGGAGAAAAGCGAGTGCAGCAATGAAGACCCAGCACAAAATATATAGATGAATAGATAAATGATTTTTTAAAATAACTTGTCCTTTACTATAGGTTGAGAAGCACTGGCCTAGAATATCCTAAATGAAATGGCCTTGTACACCTCCCAGGGCTCCTTTTTAATCACCAGCAGCCCCCATCCAGCAATAATGAACAATTTCTAATTTCTCCGATGTATCATTCTGTTTCATACTTCCATGTAAATTTAAACTCTGTTTTCTGTGACTTGATTCTCCCTTCTTCCTGGAAATCTACTTATACTTCAAAATTCTAGGCTGCATCATCACCTCCTTTGGATGCCTGTCTCAACCAGCCCCTCACAACCCCAAGCAGAAGATATCACTTGCCACCATATGCTTCTATCATTGTTTGTAGCCCTATTATTGCACTTTGTTGTAATTATGTGTCTACCTCCCCTACTACCTATGCGGCTCTGTAAACACAGAAATGAGGTTTGTCTTTGAGGATGAAGCATCTCTGGTGAGATGGCTAAACTGAAGGATAATAGTGCAGCTACAATTCTAACATGTTAATGAAAGAGCTTAAAAAGAAAAAAGCAGCTCATTACTTTCTATTCATATTTTTCTATTACCAGCAAGGATCTCAGACTTTTACCTTTAGCACCTGGGTATGAATTAATTTACCAAAACAGCTAATATTATAAGGCCAAGAAGCCAGACTTGCGAGACTCACTAGCAACTTTAAAAAGGAAGGAGACATGGAAAACAGTTGTCACCACTTGAACAGTTCTGCCCAGGTTCAGCCCCCTCTGTGTCAATTGCCCTTTTCAAAGCTGCTCAGGCCTGGAAATAGCATCATCAAGTCACTCATTTCAGAGGACCCACCAGATACTAGATCAGAAGTCCTAAGCTAGAGGTGGAAACAGTTAACTATAACTGAAACAGGCACGAAGAGCCTTGGGGGGGGAGGGGCGGTCACTGAGGGATAGAAGGAATTAATCCTGCCTAGTGGAGTTCCAGGAAGGACAGGGACCAGGACCGGTGATATTTGCGCTGCATTTGCCCTGGTGAAAACTTGGGGGAGGGTCGTTGGTGAGCAGGGCAATCTTCTGGATGCAAATCTACTCGTGCCTAGTAATGACAATCCTTCTGGTTAGCAATTTCCTCACCCCTCTTCCACCCACTTCCTTCACAATGTTTTCCTCTGTTCTTGGAAAATTGCGACTGAGGATAGTTACCCTTCCTGGAAGAGATCGGTGTAGCATTAAACTAATCCTTGATTAAATGGGACCCGCTGCTCAGCTCTGCGTCCCTCTGAGAACACCGCCCTGGAAGGAGGAGGGAAGCAGGTGAGCCCGGTAGAGAAGCGGGCTTGAGCCACCTTGGGGAAAACGGGATTCAAGGAGAAAAAGAGAAGAATTATTTTTAATCTGATGCATCTCTTTGTCACCCCCCCCCCACCTGTATCTTGTCTTTATTGCTGTTCCCTAGTTTCTCTTAATCTCGGTCTCTTTGTTTCTGTCTCTCTCCATTTGCTAAGGGCTGGAAATTCCTTGTTCTCACGGAAGGGAGGAGGAGGGGAGCTGGAGGTGGTTGGTGTGGGAGGGAAGCGAAGAACAGACATCTCAGCAGCTCCGGCTGCGGGGGAGTCTGGGCCTCTGGCGGGGCTTGACAAGTCAATGGTTTTTAAAATGTACATATTTTTAAATCTCACAAACCTAGAGACACAGACACACAAGTAGATGTAAAGAAACGTAGAGATACACAACGTCGAGGTACAGAAGTACAAACTGGGAGTAACGTCTTAAATTTGCTTCTGAGCATCTCACAATTTACAGAGTTTTCAGATACACTCTCACTTGAACCTCACGACAACCCCGAGAAACAAAGATGCAAACATCGGGAGTTTCACTCTCAAACACACGTTCGCACCCAAACAGACTTCTTCTGACCCCGCGGGGCGTAGGCTAGCCCAGTGCGCGGGGTTTTTCTCCCCTCTTCCCTCTCTGGCCCAGTACCGGCCGCAGGACCAGGTCCCTTCCTCGGTCTCTTTCCTGGGCCGGGACCCAAGGCCGAGCGCCCAGTCGGTTACCGCCCCCTCGCTTCACGCCCCATTCCCCTCTTCCGCGGCGGGCCGGCGACTCCCCCCAGATCCCCGGGCTCGGCCCGCCCCAAGGGGGGCGCCTGGAGCAGAGGCCGCGTGGGCGGAGGATGTGCGTCACGGGGCGCGTGGGCAGGGGGAGGGAGGAGGCACGTGGAAACCCGGGGCCAGCCGCTGGCAGCCCAGGCTCTAAAATAACCGGAGAGGGGAGTGGGGGAGGGGCGCCCACACGCCCAAGGGGCGGTCGGGGACGACCCCGGAGGGACCCCGTGTCGCCGCGCCCTCCAGTTGCGGGACGGAGGACTCAGTTCGTTCCTATCACTCCCCACCCCCGTGTTTGTGGCTTCATGGAATAGAGAAGAGAATCTTGGCTACCGAAATTCCCCCCGGTGATGCGATGCACCACCCCACCCCACCCCCACCCCCGTCTCCGGCCCTCCACTAAAGGCCCAAAAGGTCCCCTCGCCAGGCCGGAATGTAGAACCAGCCCTGGCCCACGCAACCCACTCCAGGCCGCCCCGGGCCACTCCGAAGTGGAGAAGGGTGGGCGGGGCGGAGGTTTTGGACCAGGGGGAACCTTGCTTCTGGCCGGCCGGCTCGCCTCCCGCCGCCTCCCCCCACCCTCCTTCGTTTTCTCGGGGCCTAGAGCCGCAGGGCCGGGCGCTCAGAGCCCCCGCCCGTCCGCCCTCCCAGCCGTGGGCGGGAGTGTAATGGGAACCAGATGGAGCTGGAGAAACAAAGGGGGTAGGGAGTGGGTTTCGGAGAGGGGCAGGCTCCTTCCTACTCCTCGGTAGGGGGCCACGGTGGACACACTCGGCCTGCTGCCCATCTCACTCTGGACTCTTGCGGGCCAAGTGCCCTAACAGACGTCCCTAGAAAGGGTATCCTCCCTCTCCAAGGCTGCCACAACAGTCTCCCAGGAACAGGTCCCCATCCTCGGCTACCCGGGCGCGACGAGCAGAGGAAGGCGGGGTACCCCTCCCAAGCCTGACCTCAGCGCTAACAAAACCCGTCGCGACTGTAACCGGCGCGCGCCTAAGTGGGAGCCTCTAACAAGCCCCGCCCATCCCTGTTTCCCAAACTTGGACGTGGACTCCAGGCGGGATGGAAGGGCGCCTGGGTTTCCGAGAACTGGCTCTTCTCCTTTAGGGGCTGGGAAAGAGCGTCTGGGGATGGAAGAGATTGCTGCGGAGCCCCACGCTCACAGACCTGCCTGAAGCGCACTCTCTAGGGGAGTCAGGCGCGCGAAAGGAGACGCGCACCCCGAGTCTCCAACAACTTTTCCCGGCTCACTCCTAACGTTCACAAGCACAGCACCGCGAGCTTGGAGCGTGGGCAGCAGGCGTCCGCGGAGCTGTTCAGGCGCGTGTGCCGTCCTTTGCGGTGCTCGCTGCCTTTGTGTACCTGTGCGTGGTTGTGAAACTCCGCTCTCCTCTCGGAGGGGAAGGGGGAGTGGGAGTAAGAATGTCGCCGGCTGGGCGCTCACGTGGGTACGTGGGCGCGGAGAAGGCCGGCTGTGCATCCGGCGTGGGCGGCACGGAGCGACCTCGCCCCGCCCGCTGGATCCCCAAGCCCGCCTTCCACAGCCCGGCCTCGGTCACCTCAGTCTCCGACTCGGCGCCCCGGGCTGAGTCCCCGCCCCCGCCTCCGTCTCCACGCTCCTCCCCTCCCCCCCATCTCCGCCTCTCTCCGTCTCTCCGTCTCTCCGCCGCGGCGTCTCCCCGGCCCGGCGGAGAGGCCCGGGCGCCCGCCCCCCGCCCCCGGCCTCCGCCCCCGGCTCGGCCCACGCCCTCCGCCCGCCCGGCAGCCTGCGCTGCGCCGGGCCTCGCTCCCCGTGCGTCCTGCGGGGGCGGAGGCGCGGAGAGGCGGCGAGCGCAGCCGGGGAGGGGGGGGCAGAGGCACAGACAGAGGCGCGGAGGCTCGGAGAGAGGAGACGTGGAGGGAGGGACGGAGCCCGGACAGCGGCGGACACGGCCTCGCGCGCGGGGAAGAGCGAAGCGCGCAGCAGGCGCTGAGCGCCGGGCACGGAGAAGGGCACCCCCGGTGGTCTCCAGCCGTCCATGCACAGAGCTGCCTCCCCCACAGCCGAGCAGCCGCCGGGCGGAGGGGACAGCGCCCGCCGGACCCCGCAGCCCAGACTCAAGTTAGTGGGCAAAGGGAAGCGGCGGGGAGTGGAGATGGGTGGAGCCGGACTCGGGAGAGGGGTCCGGAGGGCGGAGGTCGAGGAGAGGACTAGGGGAAGCGGGACGGGGGTGGGGGGTGGAGACTGACGGAAAGGGGGTGCGTCTTCGAATTCGGGGGCCCAGGGGAGCAGACAGGGATCTGATGCAACTGGAAAGACTAGAGAAAGACTAGTACCTAATTCTCCATCGCCCGTTTATTTTGGGGGCATGAGCTGGCACGTGAGCCCCCAGCAAAGAATGTGGGGGCTCCCAGGCGGCAGGGGAAGCCCTGGGGCTCTAGCTGACAATAGTGCCGGCGGAGGGCCGCTCAGCTGGCTCCACGCGTCGTTGGTATCGAGCGCGCGGCTTCGGGATCCGGGATAAGCCGGCGCCTTTGAACCAGGAGGGCATCGGAGGAGCTTTGCAGAAGCGGGGCGAGCTTTAGGCGTCTGTTCATTTCTGTAGCTTTATTTACAGAGTGGGGAGGGGAGTTTCGATGTGCAACCCCTCCCTCGAGAGGTCTCCTTGAATCGCTCCCCCACAACACTTGAAGATGTGGGTGGAAAAATGAAGGAGAGAAGAGTAGGCGGAAGGCCCCCCCGGCGGTTTTCGCCCACAGACGCTACCACTGTGGGAGTGTGTGGGGGCGGACCGGGCCCTAGAGCAGAACAATTGAGGCACCCCTCCGCTCCCCCGTGCCTGAGCTGAAGGGATGGCCCTTCCAACGGAGCAGGTGGGAAGGTCGCTGCTGGAAGGGGGACTAGCTGAGGGGCCCTGGGCAGTCTGGAAGGCAGGGGAGGTCCTGGGGAGGGAGAGCAAGAAGGTGCAGAGAATGCATTAGCCGTGGGAAAAGCTGAGCAGGGGTGGGAAAGGGGAGCAGAGGGTGGCCTGCCTGGCTCACAGAACGGGCAGGGGAAGGGGCCACACCTCTCCGGCTCAGCCACGTGAGCAGGATGCCACCAGGGAATACAGCTGGCCGGCAGTGGCCCTAGTTTCCCCTGTAGGGAGGACAAGGGTCCTATGTTCACCTGAGCGTGGACATTAACTTTGTATTGTTAAGACTGCTTAGGTGTGTAGGGTGGAAGGTGAGGATGGTGTTCTGCAAGAGAGGTTGGTCCAGCTCATCCAGGGGTGTACTGACTGGCCTCAGACTCATGGTCTCCTTGCCCCAAGACCACAGAAGTAAACGCTGAGGATGGGGGAGCCTGGAGCCTTTGACTCCCACAAAAGACCAGTCTGGCTTCTGGTACTTCTAGCCAGTCTGGGATAGCACTGCCTCTGAGCAGCGGCTGGTTCGCCTAGTCTGTGCTCAAGTCTGCAGAGAGAGCATTCAACAGCGGGGAGGAGAAGCAGGCAGGAGAGAGAAGGCAGCCGTGAGGGCGGGTCGGTACCCAGCAGGGAACTTGCGCTGACTGCCCCCCACCCTGTGCGCCTCCTTCCCAGGCCCAGTTCCCGAGCCATGGCCCTGCCTCGGACCCTGGGGGAGCTGCAGCTGTACCGGGTCCTGCAGCGCGCAAACCTTCTTTCCTACTACGAGACCTTCATCCAGCAGGGAGGGGACGACGTGCAGCAGCTGTGCGAGGCGGGGGAGGAGGAGTTCCTGGAGATCATGGCGCTCGTGGGCATGGCCACGAAGCCCCTCCACGTCCGGCGCCTGCAGAAGGCTCTGAGAGAGTGGGCCACCAACCCAGGGCTTTTCAGCCAGCCCGTGCCTGCCGTGCCTGTCTCCAGCATCCCACTCTTCAAGATCTCTGAGACGGCCGGGACTCGGAAAGGGAGCATGAGCAATGGGCATGGTAGCCCAGGGGAAAAGGCGGGCAGTGCCCGCAGTTTTAGCCCCAAGAGCCCCCTTGAACTTGGAGAGAAGCTGTCACCATTGCCTGGGGGACCTGGGGCAGGGGACCCCCGGATCTGGCCAGGCCGGAGCACTCCAGAGTCCGATGTCGGGGCAGGAGGAGACGAGGAGGCTGGCTCACCCCCATTTTCCCCACCGGCAGGGGGAGGTGGCCCTGAGGGGACTGGGGCTGGGGGGCTGGCAGCAGCTGGGACTGGGGGCGGTCCGGATCGACTGGAGCCAGAGATGGTGCGCATGGTGGTGGAGAGCGTGGAGAGGATCTTCCGAAGCTTCCCAAGGGGGGATGCTGGGGAGGTGACATCCCTTCTGAAGCTGAACAAGAAGCTGGCACGGAGCGTGGGCCACATCTTTGAGATGGACGATAATGACAGCCAGAAGGAGGAGGAGATCCGCAAATACAGCATCATCTATGGCCGCTTTGACTCCAAGCGGCGGGAGGGCAAGCAGCTCAGCCTGCACGAGGTGAGGACCCCAGCCTGCCAGGATTGCCCGGGACATCCAGAGCCTGACCCGCTCACCTCTGAGAATCCTCACATTCACTGAGTCTGTTTCATTGCCCCGTGACCAGGACCCAAAGTCCTGATCCCCTCCTCCACCAAGCCCAGATGCTGCTGTGCCTCCCTGCCCCACTGAGGGGGGTGCAAAGACACAGGCAAGAGCCCCTGTCCAGTCCCATGCCAGCCGGGGCCCCACAGCATTGGAGGAGGCCCCTGGCATTCACTGGAAGCTCTGGGTGCTGCCTTGTCTTCCTCCCCCAGGAAATTCCTGGTAGTGTCAGAAACCCAGCTGAGCACCTGATGGGTGGTCTCATTTGTCTGATGGAGAATGGGAGGGAGGAGGTCTGGGCAGGATTCTGACTGCTCTGGGGGTCCTCTTCACAGCTGACCATCAACGAGGCTGCTGCCCAGTTCTGCATGAGGGACAACACCCTCTTACTGCGGAGGGTGGAACTCTTCTCCCTGTCCCGCCAAGTGGCCCGAGAGAGCACCTACCTCTCATCCTTGAAGGGTTCCAGGTGAGGCCCCCTTCTCTAGCTTCTCCTTGATCGGACTCCTGTGCCTAGGAGCTGGGCCACGTCCTGCCTTCCCGTTCAGGTGCCTCTCGTCCTGCCTCCCACCCGCCTTGCTTTGACCAAGCCCACTTGTCTGAGGTCTGGCCCCCCCCTCCCACCCGTCTCAGGACCCCTCTGCCCCTGCAGCAATGGCGCCTGAGCTGGGTACACCTGCTTCGCTAGCCTCTTTCCAGACTCTGGAAACGATGCATTTTAGATTCTGTGTCTGCCACGTGTCCCTCCCCTGCCTCACTGTCCTTGTTCCTCTCCATCTTCGCAGGCTCCACCCTGAAGAACTGGGAGGTCCCCCCGTGAAGAAACTGAAACAAGAGGTGGGTTTTCCAGGGCGAACGTCGGGGGTCAGGGCAGCCGTCCCCCACCCACACCCTTGCCAATCCTCATTTCCTTATTTGGGGCATCCACAGGTTGGGGAACAAAGTCACTCTGAGATCCAGCAGCCTCCTCCCGGCCCTGAATCCTATGCTACCCCATTCCGCCCCAGCCTGGAGGAGGACAGCGCCAGCCTGTCTGGGGAGAGCCTGGATGGGCACTTGCAGGGTGAGTGTGCGTCACAGCCCTTCTTACTGTGGGGGTAGAGGGCACGGAGGAGGGCACCAGGAGGCGACTGCCTGGAGCGGGGTCGGGAGGCCTGGCCGGACGGGCCAGTGGGCCTGGGCCTGTGGGCCTGGCTGTGTGGCCGAGGGTGGGGGTCCCCTTGCTGTGGCCCCTCAAGCTGACCCGTGCCCATGCCCGCAGCTGTGGGGTCCTGTCCAAGGCTGACGCCGCCCCCTGCTGACGCGCCTCTGGCATTGCCAGCCCACGGGCTGTGGAGCCGCCACGTCCTGCAGCAGACACTGATGGATGAGGGGCTGCGGCTAGCCCGCCTCGTCTCCCACGGCCGCGCGGGCCGCCTCAGCCCCTGTGTGCCTGCGAAGCCACCTCTCGCAGGTGAGGCGGCCGGCAGTGCTGTCCCCAGGCCCACTCGGCCGGGAGGATGGGGCAGGGTGGTGGGGCTGCAGCCAGCCGGGCGCGCCTTGAGGGTGGGGACCCTGCGGCGAGAGTCCACCCCTAACCTGTGACGGGGAGCTAGGGGAGCAGGGAGACGGGGGACAGGGAGAGGAGCCAGCCTGGCGGAAGTGGTGCCAATGCCAGCGGCGAGCCGCGGGGCGCTGGAGTGAGGGGCCCGAACGGGAAGGGGATGCTGTGTGTGTGGCTGCGGAGGGGGCAGGCGAGGAGGCCGGCGGAGAGGGCCGGGCAGCGCTGGGCTGAGAGTGACGCAGCAGGCAACGCCACCAGCCCTGGCTTGGTATTTTTAAACTGTGCGTGGGTGGGAAGTGGGTGTGGGGACTGAAAGGGGGGCTCTTCTTGGAGGAGGAGCCGGGAGGCTGACTTCCTGTGTTCCCCCTGTTTTGGCTTCTAAGAAACTTGGGGGGCCTGGCGAGGTGGGTGGGGCCTGGGAGGAGGCCAGGAAAGAGTGGGGGCGGCAGAGCCTGGGAAGGGGGGGAGGGGAGAGGTCAGAGCCAAGCCTCCCCCACAGCTCCCGACAGAACCAGAAATTCCAGCAGAACGGAGGCGGGAGAGACACAGAAAGACACACACACACACAGAGACCGCGAGCTACACACAGCCAGAAAGAGCAGGGGGCGCAGGCGCCGGGCACGCAGCCCGCCCCGCGCCCCGGACGGGAAGGGCCGGAGTCTGCACCGAGCTCGTCCCGCGGCCTCCCCCGCCTCTGCTCAGCCGCCTCTGTGTGCGGCGTCCGCCCCGCCCGCCTGACCTGGCCCCTCTCCCTGCAGACTTCGAGGAGGGGCTTCTGGACCGATGCCCGGCCCCAGGCCCGCATCCGGCGCTGGTGGAAGGTCGGAGGAGCAGCGTCAAGGTGGAGGCGGAGGCCAGCCGGCAGTGAGGGGCGGACGGGCGTCCTCAGGCCGCAGGCTTCTGGCTCCTACAGACCCTCCGCTCTCACCCTGCCTTCCCGTCTCGACCCCGATCCTCCCCCTGCCCTCTCCTGCCTCCCCCCGCCCCATGGGCATAGGACTATGGGGCTTCAAGCAATAACGAGCAGGGGCCTGGCCCGAGGACACAGGGAGGGAGCACGGCGCCCCCTCCCCCTTGCCTAGAGCAAGGAGGCGAGAACTCTGCCCCAGGGCACTTGGGGTCCCCCTTCCCCTACACCGCACACTCCCATCCTCTCTAGTTTGAACCAGTGACACGAGCAGTTGGACTCAGTTTGGACATGGGGGACAGGGGGACTTCTCTGGGAGGGTCCAGCAGCTGAAAGTAGAAACACTTCCCCCCAGATCCGGGGGCCCTGGAACACGGGACGTGCTCCTCCCCCGCTGCCCCCCCATTTTCGTGCTTCTAGTCTGTGTCTTTAATTTAACAAGTGCTGCAGTTTGCCCCCCCCGCCCCCATCCCCCCCCAAGCCCTCGCGTTCTCTCCTCCTTGCCCTGTCTAGGGGGTGTGGGGGCCCCTTCCCCGGCCCCCTCGGGAGGCCTGGGTGGACTCAGGGTCCTCCCTCAGCTGGGGGCTGGGCGGCAGCACCCGTCTGAGCAGTTAGAGCGTCTTTCTTTTCAGATCGTGTACAGTAGATTATTTATTTTGTTATTTTGAAATAAAATTTATTTTATGGCTTAGGACCTCTGACCCCGAAGATGGAGGAAAGGTGCATGGGGTGGGAAAGTGGAGGGAAGCTGGCGGCGGGTGGGGGAAATAGGAAAGAAGCCAGGGGACCGCACACCTGAGCCTGGACCCCAGTTTCACACTCTGCCTCCGGGCAGGACTGGGGGTGGGGAGCAACCAAAGCCACGGCCTGATACGCAGATGTCGCAGCCACATAGACCCGCGTGGGCACAGTCACGCCCAGAACTGAGTACACTGGGTTACATGCGTCCGAGAGGCCGGCATGCTCGCTGGGGCCTGTGTGCAGTGTCTCACACTTGCTAACTTATGTTGTCACACAGGCACAGTCAGAGAGGTCAGTGTTCTATGTAGCCATACAACTGACGTGTGACATCCACATGTTAACATGTCCCAAGCGCACACGCTTTCACCTGGCCGTACACAGACTCAGCCCCTGCGCTTCTGCACAATCTCACACACGTATCCTGAAGCCTCAAGCTGACTGACAAGAATCTGGAGCTGGTTGGGACTTTTTTTTCTTTTTTTTTTAATCTGGGCAAAAGCCACATCTGTAACCAAATGTACAGACCCCACCCCACCTCCCTCCCAGGGTCTCCTGAACTGCTTCCCATCTCTCCAGAGCCGGGGCCCAAGCCCATAGCGCCATCCTCCGCCTGTGGAGCAGATGTGTACATGTGTGCGTTTCCAGCCATGAGCGCTGAGCCCCGGCTTGGGGCAGGCGGAGAAATCCCCCCGCTTGCCCACACCTGTGCTCTTGTCCAGCCCTCTTCCTGCTGAGCCCCATCTTCCAAGGAGAGCGCGCGCGCGTGTGTGTGTGTGTGCGTGTGTGTGTGCGTGTGTGCGCGCTTGTGTGCTGCCTGTGCAGGCATGTTGGGGCGTGTCTCACTTGGAACCTGAATTTCCCTTCCACTGTCTGGAAGGGAGAGGGCAGGGGTGTGTGGGAAGGGAAGGAGTAGGTATGTTCCACCCAGTGTACCTTCTCCTGGCAAAGTCTTCTCCTCCTGAGCAGGGAGTGGGTGGGGAGAGGAGGCCACAGCTCCCTCTCTGCTGCTGGGCAGCAGCGGGGGCAGGTGCCCAGAGCAGGCCCGTGGGGGCAGAGGAGCGGGCTCTCTGGGCTCCGCCTCCAGCTGGGGTCACCAGCTGGGGTTAGCCCTTAGGTCCAGGTGGGACATTGAGATCCCAGACTGCCCGTAGGGGGAGGGCTGCAGGAGGGGCTGGGCTCCCAAGGACCCTCCCCCTGACTCCCCTTGTCCCTCCAAGAGAAGCTTGGTTAGGTCCTGTTCTGTGGGAGGCAACAAGGGCGGGAACATGTCTTCACGGACCCTGCAGGGAGGAAGTGGAGCAGCAGTGGGATGGGCACGGTACCCACACCTCACCCCCCCAAGCCTCCCCCCGCAGGCTGACACTCACCAGGTGCCTTGAGGGAACGCCCCCACTGGCTGGCTCAGGCAGCTGTCCTCTGCCATGGTCACGTCTGAGCAGAGCAAGGGCTCGGGGCTGGACACGGCGTGATCCTGCGGCGGGCACGGCAGCAGGCCCCTGCCAGCCCCGGAGAAGTAAATGAGGTGGTGCTGGGGGTCAGGGTGGGGTTGAGGCTGGGAATGAATGAGGAGCTTGAGCTCAGGATGGGGGCGGGGGTGGTCACTCACTGCGGATGAGG
Organism: Hydropotes inermis; assembly: GCA_020226075.1. Taxonomy (NCBI): domain Eukaryota; kingdom Metazoa; phylum Chordata; class Mammalia; order Artiodactyla; family Cervidae; genus Hydropotes; species Hydropotes inermis. The sequence continues at coordinate 51,940,911 of CM035294.1, read as the reverse complement.
TTGGTCAAACGGCAGGCTCATCTGGCTCAGGTTGGGAGGCATCGGCAGGTGAGGTCTGGAAGCAGGAAGGGGAGGGCACAGTCAAAGGAGAGTGGACCAGGGCAGCTGTTGCAAAGTCAAGCCCACTGAGTACGGGAACTATTTCCAGCTCCTCATCCTGATGGCATCGCCTTGGGCAAGTCATTTCTACCTGTGAGTTTGGTTCTCTTCTCGGTGTAAATGTTATTCTATGCACTGGGCACTGGAGCGGGGGACAGAGGAAGGATAGACTAGCTAATTTCTGCTGTTTCTTTGGACTCTGAACTCTGCTGGTTCCAAGATCCCACCTCTACCTCAGCTCCTATGGGGGGAAGATGTCCTGCCTTGACTGAGAGTTAGTAAACACCTGAGTGCTACCTGGAGAACAAAATTGTCTGCCACTTCCAGGCCAGAAAGATAAACCTCTACAAATCAAGGTAACAGAAAAATGACAGTAGATTTCAGAGGCAGGAGAGAGAATACTAACACTTGCTTGGCTCTTACTAGGAGCTGGGTTCTATGTTTAGCTTTATACATACTACTAACTCAAATTAACCTTCACAATAATCCTGTGAAGTAGGTATTATCGTCATTATTCCAATCGCTTCTCGGCCTTTTGGCTAAGATCAAGTGGAGTATCATCATTATTCCATTTTACAGACGAGGCATCAGGGTTAAGTTACTTGCCTGAAGTCAGCAAGTGGTGGAGCTGGAATTTGAACCTGGATCTTAACTATTAACACCTCCATGGAGTGGACAGAAGAGACAAAGGTGTTGGATTTTTGCCGCCCCTTCCTCGCTGAAGAGCCTCTCTTCACAAATACAAGTGCCCATCCCCACTGCAGGGGGTGACCCAACCCCATTCCCCAGAAGTGGCCCCACTTACTCCTGGAAGGCTGGCAACATGTTGACTGATTCTTCCCGGGAGAGGGCTGGGTATGAGGGGATGGAGTGAGAGCGTGGTGGGTACACCTGGGGCCTGGGGAAAGGAAGCAGCCTCTTGAGGCCAGCCCTTCTCCTGGGTACTCCCGACCCCCTACCCAGGGATCTCGGGGCTTCCCTGGGGGCTCAATGGTGAAGAATCCGCCTGCCAATGCAGGAGACATGGGTTTGATCCCTGTTGCAGGAAGAGCCCACATGCAGTGGAGCCGCTAAACCTGAGCCGCACAACTACTGAGCCTGTGCTCTCAGGCCCAGGAGCCGCAACTGCTGAAGCCTGAAGTCAACCCCAGAGCCCAGGCTCTGCAACAGAGAAGTCACTGCAGTGAGGAGCCTGTGCACCGCAACTAGAGAGCAGCCCCCACTCGCCTCAACTAGAGGAAAAGCCTGCACAGCAAGGAAGACCCAGCAGAGCCAAAAATAAAATAGGTTTTTAAAATTCAATTTTTAAAAGAAAGTTGGGGGATCCCTTTCAAGCAAAGGAAATTCCCCACTTCAACCCCCAGTGCCAACTCTCCCCATGCCCATGCTGAATGCCTGCTGGCACAGACCACTCCCAGTTCTATCTCTCAAGCTTCTTACACCATATCTGGGCAGAGCTGCAGGTTCATGGAGGAGTCAGGGGCCATTCCAAGATCGTAAGAAGGCACCATGGTAGGCATTTGGGGCTCTGGGGTGGGAAGTGGTTGGTCCCTGGAGGAGGGGAGGAGGTATGTGTGACTGACCAGGGGATGATGCCACACCTCCTGCTTACAAGTAAGTATCAGCCCCGCCCTCCATACACACCAGCACACTCACCTTTCCACAGTCATCTTGATTGTAGCTGGGACATAACCCCTGCCATCCTTACCCATCTGCTCAGCTGTTGTGGGGAGGAAAGGAGAGCCATGGAATGCTTCCGGGTTAGGGAGGAAGGGAGCTGGAAAAGGTGAGCATGGATGATGGGCAGGGTCCAGAGCAGGGAAATAACAATGGCGGAAGAAGTCAGGGATGATGGGGTGATGATGACACCCCACAGCAGATGGGGCGGGAGCAGCCAGGCGCAGGGAGGAGGTGGGCCGCAGAAGGAGTCAGAGCTGCCAGCCCCGGCTCACAGCTCACGTTTGTAGTGGCTCCGAAAAGCCTCATCCTTGGGTTTCTTGGGGTAGAGGTTTTTGAGCTGAGCGAGGTCCCGGATTCGGTCCCCAAGTGAGCGAATGGACAGGTCTTTGGCAGAGAACGGCTGGATGTTCTCTATCTGTGGGGAGCCTGCGTAAGGAATGAGGCCATGAGTCCCCTCCATCCAGACTTGGTTCCCCTTCCCCAACCTACCCCCATGGTTGGACTCAATCTACCAAGGAGAGGAGAGGAGGAGCTGGTTTGAGGGTCCCACCAGTCCCCATTCCCACCAAACTCCAAGTGAGAGGGCAGAAGTGTAGGCCACAGAAGAAAGAAGAGAAGTTGAACCTAAGGAAGAACTTCCTGAAGATCAGGGTTGGCATCAAAGAAGGCCAGGACCTTTCTGAGAAGAAGCCCCTGAGGGTACAGTCATAGAGGCAGAGGAGTGGCTGGGGTGACCTCACCATCCTGGCCGCGGATGACGTGGGCAATGGTGATGCCCCCAATCTCTGAGTCACTGAACCGAAGGAGGAAGGTCCCATCAGGCTCGTTGAGGAGAAGGCTAGTGACGTACTGTTTGCTGATGAAGCCAATGATCAACCTGCCAGGATGAACAAGAGGATGTGGGTGGGGGTGTGTAGGGTGTGGAGCAGGATCTGGAGGCCCAGATCCTCAGGTCACTGGGAGCAGGGACTCACCGGTCTGACCAGTAGCTCCGGAGACAGCGTTTGGTGAGATCCAGGACACCGTCAAACCACTGCCAAAAGGTGAAGCCACGACCCAGCAGGATCTCCTGTGGGGAGAGGGGAGCCTGTGTGAGCATGGGAGGGCAGAGCGGGAGCCTGGCTGGGCCAGGCACGGGGCTGTGAGCACCGACGTGGCCGAGTCAGAGGCCTGGGGGGCCACGCTGCGCCTGAGACCCTGTCAGCGACAATGGCCGGCACTCAGGCTCCCCCTGTGCAGGCGCTAGTCCAGGCTCTTGCCATGAATTACTCCATCCAATCTTTACACGTCTGTGGATGAAGATCCCATGAGTATCCCATCTTACAGATGAAGAAATGAAAGCCTAGAAAGATCAAATAACTTGCGTCTTACACAACCAGTGAGAAGCAGGGCTGGGATTTAGTCCAGGAAGTCTGGGCTGGGCCCCCTCATAACCACTGCGCTCCACCCCCTCCCGAATGAGGCCTGGCGGAAGTGGTGTCCAGAGAAGGCAGCTTGCAGGCTGAGTGTCCTGTTCCCTTTGCTAACACATCCCCTTGTCGTGTGGGCTTTTCTTTCTTCCTTTTTAAAAAAGAGATCAGTACATAATAGCATTGACTCAGCTGGGCTTCAACCAGGACACCCAGACCTCCATTTTCCCCCGTTTTTGTAACAGATCCAGTCCTGAGCCACCTTATTTTGGGGGCAGTAAAATGTAGTAGCTAAGAGCAAGAGTGAGAAATATGGCCTTGGAGAAACTTTAATGCCTCTGAGCCGGTTCATCCTCTATAAAATGGGTGTAATAGTGCCCGCCTTAAAGAGCTTCTTGTGATGATTCAGTGACATAGCATACATACAGTGCTCAAGTACAATCTGGCATATACTAAGCAGACGCATGGTCGACGGTGTTACTGCGTTTGTCCCTGTGGGATTTTGTCCTGGTTTTTGCAGTAAGAACTATTTTCCCAATGGGTCAAAGTCATTTCGAATCAAAGCTGTGTTTACACACAATCTGGGTGAGTCATGCAAATCACTAGCAAAAGGGAGGACACAGGGCCCCCAGACAAAAACTAGGGGGATGCCAGAGAGCCGAGGGTTTTCCTGCCTGGGCCAGAGCAGAGGCCCTCCTGATGACCGTGGCGGGGCACTGTGAAAATCCCAGCGGCCGGTCCCTAGGCAGAGGCCGGGGATGCCCTGAGTGCCCCAGGGATGAAGAGCTTGGGGGCGGAAGATCCAAAGGGCAGGGGAATGACCTTGTTGAACTGTGACCAGGACACGGAACGGTGCTGGAAGGCCTCCATACTGAGGCTGTTGTCATTGAAGATCTTCTGGGCCAGGAAGAGGAAGTGCTCTGGGAGTAACCCCCGGTTGGTCCCCACTTCAGCCATGAACTTGAGGTTCAGAGTTTCACACATCTTCTCCCAGGGCACCCTCTCAGCCACCACAAAGGGCACGCGGTCCTGGGAGGGGAGGGAGAAGGGGAGGGAGCCTCAGGCTGACGTAGCCATCCCTCCTCGGGAGGGCCTGCATCCACCCCCCGCCCAGACTGTCCCTTCCCAGCTTGTCCCCCTGAGTCTGCTCAAGAAAAATGGTGCTTTTCCAACAGCAGTCTAAGGTGCCACCACAGAATCGGCATTAACATTGGCGCGAAAGGAGGTCAGAAGGACAGAAACAAGTCTGTGAGGAGGCGTTACGGCCACTCTCAAGTGTTCACACCAGCCACCCCACCGGCCTGCACCCAGCCCCCAGGTTACAGCCCCTCCTCCCCCCAACTCCGGGTCTTGCCTCACCATCTCAGAGAAGGCATTGTCCCACAGGATGGTGGCCTTGGCGTTATTGTCTTGGTTGCCATGGACGATGACCACCAGGGGCAGAGACAGGGCCTGAAGCGGGGGAGGGAAGGGAGCTCTTGGTACTGGGGGACAAGGGGGCCTCTGCAGAAGGCTGGCTGAGCGTGCCCGGAAGCTCCTGAGCTCCCACCACATGGTTAAAAATTCGTGGTGTGTGATCGAGTGCTTTCTGAAGCTGAATTATGGCCTCCCTGCTGAGACGTGGTGAGGAGCCAGCGCTATTCGGCCAGACCTCCAGGTTTCAGATGCCAGCTCCAACAGGCAGGAGCTGTGTGACCCAGGCTAAGTGCTCAGTCTCCGTGTCTGTGTTCTCATCTGTAAAATGAGGCTAGTAAGAGTACCTCCCTCGTAATGTTCACGGTGCAAACCCTGCGTGTGTGCGCGTGCGTAGGACTTAAAACAGTGCCGTTTTAAGTGCCCTGGTCTAAGAAAAGTGCTTCCATATCTTAGCCATTGGCATGGCTAAGGAAAATAGTTCTTCTTGCAAAAACTGGGACAGAATCCCACAGGGACATATGCAGTAGCACGCACCATCATTCCCCGGAGTGTGCACTTGAGTTCTCGTCCTCCCCACTCCCCCTGGAGCCCCAACATGCATGGACCCCAGACCCGCAGGGCGCGGGGCATCCATGAGGAGTGAGGATCCAGGCCTCCGGGTGTTGGCCGGGGCACCTGGGGCCCCCCTCGGGCTCACCTGGAGCTGGATGGGGAGTTTGTTGGGGCCGAGTGTGAGGCTGGTGGAGAAGAGCACGGCGCACTTCTCCTCGGTGACCGACTCGGTGCCCTTCCGCTCACACCGCTTGATTTTCTTCAGAAGCTGGGGATGGGTGAGGGCGAGGGGGGTGAGGGCAGAAACTGCTTCTCCTGGGCTCTCCGCACCCTCTCGAGGACACTCGCCAGGCCTGAGGCCCCCGCCCACGGCTCCCCAAAGGCCCCTCACCAGGTTCTTGAACAGCGCCGAGCAGCAGTTCCCAGGGATGCTGTTCTCCAGGGGCACGGTGTTGTTGATGATCTCCCCCGTGCTTTCTCTGCCAGGGCAAGTCAGAGAGGGGCTCATCCCGACTGGCCCAGGAGCGGCAGGAGCTTGAGCCCACAGGTGAACGGCCTGGACTACTGGTCCCTAATCTCCACCTCCCTTCTTGGGTTCTTGAGGGAGAAACCCCCATCTAAGCCAAATCAGGACACTGCCACCCCGCTCCAGCGCGGGTGGGTCCCTCCCCTTCCTCTGGCTTGACTGTTACCCAGGGTCCCCGTATCCCGCAGCCCTCCCTCCCTGTCATCACCAGCCCCCTTCACTGTGCCGGTCCCCCAGGCTCCTCTGGCCTCCATCAGCCCCCCAGGCTCTCTCCAGCCCCGGCTTACGCTCCAGCCCCGGGCCCCTGGGGCATGCTCAGCTCCCTCGCCTGCTTCTCTGTGACCATGTCAGCCCTGACCAGCGGAGGCTTGGCTGGGGCCCCCAGGAACCGCAAGCCCAGCAGGAATCGAACCCCAGCCTGGAACTTGGTCTGAGTCTTCAGAACCTGGGGGGGCTGCTTTTCCACCAGGAAAGAGCTGGGAGGAGTGAGTAAGACACAAGGGAAGTGAACAGCCAGTCCCCCCGGGTGCGGCGCCCCCAACTCTTGATACTCCCGCTTCCTCTCCACCAGCAGGGGGGCTCAGACCTGGTGACGAGTGTACGCAGGACTTCATCCAGTCGGCTAATCAGCGCTGCCCGGGTCTTAGGATCAAGCTCCCCACCAGCTGCCCCCACCTCCTGCTGCAGCTGGAAATAAATGTCCACCAGGCTCTCACACCTGGGGCCAGGACCGTGGTCAGGAGCACAGTCTCCCAGCCTGCTCCCGGCCCAGACCGCCCCTCACCCCTCAGCCCAGGAAGAAAGCAGGGTAGAATGTGTGGAGGGCTGGGGAGGGCACCGGGGCTGAAGGGGCGGTGGGACGCGCCTTGGCTCTGCGCAGGGTTCCCGCTCAGTGCCCGGAAGCTCTGTGGAAACGAGCTGCCCCTTCCCCAGGGCGTCTGATACCCAGGTCCGAGGCCAGCACGCATGATGCTTTTGTGCATATTGAAATATGCCCTGCCCAGTAAACCAAAAGGACTTCCCAGTCCTCTGGGCATGGAGCTCGAAGAGGAAAGCATGGGCTGGAGGAATGCCCCTGCCGGGTCAGCCTGGCGCACGTGTGCAAGACACGACCTGAACAACAGGAGGGGTGGCTCTGCCGGAACTGGCTTCTCCGAGTCTTGGCCCAGCCAAGAGCCCCTCTGGCCTGCTTACTCTCTCACACCCCCAGCAGGGAGAGCAGGTGTCCACCCCCAGCGCATCTCCCTGTCAGCCCTGCCCCCACCTCTCTTGTAGTGGAGCCAGGCTCTCCTCAAAGGGCGCGCCATTCCCTGCCAGCTGCTGTTGCCGCTTCCATATCTGGATCCTCTTCAGCACCAGGGCCTGAGCAGCTTCCAGCTCGCCAACAGTCTCCTGCAGCAGCGTGACCAGGGCCTGTGGGCAGGTGGGGCCTGAGCCGGAGCCACACGCTTCCTCTTTGCCCAGCTCTGGAGCGTAGGCCTCCCTTTCTCAGCCCTCGGAGGTCTACTCAGCATCCCTCCACAGATCTGAGACCCTCAAAGCCTGCACTGTGGGCTCAGTCTCCGCGTCTCAGCCCATTACTCACCTCACTTGGCCCAGTCCCGTTGGCAGGCGTTTCTATCAAGCTGTGCAGAGACACTGGGGGTAGGGCAAAAGTCGGGGAGCGCACAGATTTGAGAGGTTCAATCAGGGCTGAGATCCAAGCGCGGGCTGCCCCCACACACTCCCCGGAACCCCACCTTGGCCAGCCTCAGCTCCAGGCTGCAGGGCCTCCCTGAGAAGGCGGGTCTCCCCCACGCGGTGCTGCACCCTCCGTAGGACGGTGTTAAACTTGAGTTCCTCCTGCTTCCAATGGAAGGACATGGGCAGGTGGTGGAACTGCAAGGAAAGGCAGGCGACAGGTGAGACACTCTACCCATCCCTTTTCACTCAGCCTCCACTCCCTACAGGGGTGCCCACTCCCGTGCTCTGCAGACGATGGACCACTTCCCTTGTCTCGCTCCCTTCTCTTCCTTGACAGTTCTTCCTGACATTTTGGAATCTTCTGGAGATAACAGCTCTGTATCACTTGCCCTTTCCTCCCCAGGCCCCTCACTACCCTCAGTCCCTTGCTGGAAGCTTCTCTGAGCGTAACTTGGGGCTCCCTTTGACCCCAGGAACCTCCCATGATCATCTTAGACCTAGAACACTGAGCTTTTCCTGAAGTTCAAATCCCTTCTAGTTTCTCATGGCTCAGGCTAAAGTTCCCGGGGGTTGAGTTGGGGTGGGAGGTGGGGTATCACAATACCTGCTCCATAACAGCTTTTTTTTCACCTTGAAGTATGTGTCGGCAAGTGGCCACCAGCTTCAGGGGGTCCCTCTGATATATGCTCTAGAAGTGAAGGGTGGTCACTGGGGTTAGCCTCGCTCTCACCCATGTCATTCTCCCTCACCAACCCCCCCCACCCCATTCACACGGGAACTCAAAGGCAGCACAGTCATAGACTCCAGAAGTTTGCATGCATTTGCATGCTTTTAAAATCTAATTTGCCTGCTAGCTAACAGCTAACCAGAGGAATACCAATTTCCTTCCAGCATCCAGGGCTCACCTCAGCTCCAGGCCCCACCCTGGCCCTGGCCCCTCCCCCCTGCCCCCACCTCCAGAGTGCTGATGTGTTGCAAGATGGTGCTCCCCTCCCCCTGCTCTCCGGCTGAGGTCTGGAGGCTCTGGACAGTGGCAGAAAGTAGGGCGCTGGCCATGTCGCAGCAGAAGGTGTCTGAGCCGACAAGGAATTCCCTGCAGAAAGATCGGGATGAGGCTGCCTCAGGCCAGGGATTCCTGGACTCTGGTGCCTCCGCCCCACGGCAAACAGCTCAGCAGATCCTTCCTCCTCTTTCCCCCCACCCAGGCCCTCCGCAGTCCCAGGCTGTGCACCCTGGTCCCCAGTTTTCCAGCTGTTGTGGGTGGTGCCCTTGCCCCAGCTCTGACCTCCCTCCTCTTTGGCTCAGGTTCCTAAGGGGGTGGGGAACTCCATGTGTCAACACGCCGTAGTCTGGTTGATGCGGTACAGACTCCCGGCTAAATCTGGACCACTGCATGTGGAATAACGAGTCCCAAGTCTCAAAATGGGATGAAGGAAACCTAATGAGAAGGAAGGTGGGTGGGTGGGGGGGCCCCTGGGGGCTGATAAGGGGGCAGCCAGGACTCACCAGGGCTGGTTCTCCAGCCAGTCACCCAGGAGATGCCGCAGGTGTTGAGGAAAGTCGACATAGAGCCTCTGCAGCTTTTCTGGGGGCATTTTGGAGACCAGACCCCACAGAGACATGATATGGGGTTTGGAGGGTGCCTGAAGAAAAAGAGGGCTTCCCTGGTAGTTCAGAAAGTAAAGACTCTGCCTGCAGAGCAGGAGACCCGGGTTTGACCTCTGGGTCAGGAAGATCTCCTAGAGAAAGGAATGGCAAAGCCACCCTAGCATTCTTGCCTGAAGAAATTCCACAGACAAAGGAGCTTGGCGGACTCAGCGTGCGGGGTTGTGAGATTCGGACATGACTGAGCGGCTGACAGTAACGCTGAGAAAGAACGAGGTTACTTGAAAGCTGGCCTTTGGGGGCAGCCAAGGGTCTCCCATAGACAGCCCTTTTGGAGACCATCAGCACCACAGCTCTCAGCCAGACGATATCCAGCCAGGACCCTCCCTGGCCAAGCCTGAGACAGGTATTTTCTTCAGCAGCAGGCATGGGGGTGGGAAGAGCTGAGCTGCAGCCAGTTGAGGGAGCGGAGGGTAAGGGACGGGGCAGTGGGGCAGAAGGGAAAGCTCTCTGGGAGAAGGCAGAGAATGCGGGTTGTAGCTCCAGACCCGGCTCTGATTCTGTTGGCAGGAAACCCCACCTCGGAACTTGCCTGGTGGTCCAGTGGCTAAGACTCCATGCTGCCAATGAAGGGAGCAAATCCCTGATCAGGGAACTAAGATCCCACATGACCTGTGGCATGCTCACAAGGTTTTAAAAACAAACAAACAAAAAGAAACCTCCCCTCTGTAGACCTCAATCTTCTCATCTACAAAATATGAGGCTTGGGTAAAGTATGAACTTTCCAAATTTTTTAAAGAAGTAGACCGTTTTAGCCAGTTACGTAAAACTGGAATTTCTCTGTTGAAATCAAGTGTGGCAGACCTGGAATTCCACCACTTCTTGCTTCCCTCTCTCCACCTCTGGACCCCAAAGGTGTCCCTGGAGAAATCCCTCAAAATTCCAGGGTTCCATGAAACAATCAGAAAACTGCCTGTCTAGATGAGGAAGAAGAAGATGGTAGTAATAATAGTGATCATTCATTAAGCACTTACTATGTACAAGGCATTACACTGAGTGCCTTACCTCACTAGAATCTTGCAACAATTTTTAAAATATAAAATTATCCCATCACAGGCAGAGGAACTGAGCTCAAGGAGGTTCTCCAACTTGCCAAGGCCATTCTGCAAGCGATCTGAACCCAAGTGGGGATAAACCACTACTCTGTGCCCTTAGGATCCCTTCCGGATCCAGGCCTCATAATCCCAAGAGGACGGGGGGGCATGGGAGGAGACCCGAACCAGGGGAGATGGAGCAAGAGGAAAAGTAGAGAGAACTCAGGAAGGAGGAAAAGTGAGGTTAATAAGCCTGCAGCGAACAGCCTAGAAGAGGGGCGGGGAGCGTAGAGGACTACAGCAAGAGAAGGCAAGAGGCAAGGAGGCGGGGGGATAGGGAGGAGGCAGCTGCCTCCCCATTTCCAGGTGGACTTCAGGGCGGAGTGGGCAAACCAGTGGTTCCCCAGGGGTCTCTCAGTTCACGTTTCTCAGAATGTCCCTCTTCCCAGAGGCGACAGAAAGGGTGGGGGTGGAAACTCCCTAGGTCTCCCTCAGCCCAGTGTGCCCCAAGTTCTCCTGCAGACCGTAGCTTCTCCCCTCTCCCAGGACACCCAAAGGAACGGAGATCAGACAGGCCCCTTTTCTGGAGATCCGTGCTCCTCCCCCAGTTCCTATATCCCCCTGACCTCTTTTCTCCCAAAGGCAGAATCCTCCCCCCCCCACCCCCTGCTCAGGGTCCTCTCATAGACCCTTCTCTGCACTCGCCTTGGGGTGGGGCATCTTTTGGTCTGTGCGTCAAACTCAAGGGAGGACTCCATTCCTCTCTTCCCGCTTCCTCTCCTGTTTCTCAGGGCCCTCAGACCTTTGACCTCTGTCTCTACCCTACCGGGAGGGAGGTGACCCCTAAGTCTGAGGCAGCCCCCCTTTCTCCATACCCCCTAGATTAGGAAGAGTGCCCAGCTTCCTGGCATGGCCCTGCCTTCAGATCCCCCCCACTCCATCCTCAGACAGCGAGGGCCCAGAGTTTCCCCCACGCCCTCCCAATAAGCAGCCTGGCTCCATCGGCCTGCCAGGCCAGGGGCATCGGCTGTAAGCCCCCTGCGCTCCGCAGGGGGGAGGCCCCACGGCCCGAGGGGGCGGGGCCCGCGTTCCCTTCCCCAGGGCAAGGCAAGTCCAGGGTCTTCACCAGCCCCGCTTCGGGGCCTGAACTTGACCTCACCCCCGCCATTCCTGAGCCCCCGGACCGTGGGGCCGCAGGACCCGGAGTCAAAAGCGCCTCTCCGGGTCGCGCGGCGAGGGGCGCGGGGAGGCGGAGCCAGGCAGGCCCCGGGAGGGTTAACTCCGTGACGCCGCCGGGCCCAGCGTGGAGCAGTTTTGAGGGGGAAATCCCCCCTCCTCTGGGGCACCATGAGGTTCCACGTCTGGGACGCGCTCACCCCCTGGCCACGCCCTTGACGAGGAAGCTTCGGGGGGCCGGCGCGGGGTCTGCGGAGCGCCCAGGGCCCGCTGCCATCCGCGCTCCAGAGGGAGGGGCGGCCACTTCCCCGAGCCCGGGGGCAGAGGGGCGCCGGCCTGGCCTCCTTCCCCCGCGTTGGCGCGCCCCGGCGGTGCGGGGGATGGGCGTGTGGAAAAAGTGACCCGGGCTGGGGAGGAGCGGGCGGCTGCTGGGCCCGCACCCACCCCGGACTCCTCCGATATTTCGAAACTGCCCAAACTCAGTCACACCGGCCCCCAGCCCCAGCTGAACCAGCTTCCGGGGGACCATGCGTCCTGCCCAGGCAGGACCCTGGAGGGCGCTCCCCTCCGCCCCCGCGTTGAGAGCCAGAGGCCCCGGCCCCCCTCCTCCTGGGAGGCGCCCCTCACCTTGGCGGCCCCTCCGCGGTCGGCTCCCTCTCTCAGCGGGCTCTGCCAGGCCCCATGGGTCTGCAGCTCTGTCCGGCGGGTTCAGGACTGGCCCTGCTAGCGCCCCTCCTCCACCGCCGCCACCGAAGAGAAGAGGGAAAAAAGAAACCCCCCCCCCACACACGCACGCAACGCTCTCGCGTCCTCCCTCTTCAGAGGCAGCAGTGCTGCCCAGCCCGCTGTTTCCGGCTTCTCCGACAACCCAGGTCCCTCCCTGGGGCTCTGACGACAGAGAGAAGAGAAAGTGGGCTGGAGGAGGAAGAGGAAGAAAGCGGGCTGAGCATGTGTCCCCTGGCATGGAGCAGGGGAGCCAGGACTGGTGCCAGGCGGGAGGGAGGGCTGATCCCCAGTTGCCCTGTCCCCCAAAGAAAACAGCCAACTTTTCTCCAGCAAGTCGCCTGACATCAAGCAGAGACATGCCACCCCAGACGGCAGCTCCGAGGCTCGAACTCTTGCAAGGGCCTGGGGTTTGGGCTCCCGAGGGACTTGGGCTCCCCCCGCGCCCCCCGGGGCGCCTCTGGAAACAGAAATCCCTCTGGGCTCTGCGCTCCCTCCAGGGGAGGACCCTGAGAGCGGCTGGGGAGCCGGGAGTCCCCGGCCCCCCCTGCTGGGTGGGGACCGCCTTGGAAGTCGCGTGATCCGCTGATGGGAGGGAGTGGGGGAGGGGACCGCGAAGCTCTCAGTCCTGTAGGCCTGCAGGGGTGCCTGGGACTGAAAATCCTTCCTGCCACCTCCTCCTGGGGTACTTCTCCGGACCCAGGTAGGAGCTGGCGGCAGGCTGGAGTTGCTGCCTTGTAGGTTCCCAAGGGACAAGTTTGAACACGAATCTGCTGTGCACCCTTGGCAAAGCTCCTATCTGTTCCTGGGGTAAACACTGAGACACACCCAGAAATGAACGTGCATGCACCCAACTTCCCCAGCCAGAAGGACACTCCCTCTCACGCACACACATGCTGACACACACGCGCAGGCAGGCGCACAGACGCGTCGGGACTCAGAGCCACATGCAGTCACAAGGACACACACACACACACACACACACACACACACACACACAAGGCTTGCTCAGCTTCTGAGTCACCGTTGTCACTAGGGGATGGTTTTTGAAGCTTTGGCTGGAGGAGGAGCTGGAGGGGGCCAAGGGGACTTCAAGCCCCCAAACCTGAGAGGCGGGTGTGGGGAAAGGGGGGGTCTCAGGAGCGGAGGGAGGTGGGAGGCGTTTCTACTCCCCTCCTCTGTCCCCCAACAGGGCTGGGCTCAGGGGCCAAAGCCAGGCTTCTGCTGCCCCCTGGTGTCCGAACTGATTCCCAGCCCCTGGCTCCTCCCCCTCCCATCCACGCGGATGGGCAAGGGTGTGCAGGTCCGAGTGCCCCGCCAGGCGGAGGGTAGGAGTACTTGGGCCCTGGAGACTGGCCGCACGGGTTCAGATCCTGCCAACAGTGCTAGCTGCACAACTCTGGGCTGTTTACTGTTAGTACTTCTGCTTTGCTGTCTGCAAAATGGAGCAAATAATTACCTTAACTTACAAAGTTGTGAGAGTGAAATGCAATAATACATGTGAATGATGCCTGCTACACAGTAAACGTCAGACACTGTTTCACTGTCCCAGAACTAGCCAGGCAGGAGCGAGACAGAAGAGCCTCTATCTGACATAGGGTCCCCCGATTTGAGGGCAATATTAATGCCACGAGGGCAGAGGCTGTTGGAGGTGTGTGTTTATATGTTTATTGTGTCTGTAAGGCGGCCAGTTGGAGAGGAGGAGAGCTGGGGCGGAGACGGCAGGCGGGGACCCTGTCCCTGGGTGCATACGGCTGGTAGTGCTGCCATCGACGCAGTGTGTGCACAGAGGTGCTCACGACACATGCGCTCTATGCGCCTCTGCCTGCTGACATCCAGAGACAGAGACTGAACTCAGGCCTTGCCACCTGAGGGCCTCCGGAGGGCCATGTCCCCCAGGACTCTGGCAAGAGAAGCAGAGGCATGAACTCGAGTCTTTAACTTTGACTCCTTCGGGGGACAGGAAGGTGAGAGGCACATTCAAGTAGTGAAACAGTATTTATGATCATCTTCTCTAACTGATTGCACGGACGGGGAGGCTGTGATGTCGTCAGAGGAATTATAGGCGTATCTGACGTGGGTCAAGCTCCACTCAAAAGCTTTGTGACTGTGTGTCAGCCTCTCAAATGGAGACAAGGCCAGGGTGAGGTGTTGAGGGTGCTGAGTCGGAGGAGCTGCTCACCCTCAGGCCGTATAAGTGTGGAGTTGGCTAGACTGCTGGTAATGACATCCCCCACTTGCATGTCCCTGAGAGCCAGCTGCTTGCTTGCCTTACCTTCCTTTCGGTCCTGCCATTCCATCAGCAGCTGTGAAGAATGCAGGAAGAAAAGCCGAGAAAGAAGAACGCTGCAGTCTGGGAACTGCCGGTTGCAACCCAATGGTGAGTCACGAAATCAATCAGATGAGTCTATTTTTTTTGCTGAGGCAGGGAGTTAACCAACCAAAGGAATTCACTCTGTCAGAGTGCCGGAGGCTAGAGGTCCGAGATCAGCGTGTTTGCAGGCTTGGTCCCCTCTGAGAACTGAGAGGACTCGTTCCAGGCCTCTCTACTCAGCCTGTGCATGGCCATCTTCTGTTCATGTCTCCTTCTCCCTGCATGCAAGTCTGTCTCCAAATTTTCCCCTCTATTGCCAAGCCACATAGGCTCCTGTTCCAAGACCAGAGGTCGAACCCAACGCCAGGGCAATGAAGCACCAAGTCCCAACTACTGGACCGTCAGTGAATTCACAAATTTCCCCTTTTTCTAAAGACACCAGTCATATTGGATTTGGGCCCACCCTAAGGATTACATCTCTAAAGACCCTGTCTCTGAGTGAGGTCACATTCTGAGGGACTGAGGGTACCTCCTATGAATATGAATTTTTGAGGGATATATGATTTCAACATACTAATTTATGAATTTTTGAGAGGCACAGTTCAATGCATCACAGTGAGCCTTCACCACCACTGTTTAAAAACAAAGTAGAAAAATTAAATAAAAAATAAAAACAAAAGCAGAATACAAGAGAAAATACCAGAATGCATGACACAAAGTGAGGATAAGTAGTGTCTAATGAAATTTGTTTCACTTTTATATATTTATTTGAGTTCTAGGTCTTGATGGAAAAGAGACTTTTCAGTGCTGGTTGTGATCAAAAACAAAGCGCCGTTTGGATGTTGGTAATCATCACACGGGGCTTCCCTGGTGGCTCAGTGGTAAAGAATCTACCTGCAATGCAGGAGACACAGGCTCGATCCCTGGGTCAGGAAGATGCCCTGGAGAAGGGAACGGCTACCCACTCCAGTATTCTTGCCTGGGAAACCCCACGGACAGAGGAGACTTGTGGGCTATAGTCCACGGGGTGGCAAAAGAGATGGACATGAAAAGGAAAAAGAGCGAGAGACATGATTTAGCAACCAGACCATAACTATCGCATATCACTTTGTATTGCTTTTTCATTATCACACGGGAACATCCTTCTCTGACAAGGGCCTGAGTTCCTGGAGGGCAGGGGCACATATCACCCTGTAAATGCTTCCATGCAGCTAGAAAAAAAACAAGTTTATCCTTCCTAGTCAATGCAAAGACTGCCATTTACCTCGTGTTTACTGTACCTGGGGTGGGCTGTTTTACACATACTCTCTTATGTGAGGACTAAACTTAGTGATGGATTAATGGCAGGAGCTTAGTACATTTCACAGCCAAGATGAATGCAGGCCGCATTTAGAAGCACTGGACAGCGGCCTGACATTTGTGGGTGGAGGACCGAAGGATGGGGGAAAAGTTCACGGAAGCGTGGGAAGCTGCTTTGGGTCCCTAGGCAGCTGTGTCTCCCAGGCCTTTGCTCTTCCCACCGAATTTCCATTCACCTTGATCCCAACTCACCATTTAGATTAGAGGAAGCAGAGACTTATCAGTTGGAAACTCCTCCAGTTTCCTGCTCTCTGCCAACAGACATTTCATCAGCACCTGCACCCTCCCTGCAGGCTCGGAGGAGAGCCTGTCTCTGCCCCTGCCGGAAGGATGTTCCTCCGTCCGTGCTCAGGACCTCATCTGCCTCTCCAGCACTGTTCCAGTCATTATCCCCTCCATCCTCCAAATCTCCAGCCTCCCATTCACTAATTACTGCAGGTCGTTTTCTTCTGGTCACACCTCACAGCTTGCAGGATCTTAGTTCCCTAACCAGGGACTGAACCTGGGCCCTCAGCTGTGAAAGTGCCGAGTCCTAAGCACTCGACCATCAGGCAGTTCCTTATTATAGCTCTTAACCCTCAACATACAAACACATTCAAATCCCTCCACCTTTAGAAAAGTGAATTGAACTGGTAGCCAGCAATTCTCCCAAAATCTATGTCCAGTGAAGTCAGTAGCAATATGTTGGGTGTCTGTTCTCAGGCTCTCATAGCCAAGACAGGGAGTCGGGTTTGTTAACAATGATATCTCACATCACAGCCCAGCGTCATGAGGACTGTGACTCCGTGGGAGCACGTGGGAGGGGCGCCTAAACTATGTAGGGGAGGGGAGAGATCGGGAGGTGATGCCCAGACTGAATCTTAAAGGGAAAAAAGAAGTTACTCAGACCAAGGACAAGGGGAGAGGTAAGTCTCTCCGGGAAGGGAGGCTCGCATGTGCAAAAGTTTGGATGCTGTGGGAGCGTGGCACCTTCTGGAAATGGGTAGTAGGTGGCAATGGGGAACAGCAGAGGATTTAGGGCAGGTGAGCAATATGATGAGATTTAGTAGAGAAACTACCCTGGTTGCAGTGCGGAGAGTGGATTTAAACAGTAAATCTGAAACCGGGAGAACTGTTCAGAGGTTAATAATAATGAAGAAGGGGACCATATGGAGGAGGAGGAGGAGAAGTGAAGCACTGTGGAATCAACCTGGTGAGGAAGAGAAGTAAAGACAGAGCCAGTGGGAAAGGAAAGAACAGAGTCAGGGAGCTGGAAGTCTCCACCAACCTAAAGATCAGACTTCCTGGGGGCAAGGGAAGGAAGGAATTGAAAGGTTGGCATGCTGCGGTCAGAGACAAAGGGGTGAGGTTCCATTGAGCTCTCCTGGGAGGGTATGGTAGAGGTTGTGGCTATGAGTGAGTGGCTAGGGCAGAATGGAGGTGAGTCGTTGGAGTTCAGGACACCAGGGTGCCGCTGGTCTACCTGCATGAAGACCGAAGCCACCTAGGTTTGCTAAAGACCTGAGGTGGCAAGGAAGACGGTGCATCAGATGCCATAGTCTTTCTTCAGGGAGAGCGGGCAAGTGACCAAATGCCATCAGGGGACGGCAGCAGAAGTAATAACTAACATTTAATGAGAGCTTATGTGTTACTTCAATGCCTACTTTTTAAATCATCCAAGTACTGTACATTTTATTCTACAACAGTACTATGAATTAGAACTATGTGCCCAGTGTGGTGAAGTGAAAGTCGCTCAGTCATGTCGCACTCTTTGTGATCCCAAGGACTATACAGTCCATGGAATTCTCCAGGCCAGAATACTAGAGTGGGTAGCTGTTCCCGTCTCCAGGGGATCTTCCCAACCCAGGAATTGAACCAGGGCCTCCTGCACTTCAGGCAGAGTCTTTACCAACTGAGCTATCAGGGAAGCCAAATCACTAGCCAAATGTGACTATTTAGTTTTCATTAAAAAAAACAGTTTGGGGACTTCCCTTGTAGTCCAGCAGCTAAGACTCCACGCGCCCAGTGCTCCTAGTTTCCTGGTCAGGAAACTAGACCCCACACGCCACAACTAAACTTTCCGTGATTCACAGCTAAGACCCAGTGCAGCCACATACATACATAAATAAACAAACATTAACAAATAAAAAACCACCCCTCACATGTACTGGCCACGTTTCAAACACTCAGCAGCCACATACGACCAGTGGCTACTGTATGAGCCCAGACATGGGCCATTTCCTTCCATCATCACAGAAAGTTCTGTTGGTCAGTGCTAATAGCCCTTGTTTTACAGATCAGGGCGATGCAGGGTGGAGAGTTTAAGTAATCTGCCCACAGCCAAAGAGCTGGCAAGTGAGCTGGGATTTGTATCCTGTTAGTCTGGCACAAGCGCTGTTGCCCTTAAGCAGTATGCTACACGTCTTCTCAATGGAGGGTGAAATAGCTGACCCTTAAAAGGAAGAGGAATTTGTATGACTATCAAGGCAAGAACTGAGGATGCCTGCTCAGCAGCGAGTCTTTCTCCCTTGTTGGCAAAGTCTGGATTATATACAGGTGTTCCCCTCCCATGCATTTAGGGGATGAATCTCATTGGTCTTACCAATCACGGTGTTTCCATTGTCCTGGCTAATAGGAGTTTGTGGGGAGCTTGGGAAAGATTTTGTTTTTCTTCATTATCAAGACTACACGTGATGTCTGAAGAAAGAGGCCATCAGCCGCTGAGGACAGCGTAGCAGTGTGAAGAGGCAGAAAACGTAATGAGCCAAGCAGTCCTGGGCCTGTCCTAGATCTCTTTGTTCGGTCTACCTTAGTTGGGTCTCCTGAGACTTTGGTGGAGTGACACTGACTATACGAAAAGGTGAGCACAGCGCGGGCTGACTGTCCACGCGCCCACAGTCACCCAACTGGTTCACTTGGGAGAATAAATGATATCTCTTAAAAAAAAAAAACCACCCTAAGGGAAGACCGCCATGCAGAGAAGTGAAGAGGGGCAAGGACGATCTGAGCCAAGAGTGGCCCAGGGCCTTGTGCAAGGAAGGGATTGGGGAGCAGCACAAGGGTGGTCAGGAAGAGGAAGGACTAGGCTGAGTGGGGGGTAGGCGCCCACGAGGCCTGCCAAGGATGACAGCATGTAAGCAGCAGTGGGGCCAGCTGATCTCGAGTTCTCAGATGAAGCCCTGTGGCTGTCAGGGGCTGACTGTGGCCAGCAGGCCTTCACCCCACAGAAGGATAAGTAGCAGCCCTGGTAGGCGGGCAAAGGCAGGCGTCTCTGGATGGGGTCGGCTGTGGTCAGGACTGAGCCTCTGCAAGGACAGTCTAGCCCTCTAACTAGCACTCTAACTACTGTCTTCCCTTTCTCTCTTCCCTGGAGCAGCCAAACTTCTTGGGAAAGTTATTCCCATTCTCTGTCTTCCCTTCCTCACCTCCTCAGGACACTGCAAGCTGCCTGCTGCCTCCGCCAGCCCAGTGAAACTGTTCCGGCCCATGTCGCACATGCCCTCCTGGAACCACGCCCTGCCCCGTGCTCCTCTCGCTGGTCCACTCAGCAGTTTTCAGTACTGTTAGCCGCTCCTGAATGAGCACTTTCCCCACTGGCTTTCACAGCCCCTCTCCCCTCTTCCTCCTGCCTGCCTCGGTGCTCCTTCCCAGCCTCCTGGTCTTCACGGACTATCCTTGCTCTGCAATCTCATCCACTCCCGAGGCTGCAGCATACACGGAGAAAAGCAATGCAGCATGGTAGTTAAAACCATGGCCTCCGGGGCCAGGCTCCCTGGGTTCAAATCCTTGCCCTGCCATTCATTTCTGTATGACGTCTATCCTCCTGCCAAGATGTCCATCATTATCCTCAACCCACCCCCTGGGAGAGCCACTGTTCTGGTTTTTTCCACCATAGGTTTGTTTGGTCTATTTTAGAATTCATACAAATGGAATAAAGCAGGATGTGCTTTCATGCCTGGCTTCTTTTACTCACCGTGTCTTGAGATTTATTGTGTTGTTGTATGTATCCATAGTGTGTCCGTTTGATTACTAATATCTCATGGTAGAGATATACCACAGATGCTTTGTCCTTTAAAAAAAAAATGACCGGCACCTAGGCCACGGCCAGTTTTCCGCTGTCATGAAGAAAACTACTATGAACATCCTTCGAATCTTTGCGTAACCGTATATTTTCACTTCTCTTGAATAAATAACTAAGAGTATAATTACAGGGTCATAGGGTAGGTATATGCTTAATATAAGAAACTGCTATGTATTACTCCAAATTTATAGTACATTCCCAACACTGTAAGAGAATTCCTGTTGCTCTACGTTCTCAATAGCGTTTGGTATTGTCAGTTTTTAAAAGTTAAACCGTTTTGGTGAATGTGGAGAATTATCTCACTGCGGTTTAATTTGCATTTTCTTGATGACTAGAGATACTGAGTACTTTTCATGTGCTTATTGGGCATTCATACATGTTCTTTTATGATGTATCTGTTCAAATGTTTTGTCCATTTTAAAAAGTGGGGTGTTTTTATTATTACTGTGTTATAGGAATTTTTATGTATCCTGAATACCATTTCTTTGTGAGATCAATATTTTGCTTATTTTCTGGCTTACTTATTCATTTTCTTAATGGTGTCTTTTGATTAACAGACGTTTTCAATTTTGATGTTTCCTACATCAATTTGTTTTCTTTTATGGTTACTGCTTTCTATGAAATAAATTTTTACCTACTTCCAAGTCAGGAAGATATTCTGTGTTTTCACTTAAAAACTTTATGATTTTAGCTGTTATGGCTTAGGTCTATGATTAACCTGAATTAATTTCTGCATACGATGTGAGGTAGGGATCGTGATTCACTAATTGTTCCAACACAATTTGTTGAAAAGAAATTCCTTTCCCCAGTGGATTTCTTTGACACCTTCATCAAGATTAAATGACCTTTGGGACTTCCCTGGTCCAGTGGTCCAGTGGCTAATACTCCAAGCTCCCAACGTAGGGGAACTGGGTTTGATCTCTGATGAGAAACTAGGTCCCATTGGCCAACTAAGAGTTTGCACACAGCAACACACGCTGAAACAAAGACCAAAGACCTCATGTGCCACAACCAAGACCCGGCAGAAGCCAAATTTAAGAAAGGATTAATTGACCTGTAAGTGTGTTAGTCTATTTCTGGCTCTCTAGTCTATCCCATGGAGTTGTTTGTCAGACCTCATGCCAGAATCATAGTGTCTTGATTATCATAGCCGACAAGTCTCAAAGTCAAGTGGTAAAGTCCTCTGGCATTGGGGAATTGTTTTTATTTTTATTTTTCTGTTAGCATTGGGATTTTAAAAGCTCCCCAGTTGATTTAAATGTGCTGCCAAAATCTGAAAACTTGAGAACATTCTAATGTGAGCCACAGTTTCTAGACCCAGCTTTCCCTGTTACTATCCTCTGGGCCAACATGATAAATGAATTAACATACTTGATCCTCCCTCTTTAGCCTGGAATCCTCCTCCTCTTCAGCTCTGCGGCTGGTGCATTAAGGGCTTCATCAATTTCTCACCTGGTTCCCCTCTACTTTCATTTATTTTTATGTTTTATTTATTTGGCTGCATGGAGCCTTAGTTGTGGCACGTGGGATTTAGTTCCCTGACCAGGGATCGAACCCAGGCCCCCTGTATTGGGAGTGCAGAGTCTTAACCACTGGACCACCAGGGAATCCCCCCTCTACTGTCAGATTAAAAATTCTAACTCCTTAGTGTGGCTAAAATCACCTTTTGTGATTAGGCTCTCTGATACTTCACCCATTATCTTCCCCAACAAGTACCTCAAGCTTCCGCCATACCACATTTGCCTTAAGTGTTTCAAATTTCTTCATGCCTACATGTCTTTGCCTGTCCTGCAGCCTAAAACACCCTCTCCTCTGTCACTGCTTGCCATCTCCTTCCTCTCTTTCAACACATAGCTGAGTATCACCCACTCTGCCCTGCCTTGACCCTCTTATCTGGGATAGGCATCCTGCTCTGGTTCCCATGGCCCTCTGTGCCATGTGCCTTTATCCTGGGCATTAAGGTCCTTTGTTGTAATTGTCAGTGATCTAGTTGCTCAACCCCATTAACCTGCACACACCTGAGGCTGCGTGTTTCCATCTCATCTCTAGTGCCTACCAATGTAATTGGCACATATGAGGTACCTAATAAATGTTTTTTAAAAGAAAGGAAACCAGGATCCAATCCACACTGTGATTTGAGGCTGATTCCTCAACTTTTCTGAGACTATTTCCATATCTACAAACTGAAAATAACACCTCTGCCACAAGGGAGTTGTAAAACTTAAATGAAGCAGTCCGCGTAAAATCTACCGCGTGGTCTTCCCATATGGAAAGTACTCAGTAAATCCTGGTTCTCTTCCCATCTTCCAACAGACCCTTCCCATCTTTCCTGTTTACACTTCTTTATCTGACCGCTAGGTGGTGCCAGTCTCTGGCCTGACATTCAATTCCAGGGTTCCCTCTTAATGCCCCCTTCTCAGTGCCTGTTACACTCAGGAAAAGGAAAGTGGAAAGGAAAGTGAAGTCGCTCAGTCCTGTCTGACTCTTTGCAACCCCATGGACTGTAGCCTACCAGGCTCCTCCATCCATGGGATTCTCCAGGCAAGAATACTGGAGTGGGCTTCCATTTCCTTCTCCAGGGGATCGAACCCGGGTCTCCGGCATTGCAGGCAGATGCTTTACCCTCTGAGCCACCAGGGAACGAAAGGGAGATGTTTAATAACCTGCTGGGAGATCCCAAAAAGACGAGGTATTCTCTCCACCAATTTCTTTGCCTGCTCTCACCATTCTTGATAACCTGATCATAAATTGCAGAGAATTAATTCCTCCTTGGTTTCCCCTGTTTGGTTAAAATTCCAACCCAAGGATTTGAAGATGGAAAAAGCTTCTTTAGAGTAGAAGTGGGGAGAAAGAGAAGTCCAGGCAGAAAGGGACTGCATAATGGGTGCTATAGGAGAAATACTGAGACGATTCTTACAGTCACATCCCATTTGATGGTAACTAATTATGATGGTCTCCTTTACCAGTGCAGACACCCCTAGCCCTAACACTCCTGTGAGCTCACCCACCTAACAATCAAGAGGTCCTAACACTGTGGATACAAGTAAGTAAAGGGACATGATAGCTGCCCATAGGGAGTTTATGGTCTGACGGTAGACACAGAATCACAAGATTAAGTGCCAGAGTCTAGGTACTGAGGCTGTCTTGAGAGCAAGCTTGGTACATGAGAGATGGGCAGAGTGAGAACAGGAGAGCCTTGCTGAGGAGGGTAGGAAGGAACTGAGAGAAGAGCATAAAGGCTCAGGTAGAAATATGCATTCTCTCGTCTTACAGTGACAGCCTCAGCACTTCACCCGTTGGAAATAACCCGAGTGCCCAACAATCCCAGTAGACTATGGGGTATCCAAGCAAGGACATCCCAAGTAGTCCACGTAAAGAGCGACTTCGGTGTGTGTGTACACCGGGAAAGGGGTCAAGCAAGATGAGGTAATCGAGAAAAAGCAAGTTCCAGAACAGTGTATACTTAATGAGCTGATCTGCGGTTTTAAAAGACGTTTATTTATATTTGTTTAGTGTTTATTTATTTTGACTGCGCCAAGTAGCTTGTAACATCTTGGTTCCCCGACCAGGATCTGAACTCAGGCCTCCGACAGTGAAAGCGTGGAATCCTAACCACTGGACCACCAGGGAATTCTGTTTATTGTCTCTAAAACATCTCTTGCAAGAGACCCAGGGAACTCTTGGTAGTGGTTATTCTGAGGGTGGGACTGAAGAATGGGGGCGTGAAGTGTGGCAAGTTTACTTTTCACCTTCTACCTTCCTATACTCTGAGTTTTGCGACCACTAGGTATTATTATTATTTTACAATATAAAGTTAATAAAAATAAACACACAGTCATATCCAGGAGACGGCAGGATTGGGAGGTAGCAAGTGAGAAGTGTCCATGTGCTGGCTGAGGCCAGATACTGGAAGAAGAATTGACATGTGATCATTTTGTTGTCTGTGGACACCCAGTAGAAGTTTCCCAGCCAGGAAGAAACAGAGGAAGCAGTTTCAGGAAGATTCACCTGCATAAGAGAGGCATCAGCGAGAGCTGAGAAACAGGGCTGCCCCCCTCACAACCTGCTCAGGCTATGTATGGTCACTCCAGCTAGCTTTTCCCTGTCAAAGCTGCCTGAAGTCTGTCTGTCTCTGTGGGCGGTGCTGGGCCTTTGTTGCAATGCTTGGGCTTCTCTAGCTGCGGCGTGTGTGGGTTCTCTAGTTGTGGTGTGCGGGCTCAGTAGTTGGCAGTGTATGGGATCTAAGATCCCTGACCAGGGACTGGGAGCTCAGAGTCTTATCCACTGGACCATCAGGGAAGGCCCCGGAACTCTGTTTCAACCTGACTTTACTTGGGTGACAATATGGGGAAGGGGTTCTGGGAGAAGGAACCTAGTAGGTGTTCCTTAAAAACCTTTAGTAAGTTCCTGCCATGTGACCCATGTTACATGTGTTAGCCCATGAGGTCTGGATGGAAGGATGAATTAGACCCCACCCTGGACCAGAGAGACTCTGGCAGTGGAAACGGAGGAAAAATCTGAGCTCTAGTTCAAAGGAAAAAATCGTTAAGTCCTGAGCCCAGGTTTGCAAGATCGGTAGAGAAAGGCTCAGAATAAGCCTAAGGTTTCTGGCCTAGGAGACTAAAGGCAGGCGGCCTTGGCCCTGAGCAAAGCTTGCCCGGAGGAAGCTCTGGTTTGGAGGAAAGGTCTAGCTGCTTCTGGATTCTTCTCTGGCTGTCGCTTCTCTCAACAGACAAGCCCTCCATGCTGCTCTGCTTTCTGCCAGGGCCCGACTGGAGTGAGGATGTGGGGCCTTTCCTTGACTAGAATTTTAAAAGGGAGAAGGGTGGCGCAAGCCTTCCTCAACTCACGTCAGTTTCTGGCAGCCAGCGTCGCTGGCTGTCTCCCTGAACTCCGACTTCCAGACACCAGAAAGTCAGACACCCGAAGGACAGCGGTAAAACGCCGCCCAGAAGGGGGCAGTGGCCAGGAGCACGGGAGCCGCGGCGCCCCGCGGACTCCGAGCTAGGAGTCCCTTGTGGACCCTGGCTAGGACGAAGGTCCGGGACCTGGAGGAACTGGAGGCCCGGAAACAGAGATCGAGGAGCCCCTCATCTTATTCCAAACCCCCGTTGCTCGGGATCTAAAACCCCGGCTTGGTGGGAAGCCAGTCAGAAGGTGTGAAAAACAAAACACCAAACAAAAAATAAATGCGCCCCGACCTCCTGGGACGAGGGGGAGGACCTTGCACAGCCCCGCCCGCGGCTGACTCACCTCCCTCCCACCGGGGCCCGTCCCTCCCGCGCCCAGTGCCCGGCGAGCAGGGCGGGGCGGGAGCCGGGGTGGGCTCCGTCCCCAGGCCCCAGGCGGGCGGACAAGCTCCGGCGTGTCCCCGCGGCTGTCGCTGTTTACGCCGAGCCCCGGGGCGAGGTGGGGGCGGGCCCTCTCGGCCCCTGCCCACCCCGCGCCGCTCCGCCGCAGGCCCCAGCCCCGGGCCGGGTCCGACCGTCTGCAAACCGAGGCGCGGCCTCTCCCCGCATCTTCCCCACGGCCCGGCGGCCCCAGCCCGCCCCCTGCCCGGGCAGGGGGGTCACAGTCAGGGTCCCCGGGAGACCGGGCCGGTCCACACCTCCCGACCTTAGATCCCCAGACGGGGCCTGGAATGCTAGGGCGAGACGCCGAGTTGCCACGCCACGCGGCGCAGCTCTTGTCGCCCCCTGCCCAGGCCCTCTCGGCCCTTCAGGCTCGAGCGCCAGGCAGAAGGGCCCAGAGCCGGCCGGCGGGGCCCCGGGAGCCCCGCTCTCGGACCGCTCGCCGAGCGCCAAAGCTCGCCGCTCCGCCGACCCCCTCCCCGGGCCGCGCGCCAACGCGGCGCATGCGCGCTCGAGGGCTGCCGCGTAGCTCTCCCCCCGCTGTTTCTGTCCCGCCCCTTCTCCCTCCCTCCTCTCCCGGCCCCCTCCCGCCCCCCCCGCCCGCCCCCCGGCCCCCCCGACCCCGGAACGGCGGTGCGAGCTCCAGGCCCGTGCACTGAGGAGGCGGAAACGCGGGGAGCCCCCAGAGCTCCATCAGGCCCCTTCCAAAGGCTCCCCACCCGGTCCACGCCCCCCACCCCCCCACCCCGCCTCCTCCCAATTGTGCATTTTTGCAGCCGGAGGCGGCTCGGAGATGGGGCTGTGAGCTTCGCCCAGGGAGGGGGAAAAAGAGGAACGAAGAGAAAAGCAGGGGGTGAAGGGTTGGGATTTGGGGACAGAGGGTGCAGCCCCGTCTGCAGGCCCTCCCCAAGGGGCTCCGGACTCGACATCCTCACCCACGCCCCTGGTGCGCTTTGCTGAAGCATAGGATAGGAACAGAGGAGGAGGGAGGAAGGAGGAAAAGGGGGGCCCCCCAACTGGGGGGGGCGAAGGCGAGAACTAGCAGGACCGGAGCAGAGGGGGCCGCTGCTTGCATCAGCCCACGCCATGCAGACCCCGCCGCCGCCGCTGCTGGTGACCCTGCTCTCCGCGCTGGTCGCGGCCGCTGTCGACGGTGAGTGAGGCTCCGCGGCCCCTTGGACCCCTGGGGACACCCACTCCCCAGCCCCCACGCCTGCGCTCCGACGGGAAAGGGAGTCGCGGGAGGGGTGCCTTTTGTTATCCCAGTCCAGCTGACACTGCAGCGGCCCAGCTGGGGGCGGGGATGGGGGTCCATTTTGGAGGATGGGGGCCTTGGGCAAATGATGCTTCTGAGACCCCCCCTCAGCCCAGACAAAGACCAGAGGCCTGGGAAGGGAGAAGAGGGACCCCCCTTTTTCTGATCCTGGGATCCAGAGGCCTTCTCCTGTCTCTGTTCGGGGAGGGCCTTCGCCTCCCCTACATCCTCTACCCCCCCACCCGCATCTAAATTGTAAAGGAATCTGGATTTGCAATGTACCGGCTGCAAAAGGGGGCGGGGGTCCTTTTGCTGTGGCTTCTGGATCTGGAAGGGGGAGCCGGTTCGGGGTGCCCTGCTGGGCAGAGGGCAGGCTAGACAAGGACTGGCTTTGGGTCGGGAGAGGCAGGGCCAGGGGAAGGCCCCCTGCTTGGGTGTGGAATCTGGGCCCTTGGAGACCGGGCTTGGCGGCCTGCGTCCAGGATTTAGCGGGCTGCCAGCCTGGGTTCCGAAATGAGCACTTCCCCCTCTCAGGGCCTCTGTCAGTAGCCTGGAAAGAGCTGTATTGGGGGGTGTAGCGGGTGGGGGCAGGCGAAGCTGTATGACTTTGAATTTTCCTTCTTAATTCCTGGGAGCTTTGAGATGAAAAAACGTCAGATGTCATCATTGGGGAAGGGGGCTGGAGAATGGCCTGGAATGCTGAGGTGGGAGGGTAGGGGAGGGCTGCTCTCTCCCTGACTTCTGGCTTGATCACAGTTTGGACTGGAAGGAGAGCTGGAGGTTGGATGGGGGTCATGTCATGCCCCCACCCCTAATTCCCTGCTCCTTAGGTAGATGTGTTTATTTCTCTCCACCGTTTCCCCTCCTCCCCTGACACACACACACTTTGTATATTGCAGTTAGCTTTGGGCTAGAACTGTGTCCTTTTGGAGAAACGGGGTGCCCTCTTGGTTTTTCTTGGTGTCAGCTATTTTCCCTCTTACTTGTGAGTCACTGGTTCAAGTCTTGCTCAAGCTTTGGGCTGGGGTCACGGGGTTGGGCTGGGCTGGGCCCCTGATTTGAGCAGGGATGGGATCTGATCCATTCCCGTCACTTTAATCTTCTCATCCAGAGAAAAAAATCTGCACCCAATACCATCGTGCGCCCCTCCTCCATCTTCTCAATCCTGCCAGATTAGGATTGGGCAAGTTTTTCTCTGAAACTGGATTAACTCTTCCCCTCCCCCCAGCTTGCTTCAGTTGGGGGGGGTCAGGGGGCAAGAAATAAATAGGACAGTATATTCAGTAGCTCTCAGTTATGCCATCTTGGGGATAGACGTCCACCTACCACTCACCCCACATGGAGAAGAGGAAAGAAGCTGTGCCCTTGCCTGTGATTTCCTCAGTTATGGGCGTTGTTTCCTCTTGTTCTTAACCCTGTGAAGTGAGAGGGGAAACTGAGGCAGAGAACTCTAGAAGGGATAGAAGAGCATCTTAAGAGAGAAAGAGTGACGCATGAAGAGCCCCATGGTGGAAGGGGGATGGAGTCAGGCGGAAAGAAGAGGGGTCTCTGGAAGGCAGAAAAGGGCCCCAGTGCAGTCAGGGGTGGCCCCAGGGAGCTTCACCCCACCAAGTTGGCGGGTGGCGAGTGGAGGAGGGAGGCTGGACCTGTTTCCCTTAACGGCCTCCCTCCCAGCCCACAGCTGTAACCCCAGCCCAGACCAAACCCTGTCCAAAGTCCTGGGCGACTCTGAGACCCCACAGGCTGTAACCCGCCAGGCTCTTGTGTCCATGGGATTTTCCCACAAGCATACTGGAGTGGGTTGCCGTTTCCTCCTCCAGGGGCTCTTCCGGACCTAGGGATGGAAGCTGTATCTCCTGCATTGCAGGCGAACTATTTGCTGATGATCCACCAGAGAAGCCCCTAGGGAGAGGACCCCTCCCCACACTCGTATTACTGTTCTTACCTCTGGAATGGGAATGTGACTCATCCAGAGTGCCCACTCTGGGGAGTGGGAGAGGGAGACTGCACCGACCTAGAGGGTCAACATCGTCCAGGACCGCCCAGGGGTTCCTGAATCCTACCCTCGCCCTCATGGCTCGGGCCCACAGACAGAACTTTCTCCTTTGTTTCCCAGAGAAGGGCATGTCCTGGCTCCAGCTCACCCCCCGCAGTGTCTCACCTCCCTTCCTGCTGCTTCGCCTCCAGGGGAGCAGCCCTAGGTCCTTCTCCAGCACTTCCGTCTTCTCTGTTGTGCCTGAACCCAGTCCCCAGGGTCCCCTTCTCTTCGGGCAGCGGGGAGCCATGTCACTCCTTGCTAGTAGACAGAACTGGGTCTACTTGCTTCCTGGGAGGCTGGAGAAACAGATGGACTGGGCAGTGAAAAGAGAGGTCTTTGGGGTCTCTGCTGAGATTAGGAGGGTTTTGTAGTGGGGAGGGCTGGCTGCCTCCCTGTCTCCTGCCCATCTCCACATACCTCCTTGAGCCAGTCTATTACCTGTTATCAGACAAGCTGGACAGTGAACTGAGTTATGAGGCTGAGCCTCCTGGCTCTGTGAGAGATGGTTCCAAACTCCTTTCTCCCCTGGTCAGACCCAGATGCCTATCTCCCCTCACCCTTGTCTTTTAAACCAGGGACTTGAGAATATTGATTTGGGGATGGAGGTATATTTTGATGTTTGAGACTGCTTCTCAAGACTTCCTTTTCTCCCAATCTTAGCCACCCCCTTCCTCCATTTTCTCTATTATTTTCCCCCCAGCCACTCCCCATCACTGGGCCTCTTAAGGATGTCAGCTGGCAGGGGCGGGGGCGGGGAGGGGGGGTGGCGCTGGCCTGAGCCAGATCCTGTCCAAATTTCCCGACTTTTCAAAACTCCTTTGGGAAGCCCTTCCTTACCAAGTCTAACTTTCTTTCGTCCTGCTGTAGCCTCAGCCTTTGCATATCAAAACCCCAAGCTTAAGGCTTGTCACCCGCCTCGGTAGCCTCCTCTCAGCCCCTGCCCCCAGCCCTCTGTGAGCCCCCCAGCATTCGAGTTCTCCAGCTCTTGATGTGGGCTCCTCACCCTTGGGCAATCTGAATGCAGTGGGACCACGCAAGGGTCCCTGACCTGGTGGAGCTGGGGGCTGGGTGTGTTTGCAGCATCTCAACCCACCCCACTATGTTCAGTCCCAGATTTCAGCCCAGTTTTTAACAGGATCCCACATTGTTTGGAGAAGGAAGTAGTTGGCTCTGGGATTGCTTCCTG
Source organism: Hydropotes inermis (assembly GCA_020226075.1). Taxonomy (NCBI): domain Eukaryota; kingdom Metazoa; phylum Chordata; class Mammalia; order Artiodactyla; family Cervidae; genus Hydropotes; species Hydropotes inermis. The sequence goes on along the minus strand of CM035294.1, from coordinate 51,911,385 downwards.
TGCATTGGCCCCAGGCCCCCGTGCAAAGCCTCCCTGGGGGAGAGGCAAGGGGTGGTGGAGGGTGGCGTTCACCCCTCCTGCACCCCAGGGAAGATGAGGGTCTCTCTGAGGCCTTGGCCTTCCTGTCGAAGAGCTTCCTTCTTCCTTCCTTCCACCCTCCTGATTCTGTGGGAGGCAGTGGCCCCTATCCTCTGTTTGCCTGGGGTCAGACAGTGCTAGGCAGGGACCCCACTTGCCTGAGTAAGGGTACCTGCGTCCCCACCCTGAATCTCAGGGATTCTTCTCCGGGTTCATCCCAAGACAGCTGTGTCATTATCTTGGCAACCTCTGGGCTGAGACCCTCTTCCGAGGTTTCCCTCTGTCCGTCATTGGCACGCGCTGTCCTGGCCTCCAGGAACCTCGGTCTCTCGTCCTGGCCCACTGCTCCTCTCCTTCTCTCCTCCCGTTGTGGCGTTTTCTGTCCAGCCTCCCTCAGACCCTGTGTCGTGCTTTGTCCCTGCCTGTCTCCATCCGCCTCCATCCAGGCCTCTTGGTACCCCGACAGCTATCTGGGAGCAGAAGTTTCTCCTGGGCTCTCCCACGCGCTCCCCATTTTGGAGTTGTCCCCTCTCAGGCCAAACTGGGAATCTCCATTTCGGCAGTGAAGGCTCTCCCCCCACTTTCTTCCAAGTTCCTCTCTCTTTTTCCCCCTCCACTAATTTGGGAGAGAATGTTTCTGGAAGAAGGGAACTTGATACCCTCTGTGGGTTGAGTAAGAGGGAGAATGCAGATAATTCAGAATGGAGGAGGGAGGTTAGACTTCTGGCAGAACTTCCTCATGACTTGAGAACTGGAGAGAGGTGTGGGGAATGGGTCAGGAGTAGACCTTTTATTTCTACGGCTGTATGTACAGGGGGTTGGGGGTAGGTGAAGAGGGCTTTTGAAGGCCTGGTGAGAGATATACTGACCTCCGGAGGCATTTGAGGGGTCTGGATTTTACTTGCGGGGGGGGGGGGGGGGGAGCATGGAGGAAAAGATGGTGGGGAGGTCAGGCTAATGTCCTGCTGAGTCAATATTGACTCAGGATGGAGGGGGAGACCCTCCCCCTCCCGCCGGCAGCCCAAGCCATCCTGTCTGTCTGTCCAGGCCGCAAAGCAGAGGCCCAGACTCAGGAATGACAAAAATGTGTCTGAGCCTCACTGAGCTGCAGGGAAGGAGCCACCGGCTAACACCCAAAATACATAAAATTCAGTGAAAAGCTCTCGGTTTGGGCCTGGGAGGCCCCTGCCGCCCTACGCCCCACCCCCGTATGTTTGAAAGTTTAGATTCCTGCAGGCTCTGGCCCCCCACTCCCTGGCCACCCCCTGGCTCCTCCGTGCTCTTAGCTTTATCATGTGGTTCCTTTTAGAAAACATCCCCCGATACACAGCCTGTCTCTCCCTCTGCTGTGTCTGCTCTTGAAAAGGGCCTCAGGGTTCTCCTTCACTCTTACCCTGCCTCGGGTCTCCTGAGTCTTTAGGAAATCTCACCCCCCTCTCTTCCTCACCCTCTCTGCTCCCAAGGGATCAAACGAGGGGTCCCCTCCTCTGGAGAGGCCTCCCTCGGGACTCTGCTTTCCTGTCGCCCTCTGTCCTCCGCTCAGCACCCTTGCCAGCCTTCCCCACCCGCCCCCAAGGTCTCAGGATGGGGCAGGCCGCCGGCGAGGCTCAGGCAGGGCTGTTTTGATCCGTGTTGTGTCTGGACGCACACCCAACCCTACACCTCCTGCCCTGGCTCCAGCTTGGTGGCCCTAAGGGCCGTGGCTGGGCCGGGTGCCTGGGTTTGGTCGGTGGGGAGGCAGGGGTGTTGGCCAGAGTTGGCATGGCGGTCACATTCATCTCTGGGCAAAGCTGAGAACAGACGGCCCCAGTGTCCTGGCGTTCTCTGCAGCCTCACTCCGTCTCCCTCCATAGTTCTTTCCTCCTCCTTCTCCCTCCTCTCTGTCCCTCTCCTGTTCTGTTCTTATCCCTTCTCCACTGGCTTCCCTCCTCTCTGAGGAGCCTTGAAGGCCAGGGCCACCTCCTGTAATTCCCATCCCCACTCCCAGTGCCAGAGAACCCTGCCCCTTCCCTTTCTCATCCTTCTGCTCCGCTGTCATGGCCAGGAAGGAACCACCTGTTCAGTTACTAATCCCTCTATGCCTCAGTTTCCTCATTGCAACAGTAGCCACGTCACAGGGTTTGAGGGTCTAAGTGAGTCAATATGTACAAAGTGTCTCAGCCCAGATGCTGACCCAGAGTGACCATGTTGAAAAGTCTTAGCTCATATCCTTAGGAACCCCCAGATCTCCCGAGGGACGGGAACCAGGGGAGGCCACTAGTTGCTCCCTAATGTAGGGCCGTGTTGTTCCCTCCTCTGGGGCCACCTAGCTGGGTTTTCTGGGTGCTGGCATCAGATGCAAAAGGTTCAGCTGAGGGGAGTGGGGCTGGCTGCGGGCTCTAAGCAGATTACAGGTCTCCGACCCCACCCGCACTGCAGCGCCCTCCATCTCCGAAGGAGGCTTCCCTTGGCCCATGAGACTGCCCCAAAGTAGGTTATTTGTTCCTTTCCTCCCCTTTCCCCATGAAGGAAATCAAAGACAGCCCTTAGCCTTCAGATTCAGGGCTTTTCTCCACCATCCCCAACAGAAAGGAAGTTTTTCCCGCATCTCTCAGGTCCTCGGGCTGCCCGGCCCCCTGGGGGATGCCCGCCCAGTCCCCGGGGGGGGGGGGGGGGGGGGGGGGCCGGGGGGGGGGGGGGGGAGGGGGGGCTTCTCTTCCTTTCGTTCCCCATCCCCCACTCCCCTCCCTTGCAAGAGCACATCTGGTTTGTGAATCTCTCTCATTCCAGCTTTTGGAGTTTGCCAGCTGCTGTTTCCTCTGTCGAGTTCAGGCCAAAAATGGGGGTGGGGACAGCGAGGGGACAGAGTGAGGGCCAAGGCAGCGAGGACCATGGCCGGGCTGCGGAATCGCGGGGGGACTGGAGTGACCAGCCGGTGACCTCGGGCCGGGCTGTGAGTTCTGCCCCGGGACAAAGTGGGGGCATGGACTCCCAAATCCAGGTGGGGGCAGGGATGGGCATGGGGACCTTTCTGGGCTCCAAACAGCCCATCTGCCTCTGAATCCCATTCCAGCCCCCTCTACCACCACCCCCCCGCCCCAGCCCATCTCAGCCAGCCAGGGGAAGAGGACTGGTCTCCCGCATGCTAACTAGGCTGCCTCGCAGTTCCCCCGGGAAGACCTCACAGCTGGCCCAGTGGGGCAATGAACTCAGCATTATCCGCCTCCTCAAGGGGCCTTTATTCCCTGCTCGGGGTGCGGGGCAGGGGAGGGGGCTCCAGGGTGGGGGGCCTAGCCAGGCCATCCTTGATGTGTTTCCTGAAGTTGGCTCTCACCCTGGCCGGGGCCTGAGTGCGGTCCCCTCTGCCGGAGGCGGGGGTTAGGGAGGGAGGGCTGCTTCCCAGCGTGGCTCCCCGCAGAGCCCATCCCGCCCTGCTCAGAACCCCAGCACACTCTCCTTCTGCTCCATCCCAGCCCTGAGCCCGCTCTGCCCGACTGCCTTCCCGGGGTGCCGTGGCTCCTGAGGGGCCACCCCGCCCCTCCCGGGCACCCCAGTGCCCGCCTGGCACTGAGCTGGGCTCTGGTGTGTGACCGCTGAAGAGAAATGGGCTTGACACAGGTCGCGGAAGAGTCAGTGAAGGGTGGGAGGCTGGGGGCCGGCACTGAAGGAGGGGGCACTTGCCTTCCCCAGGAGGGCATGCTGGCAAGGTCGGGAGGAACAGCGCCTGAGAAGTTCTCAGTGGCAGTGGGGAGACTGGTGGGAACTGGCTGCCCTAACAGCTTCGAGTCGGCTGAACTGGTCTGAGTCCTGATTGTGACATTTGCCTGCTGGTGACCGCACATGCTCTGAGGCTCAGTTTCCTCATCTGGGAAATGGTATTAGTCGTACCTAATTTGTCATATTGTAGAGAGGATTGAAGGCGATGATACATGGAAAGAAGTGGTTGATCACACTTCCCGGCACATACTGAGGTAACAATGAGCCTTAGTGTTATCATGTTTAATTCATCCCTGGAGAGTGAGGTAAGAGAATGGGGTGGGCGTAGAGAGCAGATGGTGGGGTGAGGGATTCGGGCAAAGAAGAGGTGCTGGATATAGGAACTTCTTGGGTTGGCTGGCCTGAAACCAGCTCCTGCGGCCACCCCAGGCATCCCCCTGCCTTGGCTCTCCAGCCCTGTTGGCCTGAGCAGTCTCAGGTGCCTCTTCACTCTGAGGTTATCCACAAGGGAGGCTGTGTGTTTAGAGGACGGATGTGGAGGCAGAACTCCTCTGTTGATACCATCTCTGAGACCCATGTGCCAAGGGCACCCCAAACACACATCCCGTCTGGGGAGGGCCTGGCAGTTAGGAGTTGGAGATGTGTGGGGTGATGTGTTCCGAGGACCAGGAGTGTCCCAGAGGGTGCAGGAGCAGAGAGGTTAGTAAAGACCAGCTCTGGACCTCCAGTGGGATGGAGAAGATAAAGAGAAAACCTGTCAAAAACCTAAATGCCCCGTCGCTCAGCCAGCAGAGCGGGGCCTGCTGTCGTCTGACCAGAGTATCAGAGAGCACACGGGCTTTGCCCCGGGAGCGGGGAGAGCGTACGGGCAGCCTGCAGGCCCGAGTCAGGCGGCCGCAGGGTGCTCCCCGCATCCTTCCCCTCCCCCGCCTCAGGTACACTGTTCCAGGAGTGACCCCCAGCCCCTGCCCCCGGCCCTGCTCCACACCTGAGCCTTGGGTTAGAGCCTGGGCCGGATGGAGACTGCTGCTGCCTGAGGAAGGAGGAGGAACCCTTGAGGGCTTCCAGACTGGCCTCCACGCCTATTCACACCCCTGCTTTCTTCCTTTGCTCCTAGTCCCTAAGACTTGCAGCCCCAAGCAGTTTGCCTGCAGAGACCAGATCACCTGTATCTCAAAAGGCTGGCGGTGTGATGGTGAGAGGGACTGCCCGGATGGATCCGATGAGGCTCCCGAGATTTGTGAGTACCTTTTCCGGATCCCTACCCCCCATCACTGATTTATCCCTTTTCTTTTTGGCCCAGGCAGTCTAGGATGAAGACAGTTAAGCTCGAGCCTGGTGTGGACCTTGCTCGGGGACTGTTTGTACATGACATAGCTAAAACTGTCCAACCGTCCTCCCCCTGCTCTTCAAAGAGCCCGGCAAGGTGTTTGGTATGCTCAAAAATGAGCTTCCTCAGCCACTGTGCCCACCCCAGCCTGCCCCAGACCGTGCTCTCTGGGCTGACCGCTTTGCTGGGAGGTTCCGCTTCCTTCCGGCTCCTCCCACTTCTTCCCACCTCTGAGCCTCCTGATCCTTGATGGGTGCCCCTGGGTCTTGCTGGGTCCCCTTCCTGTCCTCAGGTTCCCAGGCCAAAGGCCACTGGCTCTGGCTCAATCTCTGTACCAGAAGCCCCACCCCTGAGCATTTCCCGCCCTCCTCCCTCCCCCTATCCTCAGTAAGTGGTGTAATCAGAGGCAGCTGTTTAAACTGGGAGAAAGGTCCCCACCCAGCCTTCACCCTGCCAGTGGGGGGTGGAGAACTCACTGGCAGGACCCTGGAGTCCTGGGCAGCTGGCAACGTCTCCGCCTTCAGAGCCCGTCCCCTCCCGGGCTGGGCTGGGCAGGGGTCTGGGGACCCTGCATTCTTAGGTCTTTCTGTGTTCTCTCCTGGGGTTTACCCTGTCCCATTTCCACACCCTCACTCATAATTATTAGTGGTAATTTTAGGGCCAGAAAAGGGAACCACTGGTTCTGTCTGTCTCACCTTGATGCCCTGCTCTGGAGCTGTGGAGCCAGGGTTATTCTACAAGTGTTTCTATGCGGCTCAGCCTGGGTGTCTCTGCTTGTCTCAGGCCAATTTTTTGTCCCACTTTTCGGACCCCAGTGTTTGGTGTTGAAGATAAAGAAAGCCATGCAGAGGGGCCAGATCTGGCTCTTTTTATCCATCCTTGCTCTAGTCTGATGCAGATATACATATCCGCTCACTGTCCCCACTCATGCACACTCCTGGACCCATCACACTCACACGGAGCCGCTCCCAGGGCCTGACTCACTCTCCCTACCCTGGCGACATTCACACACACAGGCAGACGCGGGCACAGACAGATTCTCGCAGCCACGCAGAGTCACCACTCTGAAATGGGGATGCAGAGACATAACCTGCACTCAGACAGATGCCCCAGACATGCACACACAAGCCCAGATTCACTCCCAAGAGGACACGGAGATGTCCATACTGAGGCCGGCAGCACCAGCGCGCGTGGAGATTCACAGATTCACCCTCTCTCCACTCCACTCTGCCCCCGGTACACACCTCCGCTGCCTGTGCGTGTGACTCCTCCCCGGCACGGGCGGACAGGCATGCTCGGGTGCAGGTATCTTCTCACGTCCTGTCTGGGCTTGGGAACCAATGGGCAGTGATCTGTCTCCCAGCCCACAGGCTCAGCCGGTGTCCTAGATCCTGGCCTCCTTAAGGTCCCCTGAGGGGCTCTGTGCTGCCCTCCCTGCAGCCCATCTTCTTGGGCAACAAGGGAAGGAGAGACAGCACCAGCCGGCCACAACCTCTGACGGTTCCCAAAGCCCTCCTTCAGGCGGGCTGCTCTGGGGCGGGGGTCTAGCATAGTGCGTTGCATAGAAATATAATGCAAGGTATGCATTTCAATTTTGAAATTTTCTAGTAGCTTCATTCAAAAAAGGTCAAAATAGGGACTTTGCTAGTGGTCAGGTGGTCAAGACTCCTCCTTCCCATGGAGGTGATATGGGTTCAATATCTGGTTGGGGAACTAAGATCCCACATGCCACGGGATGTGGCTAAAAAAATAAGTATCTATTTAATAAAAACACCGAAATGGTCAAAATATTCAGATGAAATTAATTTTAACTTTATTTTACTCAGTGTATACAAAATATTATCATTTCAGCATATTTTTTCATATAAAAGTATTGAGACCTTTTACATTCCTTTTTGTGGCTATAATATTAAGTCTTCAAAAACCAGTGCACATTTTATTTATTTATGGCCCCTCCACACACCTTGGGGGATGATATTTCCCCAACCAGCGATTGAACCTGGAGATACTGCAGTGAAAGAGTCCTAACCCCTGGACCGCCGGGGAACTCCCGTTGTTTTTTGTTTCTTTGTCTTTGCCAGTGCGCATTTTATACATCCAGTTGGAAGTGGTCACATTTCAAGTGCTGAATAGCCATGTGTGATGCTTCATATTGTAAAGTGCATTTCTAGAAGACTTGATCCAGCTCTCTGCCCAGGCTCTGTGACCAGGATGTTATGAGAAGGAGGGGTGCTTTATCTCCTGGTGTAGAGTGTGGAAGCCTTGGGGTCCAAAGCATGGGGCATCTGGGGAGTGGACTCTCTGCTGAAAGCTAGTTATCCCCTCCACCTGCCGGATCCCAGCTGTGGCTACTATTGGGAGTAGCGTAGATGAGCCCGAGGTTGAAGCGTCTAACAGGCCCTAGGCCTCCTGAGATCTGAACATTGCAGGTGCCTGAAACCCCGGTCTCAGTTCCCCAGCCGCTCCCCCAGTGAGTAGCTGGCCAGCCAGCCTCTGAAGCCAGCATGCCCACACCGACCTTCCCGTCTGCCCCCAGGTCCGCAGAGTAAGGCCCAGCGGTGTCAGCCGGACGAGCACAACTGCCTTGGCACCGAGCTGTGTGTCCTCATGTCCCGCCTCTGCAACGGGGTCCAGGACTGCGCGGACGGCTCGGACGAGGGGCCCCACTGCCGAGGTGAGGGCTGCTCGCCCCTGCTCTCCCGGGGGGTGCCCTGGGTGGGTCTGGAGGCCTGCCGTCTGGGCGCCGTCTGCACGCTGCCCTTGTCCTGCAGCGGGGATGCGGCCCTGTGCCCCGGCGCCTCTCCGGCCGTGGGTGCTCACACGGGTCACTACCCCTCTCCAGCCCCCAGTGTCCCACCTGTGAAACAGGAGCTCTCCACTAGATCCGCATTTTCATACTTTTTTATTTTTGTAAACAGTGGGGTTGTTTCTTCACACGGTTTCTTATGTGGAACCTGGGTATGAGCAGAGACAAGCAGATGCTGTCACTGAAGCGGGGGCGCCGGGGGAGGCCTGGAGCTTTGTTGCCTGCCTCCCCTGCTGGGGCCCCCGAAGTCATCCCCCGGGAAGGGCAGGTCTTTGAGGCTCTTAGAAGCTGCTTCATGGGAAAGGTTCCCCCTCCCGCCCCCAACTGAGGAGCGAACTTTAGGACAGTAGGTCAGACTTCCTTCTCACCTGCATCTCAGGTCCACCAGCTCTGCAGGTCTTCCGCTAGAGACCCTCCTGTCCTGGGGGGAGTCTGGATCTCTCGTGAGGATGGGGGAGATTCCAGGGGTGGGGGTTGGAGTGGGTTGGGGGGAGGTCAGGCCTGCACCTCAGGGAGTAGGAACTTCTACTGCCCTCAAGATCTGGGCCTGGAACAGGAAGCTGGCTTTGTGAGGCCCTAGGCAAGCCCCCGGGGGTGGAGACCCTGTCCTGTGTCTGTAACACGTGTCAGAAAACATCTGCCTGTGGGAAGAGACACATCTGGATCCTGTTCACTGAGGGCAGGGAGTTTGTGGAAGATTTTTATCCTTTTCCTTTGGTTGAGTCTGCATGTTTTTGTCAGGAGCTCCTGGAATGGGATGTAGAATGTGGGCCTAGGGGGCTGACTTCAATTACCACGCACGTCCCATCTTATCGGACAGCATGTGTTCAAGTTTGCCTGCTTTTGCATAGCCGGTCAGCATCGCAAACAACCGAGAATGTAAGAAACCTAGGGCTTGAGCTTCCTTCTCTGATACTACAGAAGCTGGACCTCCTCATCCTCCCACCCCATATCCAGAAGAGAACCTCTTTTCTAGATTTTCCAGAAACAAACACTACTTCCCCTCTTTGGGGGTCAAGGCTGGACTGGGGAAGCATCTTCAGGCTCTGGGACAGAGGTGGGGAGGAGAGAGGCTCACCAGGGCCTGGCTCCCCATCTCCTCCGGGCAGGCTTAGCGCCTCTAAACGTCTTAGCATCTCGGGCCGCGCTCTCTCCTAGGTGGGAGGGGGGGAGCAGGGGTGTGAGGCAGCCGGACAAAGGGGTCTTTGTGGCCGGGCCGCATGGCCCCACGCAAGGCCATTAATTGGGTCGCTGGTCTGGGGGGGTAGCTGCTCCCCCACCTCTTCCCCCTCCCGCTTCATCCCCTTCTGTCTCCCCTGTGGAAGTGGGTCAGAGGCAGGAGGAAGATCAGAGAAAGATCCCGGGGGAGCAGGCTTGCTTCTCTTCCTCCTCCTCCCGTACCTGGACCTTGGGCCTTCTCTCTGGGCCCTCTCGGACACCAGGGCTGGGTTGCAGGCATGCTTCCAGAACAGGCCTGGGGTCCTGCGTGGCAAGACCCGATTCCCTGCCAGCGCTTCCCCGTCAGCCCCAAAGCCAAAATTGCAGTCCTCGGGCATGGCAGGCAGGAGGCGTGTGAAGGGGCTGAGAGTCAGTCCTCACGTGCTGTTGACCAGCAAACTAGGAACAGAGCGGGTCGGGGCAGCCAGAACAGGAAGATGCAGGTTCTGAGCCACAGTTGGTGATGCGACCTCGGACCTGTCTTGTACCCTCATCGGTCTCAATTTCCTCACTTACAAAATATACTTGATGCTTCCCTAGCCGCTGCATCTCTGACCCTGCAGGCCTGGGAGGTGGTCACTGAAGGGTTGAGGGAAGGGTGCTGTCTGGGTGCGATTGCCAGATCTGGGGGCCTGAGCACGTGTCGCCTGCCCCCCTCCCCCACAGAGCAACGGGGACAGTGTTCCCATCTGGGCTGCCAGCACCACTGTGTCCCCACCCTCAACGGGCCCACCTGCTACTGCAACAGCAGCTTCCAGCTACAGGCGGACGGCAAGACCTGCAAGGGTGAGTGTGCATGCACGCACCTACTGGGGTTTGGGACGTGCTGGGAGGCGGTGGGTGGGCAATGGGCCAGGTTGGGGAGGAGAAAGCTTGAAAAGTGCAAGACAAGAAGCGGGTCTGCAGCGCGCCTTGCAGCCTCTGATCGTGACTGTGAGCCCTAACCGTCTGCTTCTGCCAGACTTTTCAGAACTCATCTTAAAAATTATACAGGTCAAGGACTTCCCTGGTGGTCCAGTGGTCAAGATGCACTTCCAGTGCAGGGGGCACGGGTTTGATCCCTGGTAGGGGACCTGAGATTCCCCCATGTCATACAGCACACCCAAAAAAAAAAAAAAATATATATATATATATACACACACACACACACACACACACATATATGTGGGTCGTGTGTGAGTTTTCTTGTTAAAAAAGGTTTAAAGCATCACAGACAAAACCGAACTCCCCTTTAACAAATCCACTTTAGTTACGGTCCCTTCCCCATCTCTCTGGAAATCAGCTCTTGCTAACAGTTCGCCCCTTCTCTGTCCAGGCCTTTCTCTCTCCAGGTATACATGTGCTCATGGAGAATCTAACGGAAAGTGCTGTTTATGTGCATGTGATCTTGTTTGCATATATATCGTACTGTATATGGCTTCCCAGGTGGCCTGGTAGTGAAGAACCCGCCTGCCAGTGCTGGAGACATAAGAGACCTGGGTTTGATCTCAGTTGGGAAGATCCCCTGGAGGAGGGCATGGCAACCCACTCCAGTTTTCTTGCCTGGAGAATCCCGTGGACAGAGGAGCCTGGCGGGCTACTGTCCCCGGGGTGGCAAAGAGTCAGACGTGACTGAAGCGACTTAGCATGCACGCACATACTGTACATATTTTTTTTTTCAGTTTCTTCACCCAGTATGTTCTAGAGATTTTTCCATGTCAATGTGTAGAGATCTACCCCATTCTTTTAGAAACCGCGGTGATGTATGTCTATTACCACAGTTCACTTGGCCATCTCCCTTTGGATGAGTAAGATGTTCCCAGTTCCTCTCTGTTACAAACAATGCAGACTTTTCTGTTTTAAATGTACCTCCTTTCCATCTTGGCACAAATGTAACCTTCTCAGTGAGGCCCTCCTATAGCCCTAAAATCCCATCCCCACTGCCTGCATTCTCTGTCTCATTTCTCTGCTTAGTATTTTTCATAGCACCAGCTACTTCCCATTGCACTAACTCCCCTAACATGTCATTTACCTTTTTATTTTATTTATTATTATAATAGCAACATTTCATTTATCATCAGAATTTATGTTCTTTAAAGAATATTTATTTATTCATTTATTTGGCTGCCTTAGGTCTCAGTTGTGGGGCACAGACTTAGTTGCCCCCATGGCTTGGGGGATCTTAGTTCCCCGACCAGGGATTGAACCCACGTCCCCTGCATTGCAAAGCAGAGTCTTAGCCACTGGACCACCAGGGAAGTCCCGGAATTTAAGTTTTAAAAGGGCAGCAGTTTGAATCTGTTTTTTTTGCTGATGTGTCCCCTGAGCCTAGGACTGTACCTGGCACATTGCAGGTACTCAGGAAATCTTTTCTGAATGAATGGATGATAAGCACATGTGTAGATACGTCTCTAGGGTGGATCCCAAGTCTGGACTTGCTAGGTGGTAACATTCCACATTTCCTGTTGCAGTAGATTCTGTCAAACTGTTCTCCGAAGTAGCGGTAGGGATGGGCACACCCCTGCTGTTGTCTGAGGTCTCTCCCTCCCCCGCCCCTCGGCGTCCTGGGAATGACCACGCTCTCGCCTTTTCCTGGCAGACTTCGACGAGTGCTCGGTGTATGGCACCTGCAGCCAGCTGTGCACCAACACAGATGGTTCCTTCACGTGCGGCTGCGTGGAAGGGTACCTGCTGCAGCCGGACAACCGCTCCTGCAAGGCCAAGAATGGTAGGTGGGCTGAGCTGCGGCCGCACGGCCAGGCGCCCTCGGTGTGTGGTGGCGGGGAGAGGCCGGAGCGGTGCCCTGACCCTCCTCTCCTGGGTCTCCAGAGCCCGTTGACCGGCCCCCGGTGCTGCTGATCGCCAACTCGCAGAACATCCTGGCTACGTACCTGAGTGGGGCCCAGGTCTCCACCGTCACACCCACCAGCACGCGGCAGACCACGGCCATGGACTTCAGCTACGCCAACGAGACCGTGTGCTGGGTACATGTCGGCGACAGCGCTGCCCAGACGCAGCTCAAGTGCGCCCGCATGCCCGGCCTGAAGGGCTTCGTGGACGAGTACACCATCAACATCTCCCTCAGCCTGCACCGTGAGTCACCCGCTCCAGCGCGGGCGGCCGGCGAGCGCGGGGGAGATGGGCGAGGCGAGGCTGCCCGGGCCAAGCCGGGCCGGGGGCGTGGATAGGCGGGACGACCCTTGCCTGGTCCAGGAGCCTCGACGAAAGCCCCTGACTGAGGCCGAGGCGGCGAGTTGAACGTGGTGACCCTTGTTTGGGGCCAGGGCAGAGCTGTATCGGTGCTTCCTGTCCTCTCTCTGAGCTGAGTCTCTGATGGCTCCCGCGTTTCTGGCCCAGGGCAGAGAAGGGCCTCCTAGGAGAAGTGCCCGAGAGGACAATGTCTGGTCAACTTCCAGAGACCAGGGACTGTCCCTTTTCAGAGAGAAGAGTGTCAGCTAGTCCACAGAGGGGTTTTCCCACATGGCGGGAGCCACAGAAAGGGAAAGAAGGGGCCTGGAGGTGGAGGAGTCTTGCTAAGTTGTGGCTGAGGGCAGAGGAGCTGGGGCCAGGCCGGGTTCATCTCCGCGTCTGTTGTTTCCCTTGAGGGCGTCGCCAGAACTGACTCCCTGCCATCGCGTGGCTGTGGGGGTCCTGAGACTGCTTCTGGGGGGCAGGCTCTGGCAGGAATGACCCCACCGGGAATGCTCTCAGATATCCTGGATGTTCCCAGTTCGAGCTCCCACCCCGGGCTGTACGCTGATGCTCAGAGGTGGAAGATGGGGTGTGGCCACCTCGAGCACTTCTGCTCATCTCAGAGGCTGCTGCTACATGAACAAACAAAACCTCTGTGTCATCACATCTTCAGGAAATGCGCCACAGGGCTGAGGGGAGGTCTGGCCTGTGGTTGATCTGACGCCTGGGAGAGAGGGTAACTTGATCTGTGACCTTGAGTAAACCAGAACTCCCTGTCTCAAGCTTTGGTTTCCTCACCTACATAATGGGCTTGAGCTTGTCTGGCAAAATCAGATAAATTGAAGTGAAAGCCAGAAGTCACTAGAGGCCATGCAGGAGGTTTAGGATGGTGAACTGGGGCCTGTCCAGAAGATTTTGAAGTTTCTTCCCTGGGTCCCCACATGAGGATCTGCACAGAAATCCATGAAGAGCCAAGGGCTGAGGTCTGGTGGGAACAGGAGTTCCTCCGAGAGCCCCCCTCCCCGCGACCTCATCGTGTGGTCCACAGCTCAGCCGCAGCCCCTCCACAGCATCCCAGGGCGGGGTCCTTGGGCTTTTGACAACCAAAGCCCGCCTGTGATAGACCTGTCGTCCTTGGAGTGCTGGACTGGAGGCTCAGCCAACACCTGGCCGGCAGAGCTCTTGAGGGGCAGGCAGCTCAGGAGCCCCATGGTAGGTAGGGTAGGATTAGGGCAGGACCCCACGAGGCAGCTGCCCTCTCCCTGTCCCCTGGCAGCAGCCCCACCCATCAGGCCTGTCCGGGCAAACAGCTCCAGCCCCTCCCTCCCTGGCCCTGCCTCAGGGCAGACGGTGGGCTGGTGGGTAGGTGGCCTGGTGGGGGTGCCCTGATGGGAAGCTCCCCTGTTTTGGCTCTGACCTGGCCCCTCTCCTGCCTTCCTGCCCAGGAGAAGCAGGAAGTAACCTCAGGCGGGTACCCCGCCCTTGGCAAACAGAGTGCTGCCTTCAGACTCTGCTAGATTCGTTGGGCCCCTCTGGGGCAGAGTCCGGGAGGCCAGGAGAGCCCAGAAGTTTCTGGGGAGAAATGCTGCCGGGGTGAATGAATGGGCTCCTCTTGCCCCGGCCTCTGTCCCTTCCTTCAGCCCTGCCCCCGCCCGTGCCGCCTGACTGTCTGGCTGTCACCCTGAGGATGGTTGTTTTGCTCTCATCCCACAAACTAATTATGGGCCCTGAGCTGAGGATGTCGGAAGTGTCTCTCCCCAGCACCCTCCCCCACCCCCGGCTCATCCCCCTTCCCAGGAGAGGCTGAGGGCCTGCCCAAGTGCCAGCGCGAGCTGAGCCGAGCGTGAGCCCCAGGCTCTCACCTGTGCAGGGGCTCCTGGCCTGTAATTGGCTCCCCAGGGGCCGGAGGAAGAGGCTGCTGCTCTCTGCTGCCTTCTTCTCAGCCCCTGGGCTGAGACCCGTGCGGGAGGGCGGAGAGGTGCTGCAGCCCAGAGTCCAGGGCCTGAGAGGGGCCTCCCGCTGGGGTGGGAAGAGGGGGAGCCTGCCCTGGAGAAAGCTCTGGGAACAGAAATAGAATAGAAAGAAGGAAGGAGGCCCGGAAGTGAGCTTGTTCCACATGGGTCCTGGGGCGTGTGTGTGAGCCGGACCTGCCTGGAGTCCCGAGCCCTTGCAAGGCCCCGCCCGGGCCCCGCGGTGGTCAGCGCGGCTTCATGCGAGGCCCTGGAACAGGCTGAGGATTGCGGTCCCGCTGCTTCCTGTCTGAGCCCAGTCCCTTCCATCCGTTCCCACTCCAGCGGGAAGAGACCACTGCCCACGTCCTCACTCGTCCTGACAGGCGCGTGTGCGTGCCTTCCTGCCCCCACAGGCTGGGCTGCCGGCCCATCCTCCCCTTGGCCTTGCATGGCGGATGGTCAAGTTTCTGAGGGCTCCGATCCCACGACTGGACAATGTGATGGGCAGAGCCAGGAGACCCTCGGGGAAGACCCTGGGCCCCCCGTCCCGACTCAGGGTTTACGACTGCCTTTCCCTCAGTGGGCCTGGAGAAGGAAATGGCAACCCACTCCAGTATCCTTGCCTGGAGAATTCCATGGACAGAGGAGCCTGGCGGGCTACAGTCCAGAGGGTCTCAAGGAGTTGGACACGACTGAGTGACTAATGCTTTCCCTAAGTGGGAATGCCTTCGTGTTTAGGATGTCTGTGGACATGCGTTTTTTTATTATTATATTAATAGTTATGTTTTTATTTAATACCTGCTAGGAAACTCCTACAACTGGCAAGTCAGATCTCTGGTTGCATAGATTGTTTAGGATGCAGCAAGATGAGAAAAGTGAGTGGATGTAAAGAAACGGTAGATTCATGGTAGAGCAAGCTGTGCGTAAACACGTCGAGCATTTTGGGAATGACAGAAACCAAGGCCCTGAGAGGTCAGAAGTCCTGGCCTGCCCGCCCTCCCACCTCCCCTCTGACCACCCTCTGACCACCCTCTGAAGGAACCTCAGGTCCTGTCCAGCCCCCCTCAGGGCTGCCCCTGGGCAGGGCTAGAGGTCAAGGGTGCCCACTGCCCCACCCACCGCAGCCCGGCACGGCTCGGCTTTGCTCCTCTGACCTGAGCTATCAGGATATTTCCACCGCAGAAAGAACGGGCACAGGCCTCAGGGCGGGGGCCCTGGGAGGATGTATGTGTGTGCGTGTTGAGGGGAGGTTCTGGGGTTGCCAACAGAGTCCTTGAGGGAAATAAGACTTGCTGCAGTCACTTCGTCTGGAGCTGGGTGTGGGGGGATGTCCCGGAGGTGCCCTCGGGGGTCCTCAGGCTTCTCCCTGGTTCCCTGCTGCACAGGGAAAGAGGGGGTTGGCCGGGAGGCCTGGAAAAGGCCTGCTAGGCTGCAGGCTGTGAGGTTGCGAAATGGGTCCCTAAGTCCAGCTGGCCAACTTCACTTTTCCCTCCCTCGCATGTGCGTGTGTGTGTGTGTGAGTGTGTGTGTGTGTGTTTAAAATCACAACAGGAAGTAGGGCAGTGATTTGTCTAGAGGAGGGGCAGAGAGAAAGAGAGAGTTGATCCTCTGAGTCTGATGAGCTGACCTCCCGGCTGGCAGGGGACCCTTCCTCCCGACCGTCTCAGCCCCCACCCCAGCCTGCAGAACACTTCAGTGTCACAGAGGAGAACCAGCCACCCGCTTCTTTGGCCCTTCTCACCTGCTGGCTGTGAGAATATCGAGGGGCTCCCGCCAGCCCACTCACTGGCCTCAAGCTCCCCACCTCCTGGTGCCTCTGCTTCCCGTCCCCCTTCCCAGTTTCCTCACATTTAACGGCCCTTTGCTCCTCTTCCTGGCCAGGACGGCCGGCCTGTGTCTGCCGGCGCGGCTCCAGCCCAGTGCTCTCCTCCCCCGCTGTCTCCTTGAAGCTGCCTCTCCACCCAGCCTGCTCCCAACAACCCCCTCCCTGTTTTCAAGCCAAAGGAAGTAACTTAAGCAAGAGAGATGCGTTTTAGAGCCCAGCAAGCATTTCTCAATAGTGGGAAGACCCTGGTTCTGACTTTGAATCCGAGCTGCAGAGGCCAAGCGTCTCATCCCGGGACCCAGGACTGAGCCTGTGTGGACCTGGGCCAGGCAGAGGAGGGCAGTGGGGCTGGAAGTACATGCGGGGCAGGGAGGGGGCCCGGGGGATAGAGCTGACCCCACATGGCTGATCCCCAGACCTGCTGGTGGAACGAGAAGAGCTGAAGTCAGGACCCAGCAGGAAACAGGAGCATGCAGGCATGCCATTTAGCAAAGCTTCTGCCAGGCCCGCCCAGTGGTCTCCTCCCTACCTGCGAGGGCCCTGGACCCCCGAGCATCTCCCCCAGCCCCTGGGCGAGACACCAGAGTAGGTCTGACAAGCAGGAAGGTTGTCTGTCTTGGGCATCCTCAGGCCAGAGAAGGAGGATTCTGGAAGAAGCAGGGAAGGGGAAAACTGATGTCCCAGCAGTGGGACAAGAGCGTGAGCACTCAGTACTCACCAAGTACTTGTGGAATGAATCGGTACGTGTGTGTCGGGCGCTGGGCACAGAAGGACAGACGGCGCCCTGCCCTCGTGATATTTGTCACCAGGTAAACAGGCTGTGATAAGAGGAACTCCTGGGGCTTGTGGAGCCTGCAACACGGCCTTCCTCCTGGCGGCCTGAACTGTCTTAATGAACAGTAGGTGTCAGCCCCAAACTGCCCGCCTGCGGTCAGGAGGCCGCACGGCTCTGGCTGAAGGCGCAGATGGAAAAGGCAGGAAGGATGGGGTTGAGGGGAGGGAGGATCAGGGGATGGTGTGAACAACAGCTCCCATTAGTAGAGCCCTTATCATGTGCCAGGCCCTGTGCCGAGGGCTATTCATGGCATCATCCCGTTTTCCAGATCAGCAGACTGAGACTCAGAGACATCAAAGAACTTGCCCATAGTTCCACAGCTGGAAGGTGACAGAACCAGGATTCAACCTGGGCTGGGTTGTCAGTGTCTGGAGCAGAGTGATGGGAGAGTTTCCCGGAACAAGGCCAAGGAGTCCGTGTGTTCCTCGGGATGTGGTTAAGGTGGAAATGTGGTTTTCCTTCCTTGTCCCGGGACCTTATACTCTAGTTGGAATCTCCGGGTGTGTGGATGTGTTGGGGGATATTTCCCCCAAGGCATAGAGGCTCTTTTTCTTCCCCAGGATTACTTTAGGAAGAGTATCTTAAATCCTGTGGCTGAAGCTAGGGTCTTTGTGGGAATGAGGTGGGTGCTGTTGTTTCTGGAAAAGCAGTCACTGTTTAGGGAGATGCTTCTTGAATGATGTGAGGGGTGGAGATGTTGAGAAAAGCTGGAGTTGTGGGGAGTGCAGAGTGCTGAGCATTCACACACACACACCCCAGTTCTATTCTGGGGCCTGGAACTGAAAGTCCTTTGCGACACATCACCAACAGGCTGTGGTCTATCCTCTGTCTCATTGCCCTCCCAGCTTACTGGCCTCCTTCTCTACTCTGGCATCCCTGGCCCCTCAGCTCTCAGACCAGCCCCAGACTCCTCCCACCATCACACAGCATCCCTCCCCTAGGTTCTCCTGTTTTCAGGATTTGGGGTCTTTGGTCAGAGGCCTTCTGGAAGGTCTCTGAGGTAGATCAGTCCCGAGAAGGGTGGCCCTCGAGGGGACAGCTGCTCTCTGGGTGTGTGGTACCAGAATGTGAGGTCCTCTAGGCCAGAGTGCAGGACTGCATTTGTCCCCTCCATGCCCCGGGATGGGGGGCAACGATCCAGCACCGCCTTTGGAGGGAAGGTGCCCATTTGAGCCCATCTCCTTAGGCTTGGAGTGGGAAGAGTGGCCAAGCGCGTGTGTACGTGTGTGCCTGTTTGTGAGCGTGTGTAGTGTGGTGGGGAGAGGAGTCTGGACTTGAGAAGAAAGGAAAATAATGTGATGGAGGGGGGCTGGATAACAAAGGATTTTTGCTTGCAACTAATAGTCTCCAGCTGCAAAAATACCAAAGGGGAGCCCAGGCCGGACCGGGGACTCCTGTTCTTGCCAAGTCCTCACTGGCCTGCTGAGCTGGGCCTTGCCTGGCCTTTGGGAGGTGGAAGGGGGGACCAGCCAAGGGTGAATATCAGAGAGCGAGGACAATCCCTTCTGCCTTCCTTCCCGGAATTGGCAAGGAACCCAGGCCAGGAGGGAGGCTGGAAAGTCGGCACATCCTGGGTCTGGAGGAGAGGATGTGGAGCTCCGTCCGAAACGGGGGCATCAGATCCCTTCAGGTCTCTTCCTCCTCCCCTCTTAACGAGGGAAGAGCACTTGGGGAGGCAGCGGCAGCGTGCTGCCAGCTTTGAAGCTGGGCAGTGACTCAGGGAAGCCTCAGGAAGTTGGAGAGAAGAACACAGCTGCGCCAGCTGCTGCTGGGGAAACAGCTTCGAATGAGGAGGTCCGTCTATGTGCCAGCAGCGCCCAGGCCCCCACTGTGCCCACCAAGTAAAGGGCGCACAGCCCTGTTCGCCTTTCAGCCACACTGCTGGCTGCCTGGGACTGTGGCAGTTCCCCCCCGCACCCCGACTTGGGACCTTGGTTTCCTCTGGACGCAGTCCAGCAGCCTTCATTTTCATCTGCTTTCTCCGGGAAAACAGTGCGGGGTCATTTGCTCGCCTAACCCCTGCCCTGGCCTGGGACCCCTGAGCCCCTTCCTCTCTGCCCTTGTCAGGACGGGACAGTACTGGGGCACAGAGGAGACAGTGGCTGGGTTTAGGGGCACCTGAGCACTCACGGGGTGACAGCTCATGCCTCTGACTTCTTCTTCCAGTTGTCTTGGGGTGGGGTGCAACAGGGGGGACCTGAAGAGGAAACTAGTTTGATGAGAGTCTCAAATTGGCTCTTTCCCTTCCTCCCTCAGCTTAAGTCCTGTGACTGTGAGTCAGTGTGAGGGCCTGGCCGAGTGCCTTGGGAGCCACGCTCCTGCGCCCTTGGCCCCCCCAGCCCCCACCCTCTGTTAAGAAACAGCCCCTGAATCCCTGTGGGGAAGGAGGAGGATTAGCAGAAGGCCTCGTCATTATACATGTAGCTGTGCAAGGATTGGAGTCCTTACTGGGTTGATTGTGGCTAGCGGGGTTCCAGAAAAAAAGAAGTTTCAGCCAAAGGCAGATGGTCTAAAGATTCCTTTGCCTGTTGGGGAAACTGGTGGAAGTAGAATGCAAGGCAGGGGTCCAGGGAGTCACTGTCTTGGAAAGTCCTAGCTTGCTAGAGGCATCCCCTCTGATCGCAGTAGTTGGAGGGGCCGTGGATGGATGGGAGCCAGTGGGTCCTGAAGAGAAGGAGTCCCACCACGCAGGAGGACAGCAGGGGTCCCATCCCCAGACTGCCTGCATCCTCGACCCCCTGCTGTCCTGGCCCACCCCTGAGTCTGAGGTCCTTTTGACACAGCCTGAGTCTGGGCATCTAGCCTGCGCCCTCCTCCCACACTCCCACCCTTCTGAAGCTCCCCCTCCTTACGAGTCATGCCTCAGTTTACCTTCGGAGTCCTTGGTGGTTCTCTGTGCTCTCTTCTCCAGCCCTGTATCTTGTTTCCCACTCCTTCCACCCTCCCTGGGACAGGAGACATTGAGCAATAGGGAAGTAGAAGCACTGGCCATGGGAGTGAGAACAGGAAGTCTGACCCATGTCACTGGTCCCAACCTTTTGCCGCCGTGGACCTTCCCTTTTCCATCTCGTGGGCCCTATATTTGAACATTCTCTTCTCTCAGATTGGATTTACTGATGGATGCCTGGCTTTTCCATTTAGAAGTCAGGAAACACGTATAGCTTCCAGTTGGTGCTCCTGGCCAGCGTGAGATAAGTCGACTCACCATACAGAGTTGATAAAAAGCAGAGATGTGGGGTGCTTTATTAGCCTGAGTGCTCTTATTCCAAGAAAAAGCAAATTTTAAAAATTTTGGGGTGAAGCTCGTGGACCTGTCCTCACTGCCTTTCGGAAGTGCGGGAAAATGGGCCTGTTCAACCAGGGGCTAGAGCTGGGAAACCCGTCAGTCAGCCAGCCAGCCAGTGACTTCCTGCCGCCCGTGTGTACCACCCTGAGCTCTGCCTGGGGAGCAGGGCTCTAAAGGAGTATGCTCAGAGACTTTGGAGAGACGCGGTTGGAGAAGGGTGGCCCACGGCACCAGGCAAACCATGCCGCTGCCGGCAGCTCCTGTAGGGCCGCGGGGAGGAGAGACAGCCGTGGCCTGGGTGGTGACGGAGGGCACCCCAGGGGAGGTGGGCATGTCGGGGGAGGACCTCCCCCATAGCCCTTTCACTCCCACTCCCCAGATGTGGAGCAGATGGCCATCGACTGGCTGACCGGCAACTTCTACTTTGTGGACGACATCGACGACAGGATCTTTGTCTGCGACCGAAACGGGGACACGTGTGTCACTCTCCTGGACCTGGAGCTATACAACCCCAAGGGCGTGGCGCTGGACCCCGCCATGGGGTGAGCGGGGCGGGCAGGGGCCGGGCAGGGCCCCGGGGGGGTGCCAGGCTCGGGCCCGCTGTGACGGGCTGCTGCCCGCAGGAAGGTGTTCTTCACCGACTACGGGCAGATCCCCAAAGTGGAGCGCTGCGACATGGACGGGCAGAACCGCACCAAGCTGGTCGACAGCAAGATCGTGTTTCCTCACGGCATCACGCTGGACCTCGTCAGCCGCCTGGTCTACTGGGCTGATGCCTACCTGGATTACATCGAGGTCGTGGACTATGAGGGCAAGGGCCGGCAGACGATCATCCAGGGCATCCTGGTGAGGAGGAGGTCTCTAGGCCTCCCGGGACGGGCACAGGCTTGGCACAAGCGCTGGGGGGCGAGGACAGGTCGTGACTTCCACTGGGATGGCCACAGCCGTTTCAGAGACCACCTTTTACTTCCCTTTCCCGTTTGACCCCTACAGCAATCCCTGGAGAATGAGCGGGCAAGGTGTCTTAGTTCCCCTTTGGCAGCTGAAGAATGTCAGGGTTCACAGGGGTTAAGCGATTTGCTTGAGGTTACACCACTGGGAAATAGCATTTGAGCCTGGTCTAGAAGCCCTTCCAGCCCAAAGATGTCACCTCTCTTCTGGGGTAATTAGGGTGACCATCCATCCCAATTTGCCCAAGACTGTCCCAGTGTTGACTCTTGAAGTCCCCCGGAGTCAGTCTTGGACAAACGGGACAGAAGGTCGCCTTAGATACATTATGCGAGTAGTGGGGGCTGTTATCAGGCTTGCTTGGGGCCAGTCTGTCCTTTCAACCCTCCCGAAAACTGGGAGCTAGAGACGGGCCAGGCATGTTCTCTGTGGACAGAGGGTAGGACCCAACGCCGGGTCAGTGCAGAGTCACTCCATCAGCGGGTATGTGCCTGATTCTGAGAGGGAGGGGTCTGGTTCCTCCCTCAAGGGGTTTGAGCCGAGGGGATAGAGTAAATCTACAGATCACCAGACACTAGCTTACAGCCAGAAATCGAGTGTGGAAGCAGAGACCGTCATCTCTGGTTAGAAGATTCCAGAAGCCCTTCAAAGAGATGCCCTGTGAAGGATGAGTGAGATTTGAAAGGATAATCCAGAGAAGATAGTCCAGGAGTAAAGCAGAGTTGAATAATGGGGGGATGCGTTAGGGATGCGAGTCACGGAATCTGGCTGCAAAGCTGATAGTTCTCCAGTGGCGGAGGTAGGACTCTCTTCTCCTCTCGCGTTGACGGTTCCTGCCTGCCTGCCTGTCGCAGATCGAGCACCTCTACGGCCTGACCGTGTTTGAGAATTATCTCTACGCCACCAACTCAGACAACGCCAACGCCCAGCAGAAGACGAGCGTGATCCGCGTGAACCGCTTCAACAGCACCGACTACCAGGTGGTCACCCGTGTGGACAAGGGAGGTGCCCTCCACATCTACCACCAGCGCCGTCAGCCCCGAGGTGAGCGGGGCTCCGCAGCGCTTCAGGGGCCCTCCGGCGGGACCCCTGATTCTCTTGTCATCCGCCCCTCAGCCTCCGAATCCCACCCCGGGGGCCCCTTGCGCTCATTCTGCTCAGGATGGCCATCGCCCCTCCCAGCTCACGGGCCAGTCGCAAGTAGAGGCACCTGTCTGTGGGCGGCAGTGTGGCTCTGTCCGCTGACCACCAAAGTCCCCACCCGAGTCTGGAGGCGGGGTGGTGTCGGGGTAGAGGAATCCCAGTCCTGCGGCTGCCGAGTCCCTGCAGGGGGCAGCAGGCCCAAAGACAGCAGCAGGAGGGAGTGTGGTCAGACTTGGGGAAGCCTTCCCAGGGCCTGGCTTAGGGCCTTCGAGGGGTCCTGACCGGCTCTCCACCCTGCCCCAGTGAGGAGCCACGCCTGCGAGAACGATCAATACGGGAAGCCGGGCGGCTGCTCCGACATCTGCCTGCTGGCCAACAGCCACAAGGCGCGGACCTGCCGCTGCCGCTCCGGCTTCAGCCTGGGCAGTGACGGGAAGTCGTGCAAGAGTGAGTGCCGCGGAAGGGCTTGGGTGCCTGCGGGGATGGGACACGAGGGGCCTGCCTCCCAGAGCCCAGCTCCTTCCCTCTAAGATGCAGAGAGATGGAGGGCCTTAACCAAAGGTTAGAGCTAGTGAGGGGCAGGCCGGGACTTGCACTCCCGTCTGAGAGCAGGGCTTCTCACACTGTCCCACTCAGGCTCCAACTCAGAACACTGTCAGCTGGCCCATTTCAGCCCTTCATTTGTTCATCGGGTGTCTGGTGAGCACGCCCTGTGTCTGGCGCTGTCCTGGCAGCGAGGGTTCAGCAGTGAACAAGATAGGTGCTGGCTCTGGCCTTATGGAGCTTATAGTTTGGCAGGGGAGGCGGGCAGACACAAAAGTGACTTCGGGTGGTAGCAGGTGTCAGGAAGAAAATAGAGCAGATTCATGATCACAGCCAAGGCTCCCGTTGAGTCGGCCGTCAGGGAAGGCGTCTCTGCGGAATTGAAATTAGAGTCAAGCTCTCTGTGAAGTGAGGAAGTGGATCCAGTGAGTCGCGTACCTGGAGGAAGAGCATTTGTGGCAGAGGGAATCTGCAGTGCCAGGGTTCAGAGGCCAGTGTAAGCTCGGAGTGCTGGGGAGCAACGTGGAGGCGATGGGCTGGGGGAGCCACGTGAATGAGGGAGATGAGGACCGAGGCTGGATTGTTCTAACTGGGATGGGGAGCTCTGGGTGGCTTTATAAATTTGACTCACTTTTGTGAAAACAGTTGTGCTGTCCTCTGGGTGAAGGATGGTCAGCAGGGGAGGGGCGGGAGGCTATTTGCGGCATAGGCAAGAAGTGATGCTGCTTAGGCTGGGATGGCAGCAAGGGCAGTGGTCAAAAGGGATCAGATTCCAAGCTCTTTGGGCCACTGATTTCACTACTGAACAGTGGACACTTACTGAAAACAGGCTACTTGCTACTTTTGCTCCGTTTCCCACCCTGGAGTCCACAGGAAACCACCCCCCAGGGCGCTGCTCGCTGGGCCTTTCAGGCTCTGTGTGTGTGTCCGTGGGGTTCAGATCCCGGGCAGCCCCCACCCACCCACTGCAGGCGGAGCACCGGCCGGGTGGCGGGCGTGTGCATGTGTGCACGCGCGCGTCTGACTGTGCGCCTCTCCTGTGCCCGCCCCAGAGCCAGAACACGAGCTGTTCCTTGTGTATGGCAAGGGCCGGCCTGGCATCATCCGGGGCATGGACATGGGGGCCAAGGTCCCCGACGAGCACATGATCCCCATCGAGAACCTCATGAACCCCCGGGCCCTGGACTTCCACGCTGAGACTGGCTTCATCTACTTCGCCGACACCACCAGCTACCTCATTGGCCGCCAGAAGATCGATGGCACGGAGCGGGAGACCATCCTGAAGGACGGTGAGGGCCCCCGGGCGGGAGGTGGGCGGTCGGGACTCCCGGGAGGTGGCACCCACCTGGGGAAGCAGGAAGCCACGTGGGGCCTGGGCATCTGTCTCCCCATGCCCTCCCTCCCAGCACGGAGAGCCCCCTGATGACTGGCTGGCTAGGCTGGTTGGCATGGAGATGAGGGGATAGACAGATTGACCCCTGGGTGACCCCTTCTTGGCTGAGCCGAAAAGAGGCAGGAGGATGGATGGGTAAGGCAGCGTCCTTGCCAGCCTTTGGGAAAACGCAGGGTCTTTCTGCCGTTGGCTCCGAGCCCTGGAGCCCCTAGCAGCGCACAGCCAGGAGACTCCGCCTGAGGCTCTGAATCGGAGCAGGCACACGTGTACACACACAGGGTCCGTGCAGCCAGACCTCACGGCCGCCGAGAGCTGCGGGCTTGCGTGCCCTGAGAAAATCGTGTTTTGTGGATGGAATCCAGCTTTCCCTCTGAGCTGCCCCAGCAGGTCAACAGCGCATTGTCTTCTGATACCGTAGAGGCTCTGAGCCCCCGAGCGCTGACCATCCCCCCGGGTGTTCTGAACTCCCAAACCTGCCCTCCTGACCAATCCGTCTGACTGACGCTGGTTACCACCCTTGGTCCTGCTCCCCAGAACCTCAGCGGTCAGCATTCATAAGACTCTGGGGAAACCACAAGTAATTCCTCATCAGGGAGCACCCCCATCAGGGAAAGACTGGGGCTCCCTCTCCCAGGGAGCCGCTCTCTAAGCTGGAGATAAAGCACAGAGCTAAGTGCGGCATCACTCCCTAACGCGCTTATTTTGGGAGCTCAGGTTTTAGGCCTGGCATGTAGAGCTGCTCTTGGACCCAGAGTCACGTGTCTGTCGTCCCAGTTCTGCACCCACCTCAGGCCCCGACGCGCCTTCCCGAGTGAGCCCGTGTACGCCATGGAGGTTTCTTTGCTGCTGTGTGCGGTCTTGACAGACTGCCTCAACACAGATGTCGCAGCACAACTGACCTCCCTCCACCCTCCCGTCTCCTTCCTCCGCCTGCCTAGCCCAGCCCAGCCTCACCATCTAGGGCCAGGAGGCTGCCTGGGCTCCGCAGTAGCCAAGGGCTCCACAGTGCAGGTTATGCTAAGGGCCAGAGGCAGTTTTGAGCCTCCTCTGAGACTCCCCCCTGCCCCGCCCCCTGCCCCATCGCAGGCATCCACAATGTGGAAGGCGTGGCTGTGGACTGGATGGGGGACAATTTGTACTGGACGGATGATGGACCCAAGAAGACCATCAGCGTGGCCAGGCTGGAGAAAGCTGCTCAGACCCGCAAGACCTTAATCGAGGGGAAAATGACACACCCCAGGGCCATTGTGGTGGATCCGCTCAATGGGTGAGTCCTCCCCGGGCTTTGGGGCGAGGAGGGGGAGAGCCAGGGACTCATAGCCTGGGTCCCATGGGCCTCAGGACTGGGGGCTAAGACGGTGAGTGGACGGGCAGGGCCGCGAAAGTTTGACTGAAAGAGGAAGAGGTGTCCTTGCCTACAGGGCGCTGGGAGCGATGCATGGAATTGATCTGGTCCTGTGGCTCCCGGCAGAGCCCTCCCCTGGCTCCCTGTGCCCTCGTCAGCCCTGAGGTCCCACAAGCTCTGCCTGCAGCTCGTTTGACCTCTGCACCGCACTTCCTGCATCTGGAAGTTCTGTTCCCACTGCTTGCTCTCTGTTCCTCAAACCAGCATCCAGCCCTTCCTCCCTCGGGGCATTTTGCTCGTGGAGTTCCTCAGCCTGGGACTCCCAAGTATTTACACACGGGGCTGCCTCTCAGCGTTCCCATCAGCTCACAGGCTACTTCCTGGGAGAGGCCTTCCTCACCGGCTCCACTCCGTCTCCAGGCCATCCCCCTTCCTGGAGTCCCTCTTGACCTCTGTCGCTCTCCAGTGTGTGTGGCCCTCCCGGCCGGCTTCTTTCTTGTCCGTGTCCTGGGTGGGACGTGGGCTCCAGGAGAGAGGGGCCTTGGCAGCCTTGGTCTCACCTCCAGAGCCAGAGCTGTGCCCAACTCAGTAGGCACTCAGCCTATACCTGCTGGATGGAGGAATGAGTGAGAGATGGATGGAATGTGTGGGCCAGGAATGAGCAGGGCAGGAGGACCCTGTGAGGGGCTCTGGGAGGGCCTGCCTGGCTCAGGGTCACAGAGGAGGATGCCGATGGCAGGGGTGGCCCATGTGATGCTGACCAGTAACTGCCCACAGGTGGATGTACTGGACTGACTGGGAGGAGGACCCCAAGGACAGTCGGCGAGGGCGGCTAGAGAGGGCCTGGATGGACGGCTCACACCGAGACGTCTTCGTCACCTCCAAGACAGTCCTTTGGCCCAATGGGCTGAGCCTGGACATCCCAGCTGGGCGCCTGTACTGGGTGGATGCCTTCTACGACCGCATCGAAACCATCCTGCTCAATGGCACAGACCGCAAGGTGGGCGGGCCTGCAGCTGTGTGCAGCCGTTCGTGTGTGCGCGTGTGCGACCGAGGCTGGGCGTCTGAATGTGCGGGCATCCGTGTGTCCAGGCCCGAGCGCTGCTCGTGTGTCCGCCTGTGAGCTTGTGGGTGTGTCCCGCGGTGCGCCTGTGATCCTGCGTCTTGGGTTGTTTAAGGAGTGCTTCTTCAGAGTCTCTCTGTGACTGTGCGTGGCCTGCAGGCCTGACCGTCTGAGCGTGCTCATCGTGTGCGCCTCGGCCTGCTTGTGCACGTACACGCAGCACACGCTGGCGTGTGCCTACACTGCCTGCCTGGGAACAGGTGCCAGACGCCTAGAGACAGTGTATTCGTATGCGCGTTCATTGGGATGGTGTGTGCCTCATTCGTGCGTTCCGCGCACGCCTCGGCGTGTGGCCCAAGCTCTCATGGTATTTAAGGCCGTCTGCAGTGTGGTCTTGATCATCGCTACGGTCGTCTTTCTCCCTGCTCCCCACATCCCAGCAGTGGGGCAGCGTCATTAGACAACTCGAGAGCCCAGCACATGTCGAGGCACTGCCCTCTGCGCTGTCGCTGGTGCAGACCTTCCAGCCTCTGCGCAGCCCCCCCTCACCTGGCGTGCCTCCCAGGGGCCCCCTCCGCTGGGATGCTGTGTCCCGGCCCTCTGCCACCCTGGTGATCCTGAGTGCCTTCCCTGAGACAGTGGCGGCTCCAGCGCAGGGACCACATCTTCCCCGTTTCTGAGTGCTGCCTTAGATTCTGGCAAATGTGCGGCGGGTGAAGAAACGAATGGATGGATTCTGGCTGTCAGCTCACTGCTGTGTGTTTGCGTGTGTATGCGCACATGCGCGTATGTTGGAGGGGTATCAATGAATGTGAATCAGCAAAGGAGAGGAGTGTGCGCCAGCCCTCACTGTGGCTGCTGGGTTCAGGGCTGGGCACTTCGCTGTGTGCCAAGCTCCCATCCTCGGGGGCTTCTGGGCTGATGCTGGAGATACACCGACGTCCAGGCTGTGGACATGAGTGTACAAAGCAGTGAACCCCCAAGCCTCCCTGAGGCACCCCCACTTGTCTCTCAGCTGCTGGGTAACCCCCTCTCCATGCCTAGATTGTGTACGAGGGTCCTGAGCTGAACCACGCCTTTGGCCTCTGTCACCATGGCAACTACCTCTTCTGGACTGAGTACCGGAGTGGCAGTGTCTACCGCCTGGAGCGGGGCACAGGCGGCGCGGGCCCCGTCGTGACCCTTCTGCGCAGCGAGCGGCCCCCCATCTTTGAGATCCGCATGTATGATGCCCAGCAGCAGCAAGGTACCCCTGGACCAGGACTGGGACCGGGGTGGGACCTGGGTGGTGGGCGAGGCTCCTGTGGGTGAGGGGAAGGCACTCCCAGGGAGCCTAGGCTCTGACTTTTGAGGCTCTTGAGAAGAGAGGCCCCCACCCCAATCTGACCTTCCGTGTTCCCCGTCGCCCCTCCCGCCCCATGCCTCCATCTCCGCATCTCCCACCCCTCCACGTTCCCTCTTGCTGTCTCCTCCTGTAAACGCGCCTCCTCCCCGGCCTTTCTCCCGCCCGCTCTGGCCTCCCTGGCTCTGCCACCACCCACCCTGCCCTCCTTGCGCCCGCGGCCCCCTCACAGTGGGCACCAACAAGTGCCGAGTGAACAACGGCGGCTGCAGCAGCCTGTGCCTGGCCACCCCTGGGAGCCGCCAGTGTGCCTGCGCTGAGGACCAGGTGTTGGACGCAGACGGTGTCACGTGTCTGGGTACGCGGGGCCCAGCCGGGGTGGGAGGTGGGGGAGCAGACCCCAGCAGGAGGCCACAGTGTCCGGTGGGGATCGGAGATGAAGGGGGCAAAGAGGGCCCTGGGGGACGCAACAGAAGTTGAGGGATGGACTTTGCTGGTGGCCCAGTGGTTAAGACTCTGTGATCCCCGTACAAGGGCCTGGGTCCCATCCCTGGTTGAGGAACTGAGAGCCGGTACGCTGTGTGGTACAGCCAAAAAAAAAAAGGTTGAAGGATGGAATGAGTGAAGGCTCTGGGCGCTGGAGGGTTTTACGGTGACCAGGGTCTGGGGCTTTGGGGAGGGCATGAAGATTAAGGGAAACTGAGTGGCGAGCAGGACAGCTCTGGAAAGGGAAAAGCATTGTTAACTTCTTTTACGTTTATTTCTCTGTTATTAAAGTAATACGATAGTTCAAAATATTGGAAATGAGAGGAGAGGGAGAAAAAAGCCCAGTCTCACCAAAAAACCACCACTGTGCTGTTAGCATTGTGGTGAGTGAACACCATCCTTTGCCCTTAGGTGGGTCTTCTCGTGGCTGGAAGTTGTAGTGTATATAAATGTTTTCTGCCCCTGTTGGCTCATATATGCCACAGATTTTCTCTGTTACTACTGCATGGTTTTAAATAGCCCCATTTTTAGATAAAAGTGGGTCATGTTCATTGTAAAAACAAGCAAACGCTATAGAAAAATACAAAGAAGTACAAATCACCCCGAATTCCAGCACCCACAGTTTACACTGTATCGTTCGGGGAGCATGCTCTGGACTTCTCTCTGTGTTTGCTTTTACTCAAACGGGATCGTGCTGCGCCCGCTGTTCTGGTTTCTGCCCTTGTCACTTGACAGGGTGTCATGAGCACATCAGCAGAACTTCTGATGGCCAAAATGCATTTCACCCCGTAAACGTCCCATAATTTACTCAGCCATTTCTCTACTGTGGGATGTTTAGGTTGTTTCCAGCTTTTTGTTATAATCACAGCTAGCATTTACTGAACACAAACTATGTCCTAGGCATGGTTCTAAGCACTCCCCGTGCAATAACTGACTTACACTTTAAAATATTTTTGTTAAAAAATTAAAAAAAAAATTCTTGTAAGGAAGACTTTTTTCTTTAGTGTTTATTTATCTGGCTGCATTGGGCTTTAGTTGCGGACGTGGAATCTTAGTTGCATCTTGCGACAGGTTTTGTTGCAATGCGGAGACTCTAGTAGCGGCATGCGGGCTCAGCAGTGGCAATGAGCGGACTCCAGAGCACGCGGGCTTCGGTAGTTGTGGCATGCAGGCTTTCTCTAGCTGTGGCGATGGGCTTCATGGAGCACGGGCTGAGTTACTCAATGGCATGTGGAATCCTAATTCCCTGACCAGGGATCGAACCCGCATCCCCTGCGTTGCAATGCAGATTCTTAGCCAGTGGACCACCAGGGAAGCCCCAGGAAGGTATTTTTATTATCCCAATTTATGGATGAAGAAATTGAGGCCCCAAGTGAGAGCAGGGGTTGGTTTGAACCCAGGAAGTCTGGCCCAGAGTCTGGTTATTAATCACTCGCTTTGCTATTTCTTATACCTTCATGCCTTCCCAGAATCAGGACGGTTTCCTTAGGACACAATCCTAAGAAAGGAAAATGGGTCAGTGGGCCACAATGTACAGCTAAGAGTGAGTGACTGAGGCCAGGTGCAGGGCAAGAGCATTGGTGGAAAGGAGCTTCAGAGCTGAGAGGCCTCTGCAATCAAAGAGTATCCATATGGACATTGAAAGCGCCAAGAATTAAAGGGAGCGATTTCGGAGAAAGTGACTATGAAGCAGGAGCTAAAAGCTCTAAGGATGCTGGGGTCCGTAGTGGTTGGAGCTTATGTAGTTTTATAACATGAAAGTCAACACTGATTTTTGAGAGAGGAGAGGGAGAATGGTCTGGAAGCAGAGGTGAGAAACAAGGGGGTCACATACAGTCCCCAGACCCAGTGGCCCGTGGAACCCACAGGATTAGAGCGGGTAAGAGAGGGTCAGAAAGGCGTGAGCAGAGCTGTGGGGTCCGGAGCCGGAGACTGACATGGGCGTGCCTGGGCTTCCAGAGCCCAGCCTGCGAACTCAGACAGCGGACACAGCGCCTTCACTGCTGGCAGCTGGAGGCAGGGGGCCGTGTGAGGTGTGAGTGCTGGGGCCGGGAGCTGGCCCGGTTCTGTTTTCACTCCTGCCTGTAGAATCGACACATTTATGAAGAAAAAAGTCCAGGGACCAGGTCAGGGCCTGGGGGTCCCTGAGATGACTTCCAGGTTCATGGAGATGGCAGGGAAGGGGCAAAGGTGGTCTGCTCGGTGGGAACAGAAGGCCAGGGGTTCTAGGTTCTCTTGGGAGCTGACTTGCTCTGCCACCACATGGCCGAGCCGGAAGCAGCCGAGCAGGCGTCACCCTATGGCTTGACAGAGAGTTGCAGCTTCCATCCGGATCATATGTTCATGAAAAGCTATGCCCTGGGGAAAATTGCCATGTGTGTCATTTTAAAATCATGAAACAAGCGGAGGACCTTGTCCCGGCGCCTGTCCGGACCTGGGTCTGACGTCCCCCTCGCTCCGGTGCTGCCCGCAGCGAATCCGTCCTACGTGCCCCCGCCCCAGTGCCAGCCTGGCGAGTTCGCCTGCTCCAACAGCCGCTGCATCCAGGAGCGCTGGAAGTGCGACGGCGACAACGACTGCCTGGACGGCAGCGACGAGGCCCCCGCCCTCTGCCGTGAGTGCCTGCCGCGCCCCGGACCGCGAGCCTGGGGCTGTGGCCGGAGAGCCAGGTCCCCTCCGGCTGACCCCTGACCCATCCCTCCCCAGACCAGCACACCTGCCCCTCGGACCGGTTCAAGTGTGAGAACAACCGTTGCATCCCCAACCGCTGGCTCTGTGACGGGGACAACGACTGCGGGAACAGTGAAGACGAGTCCAATGCTACTTGCTCAGGTGTGGGAGGGGGGTGACCAGAGGGGCCCCCGTCTGTCACCGGGCTGGGAAGACAGGGGAGCCAGGCTGGGGCAGACAGAGGGGCCTCAGGAAGAGAAGGGAGCAGGGGGCACCCAGGGCAGAGGGGAGCGAGGCAGGGTTGGCTGGGAGGCCCCCCTTGCAAGGAGACAGCACAGCTGCAGGTTGGGGATGACAGGCAAGGCGGGTGGATCTTCTCCTTGGAGGACACCAGCAACCCCTCAAGATCTGGGATCAAGTGTCCACTGTGAGATCACACGGGTGATTTTGAATGACGTCTCTGAGAGAAATGGCTTTGAGGTCTTCAGGAAGACTTCCAGAGAGGCAGAGAATAATAGGAAAGAAAATGAAATAGAAAGTGAGGCCTGGACTCTGAGCACTGACACCCATGCCTGTCCCCAGCTCGCACCTGCCCACCCAACCAGTTCTCCTGTGCCAGTGGCCGCTGCATCCCCATCTCCTGGACGTGCGACCTGGACGATGACTGTGGGGACCGCTCCGATGAGTCAGCCTCGTGTGGTGAGCGAGACGGCAGGACAGCCGGGCTGGCACGGGGAGGGAGGGTCTGCCAGAACGGGCCCCGGGGTGGAGGTGCTGGAGAGACCCCGCAGCTTAGACCAGGGTGGCGTTGAGCAAGTCACTTAAATCTCCATAGACCCCTGTGAGTTTCATCTGCAAGTGAAAGTCATTCAGTCGTGTCCGACACTTGCGACCACATGGACCGTAGCCCACCGGGCTCCTCTATCCATTTTCCAGGCAAGAATACTAGAGTGGGTAGCCATTCCCTTCTCCAAGGGATCTTCTTGACCCAGGGATCCAGCCCGGGTCTCCTGTATTGCAGGTGGATTATTTGCCATCTGAGCTACCAGGGAAGCCTCTGCAAAATGGGGCTCATAATGATACCCACACCCCAGCATTGATGTGGGGGATCAGTGAGATCATGCATGGGAAGCAGTCAGCACACAGCTTGTGTCCGGACACTAGTTGCTTGAAGGAAGGATGCTTAGAAATGGATACGTGTGGACGTCTGGCTCAGTCCCTTTGCCGTCCACCTGAAACTGTCACAACATTTTTAACTGGCTATGTTCCAATATGAAATAAAAAGTTAAAAAAAAAAAAAAAACAAGAACAAAAGGATGCTTAGTGGGGGTAGGCGAGAATGGGCAGTTTCAGGCCGAGGCCCCCCTGCTTGGCCCTCCCTCCCACACCTGGCTGGGTGGGGAGCTGTGGGTCATGGTGGGGGCCGTGCACCCACCTGCTTGTGCTGCGATGTGGTGTAATCTTAAGGACCTGCTCAGCTGGTCTTTCTCTCTGACAGCCTATCCCACCTGCTTCCCCCTGACTCAGTTTACCTGCAACAACGGCAGATGCATCAACATCAACTGGAGATGCGACAATGGTAAGAGCTTGTTTCCCTTTACCCGCCCTGGTTCCTGGGAAAGCTAGAAGCCATAGCCAGGCCCTGGGTGGGAGGTGAAGGGGTTTTAGAATCAAGCCAGGGTCTCCCTCCAGGTCACTGATGCCCCCCCCCCAGGTTGTCTGGAAGAAATAAGGATGAGCTAGAAACACTGTGGGGGTGGCCAGGATGGCCAAGGGGAGACCCCGCCCACTGCCCGTGGGCGCTGTTCCTCGCGGGGCAGAGCGGCCCATCTCCGGGCAGAGGCTCAGGGGCCAGGGAGAGATGAGCAAGGAGGGCCCACACCCAGCTCCCGTCTCCCTGCAAACCCCATCTCCTGGGGTCCTCGGTGCCCCCTCCAGGCTCCGGCTCCAGACTCGGGAGCTCACCTGGCGGTCAGCCCTGGAGCAGGTGATGTCAGCCCTGGGGGCCGCCGGCCTGTTGTGTGTGTGCTGTCTCCGGGGTCTGGTCCCGTGTGGTGTCGTGTCATGACGTGTCGCGGCGGGGCTCGAGCCCTGGCTCACGTGTGTGAGGACTGACTGGGTCGGCGCCACGTTGCCCCTCGTCTTTGCCGCGTCTCGTGTGCCAATGGCCGCCCTGGCGGTTTCTGTGTTTCAGAGAAGGATTGTGGGGACGGCTCTGATGAAAAGACCTGTCCTGAGCCTGCCGGTCAGTGCATAGAAGCACATGCACCATCACCCTAGCGCCCCAGCTGGCCTTGGGCCGCCTCCCAGGACCCCCACGCAGCTCCCTTCCCCAGAGCAGTGAGAGAGGAGACCACAGAGGGAGAAAGAGAACAGTGGAGGGGAAAGCGGAGAGGGCCGAAGGAGCCTGTCCCAGGAGAGGAGATGACAGAGAGGTGGGGACAGGAAGACCAGGACTTGGCGGGAGGAGAGCGTCCGAGACGCAGAGGCAGCCGGGAGAGAGGCGGGAGTACAACCCAAGGGGACAGCCAGACCCACCTTCTCCAGCGCCCTGAAGGTGTGGAGAGAAGGCTGGCGGCCCTGCCCACCAGGCCTAGAAGGCAGGACACTGGCTCAGTCACCCTCACACGCCTTCAGGGGGTGGCCCCCGGCCTTCCCAGCTGCAGGCAGCGCCCCTCACCCAGACGTCCGGCCAGTGATGCTCACACTCAGGGGCTGGGGTGAGGCCTCGCTGACCCTGCCCCTGCCCCCCCAGCAGAGCACTCACCTGTACTCCCCTCCCTAACCGGAGAAATCCCTTTCCTTTCCCCCAGGCAAGCAGACCCCTGTTGCCACCCACTGCCCAAAGGGGAAAGGAATGCGTCCTGTCCCCACCCCCAGGCTCGCAGGATGCGGGGAGGGCCCTCGGGCGCTCGCCCCGCCTCCCTCTGCCCCCTCCGCCTGGGCCATGGTGCATGCTGCAGTCTATGCAGTTTCTGTGTCTTTTCTGTTTTTTATTTTCTTGGTGGGGAGGTTGGGGCGGGTTGAGATGGGGAATGGGGAGGAGGGAGTGGGGACCCCACGCTGGGGTCACAGAGACAGTCACGTGCTGACCCCCCCCCCCCCCGCCTCTTCCCTTCTTGCCGCCCCCCAGACAATGACTGTGGGGACAACAGCGATGAGGCTGGCTGCAGCCATTCCTGCTCCAGCACCCAGTTCAAGTGCAACAGCGGGCGCTGCATCCCTGAGCACTGGACCTGCGACGGCGACAACGACTGCGGGGACTACAGCGACGAGACGCACGCCAACTGCACCAACCAGGGTGGGCCCGGGGGCCAGCGGGTGGGGGCCGGGCCATCCACCCTCCATCCCCCTCCCCACCGCGTGCCCCCCCGCCATCTGGGCACCAGAGATAACCCTGAAGCAGCTCTTATCCTTCAGGAGTTTCCAGTCGTGGGGGAGAGGGAAGCGGTGGACAAACCAATGTCACAGACTGTTAAGATCTCAGGCTTTGCGGCCAGGTGGCCTTGGGTTTGAGCTCCAGCTCTGCAACTTACTATCTGGGTGGCCTTGAGCAAGTTACTTTATGTCTGTGGGCCCCTGTGAGTTTCATCTGCAAAGTGAGGATAATAATAGCACAGGGCGTGATCGCGTTGATGTGGGGGTTCCGTGAGCTCGTGCCCGGAACGCACACAGCCTGTGTTCGGTCGCTGGCAGCGTGAGAAAGCGATGCCCACAGGGGTAGGGGAGGATGAGCGCAGCGGGCACCGAAGGAGGGGGGAGTCAGCTCTGTGGGGTCCCCGGTGCCCAGGCCTCCGGGACCTGTGGGACTGGGGTTAATGGAAGGCACAGACCTTCTCAAGGGATGTTGGTTTTTCAGCCCTGGCCCATTGTTGCCATGGAACAGTGCAGCCCTGAGATTGCCCTGGCTTCAGGAGGGCAGATTTTGTGTGAAATCTACCCATTTAGAAAAGGCATACATATATATTTATGGCTGCACTGGGTCCTCGTCGGTGCTCAGACTTTCTCTAGCTGCAGAGAGCGGGGCTCCTCTCCAGCTGTGGCGCACAGGCTTCTCGTTGCAGTGGCTGCTCCGTGGAGGCAGGCTCCGCAGTTGCGGCACACAGGTTTAGCTGCCCTGCGGCATGTGAGATCTTCCTCGACCAGGGTTCAAACCGATGTCCTCTGAATTGTCAGGAGGATTCTTACCCACTGTACCAGTGGGGAAACCTGAAATTACCCGTTTTAACACACTGGTATATTAGTTTCCTAAGGCTGCTACAACCAAGCGCCACCAACTAAGTGACTGAAACCACAGAAATCGAATGTCTCACAGTCTGGAGGCTGGAAGTCCAAGACCAAAATGTCAGCAGAGTTGGTTCCCTCCGAGGGTCAGGAGAGAATCTATTCCAGGCCTCTCTCCTAGCTTCAGTCTCTGCCTTCATCTTGACCTGGCAAACCCGATGAGTGTGTGTCGGTCTCTGTGTCAGATTTCCTCTTTATATAAGTACGCAGTCACAGTGGATCAGGGCCTATCCTAATGGCCTCATCTTAAGTTGATCATCTGCAAAAAAAGACCTGTTTCCAAATAAGGTCCTATTCCCAGGTGCTATGAGTTAAGATTCCAGCATCTTTTTAGGGAACACAAGTCGACCCGTAACAACTGGCAATTTGTTTGAAAAGCTTTAAAAATATGGCAGACCAGAGTCTCTCCAGGCTTCACCTGGCCCCTGCCCTGGCACCCTGCGACCTCCCCAGGTGGAGGTAAGGCGCACACAGCGGGGACAGCACTGGGCCCTGAGTGGGCACTCTGGGTCCCGCACTCGGAGGGAGGATGCGGAGGGTCGCCCGAGGCCCGGGACGCACTGTCTCAGGATGCCTGAGAAGGGCCAGCGAGTGGGCCTCTGAGAGCCCCTGGAGGCCTGCAGTGTGGCAAGGTAGGGAAGCCCTTTGCCCCTCACGAGCTGGGCGGACTTGGGCGGGTCGCTTCCCCCGAGACTCGGCGTCTTACTTTGTGTCCTGCTCTGTGAAGTGAGAGGAGATGTGTGGGGGCCTGGCCCCTGGGAGTGGGGCTGTCCTGTCACAATTATTAACTATGGCCGTGAACCGGAATGGTCGGGGGCTGTTTCAGAGGAGGTGGGGTTTAAACTGGGCCCCAATGAGGGTGTAGGCTATGGACAAGAGGGAGGGTCTTCAAATGGGGATGGTGGGAATAGCCTGGAGAACCAAGCAGTACAACTTAGAAGGTGAAACAGCGCTCCTGCAGGGGTCCTCGGGGCTGTGGGGGTGGCGCCTCGGACTGGAGGGTCCAGCAGGCGATGAGGCAGCACCCGAGGGGGCAGATCACAACCGCAGGCCAGGCACTGGGGGCCTTGGACGGGTCTCAGAGCTGGAAGGTGTTGAGATGTAGAAAAAACTTTCAGAAGACTATCCTGGAAGGACATTAGGTTGGGAAGAGGCTCGGGGACCCTGAGGGAGGAAGATCAGCTGGGAGGCTGGTGCCGAAGTCCAGGGAGGAGATGAGCACGTGGACCGTGTTCGTGGCGGAGCGTGAGTGCGAGGGAGTCTGTGCACAGTCACCCGTGCCTCCCATTGCTCCCTCTGCTCCTTCCCCAGCCTGAGTCACAGCAGAGCCGGCGGGTCACACCCTCCACATCAGATCACTCCCCAGCCCTGCCCTCGAGCCTGCCCTGGCTTCCTGTACACTTCGAATCCATGCTGAGCCCCGCTTCATGGCCTGCAGGGGTCCCGAAGCCTCTCTGACCTGCATTCCTGCCGCTCTTCTCCTCGCTCACCTGCTCCGGCTGCTCAGCTTTAAACACACACACCCCCCCGACCATTGTCCCTTTCCTGGTACTTGATCTTAGTCTCTGGTCCTGCCACGCAGACTAGGATCAAGTAGGACCAAGAAAGAAACTCCCAGTAATTTTTGGAGGTCTTGCGAGATTAAACAAGACCAATAAAAAATAAATAAATAAATAAATAAATACTCCCGGGCCTTTCCCGAGCATGCCCCGTGTGGTCCTGTCTCAGAGGCTTGTGCTGGCTGTTCCCCCTCCTGGGACGCACGGTTCATCTCACGGCTCCTGCCATTCAGGCCTCTGCTCAAACATCTGCTCAGGGGCCCTTCCTGACCATCTCAAGTAGCATCCCATGCTCCCTGGCCTTGACCCGGCTTAGTCTGCACAGCCTTCCTTGCTCACCACCTGTTGCTCCATTCTGGATTTCCATGTCGTGTCTTCACCGCTTCTCTTCCCTGCTAGAACGTCAGCTCCACAGGGGTGAGGATGTTGTCTTATTCTTGCTGGCACCTGGGACAGTGGCTGGCACACACTAGGTGCTCAGTAAGTGTTTGTGAAGTGAACCAGTGCTAGCCTGACGTGGGGAGCGTTTGAGCTTTGACCTAGCGAATTGCTTATCCAGCCGAGCTCACGTGTGTGAAACAGGGCAGTGAAGCAAGAGGATTCCCAAGCCCTGGAAGGTGTCACGGCCCTGACTCGGAGTCGGCACTTGCAGGGAGAGTCAGTGGGACTCAGAGATCTCTCCAGCCTGCCTCAGCTCATAGCCCCGCGCCGGGTATGGCAGGAGGGGTTTGGAAAAGCGGAGATGGGAATGGCTGATCCGGAGCCCTCCACCTCTGCCCCCGCAGCCACGAGGCCTCCCGGCGGCTGCCACAGCGACGAGTTCCAGTGCCGGCTGGACGGTCTGTGCATCCCCCTGCGGTGGCGCTGCGACGGGGACACTGACTGCATGGACTCCAGTGACGAGAAGAGCTGTGAGGGGGTGACCCACGTCTGCGACCCCAACGTCAAGTTTGGCTGCAAAGACTCTGGTAAAAAGAAGGGCTGAAGAGAAACCGCACAGACAGGAGACGATGCTGAGAGCAGGGCAAGAGGGGCTCCGTGAGGCAAAACGCACAGAAAAAAGCTTCTGCCAGACGCCTGGGGGAGGTGTGAGGGGGCCAGAGCCTGCAGGGAGGGCCCTGGGGAGCCAAACCCTCACCAGTGTTGAGTGTCAGCACCTCCTGCAGAGCCCTGCCTTCTCTGCTGCCCATGTGGATTTGACAGAAAAAGCCTCAAGGTTCCCAGTGGACCCCAAAGCATCACAGTTATGATCAAGGTTCCTAGGGGACCCCAAAGCATCACAGTTATGATCAAGGTTCCTAGGGGACCCCAAAGTATCACAGTTATGATCAAGGTTCCTAGGGGACCCCAAAGCATCACAGTCATGACCTGACTAGAGAAGCCCCCTGGGCCGGGGACCAAGGGCACTCGGAGCCGTGCTGTCCAGGCCTGGCCCCTGATGCTACACCCCTTCCCCAGCCCGATGCATCAGCAAAGCCTGGGTGTGTGACGGTGACAGCGACTGCGAGGATAACTCGGACGAAGAGAACTGCGAGTCCCTGGCCTGCAGGCCGCCCTCGCACCCCTGCGCCAACAGCACCTCGGTCTGCCTGCCGCCCGACAAGCTGTGTGACGGCAGCGAGGACTGTGGGGATGGCTCGGACGAGGGGGAGCTCTGCGGTGAGTCTGGGGCCCAGGAAGGCGAGCTAGGTAAGGAGGCAGGGCCAGGCCGGGAGCTCTGTGTCGGTGGGAGGGGTGTCTCAGACTAGAAAGGGCAGATCTGGCTGCTGGGCGAGCAGACCTCGGAGCTGCTACTGAAACACCCACATGCAAGAGGCTGTGCTCAGCGTCCCCACTGTTACAGCATTTAGTCCACAAGCAGCCCTGTGAGACACATGCAGTTCTCACCCCCGTCTCACCCATGAAGGGTGAGGCTCAGAGAGGTTGAGGAGCTGGCCCAAAGTCACACAGCCCGTGAAGTGCGGTGGAGACAGGGCAATGCAGCCCCCCTGCAGGCCCAGCCCCCCCGCTGCAGGCCCAGCCCCATCTCCATCACCCGGCTTTCAGGATGAAGGCACCAGGGTTGACGCTTGATGTGGTCAGGAGGGCAGGAGTGAGAAGGTTGGGGGAGGAGGCTGTGCATTCAAGATCAAAAGGACGAGGGTCAGGGAAGGCCGCCTGGTGTGACTCCGGGATGAGGAGCAGAGCTCCTTATCTCCTCTGAGCCCGGCTGGCCCAGCGTCGGGTTCCTTGGAGGAGAGGAGTGGGAGATAAAGACCGGCCCTGAGAACCGCTGACGGGTCATCAGTCAGGGCAGACAGGTCCTGGGGTGTGTCCGAGGACCCGGAGCAGGACATTCCTTACCGCACCGCACCCCCAAATCACACCCGCATGGGGAGAGAGAGAGGAAAGCCCCCCCACGCCCCCTGCCCCAGAGAGAGGCAAAAGGCTGGGCCCCCACCGTGGCTCAGGAAGAGGCTGGGAAGTAGAGATC
Source organism: Hydropotes inermis (assembly GCA_020226075.1). NCBI lineage: Eukaryota > Metazoa > Chordata > Mammalia > Artiodactyla > Cervidae > Hydropotes > Hydropotes inermis. The sequence continues at coordinate 51,871,939 of CM035294.1, read as the reverse complement.
AGAGAGAAAGACGCGACCGTGATGGAGGGGTGCTCCTCGAGAGAGGAGATGACCACCCCCGGAGTGGGTGCAGGGATCCGAGCCCTGGTCCCAAGGGTGCCTGGGAAGCGGGACGGGAACGGAAAGGACCTGCCTCCTGGACCCTGACCCTGACCCGTCCCCGGCCCCCCACCCCGCAGACCAGTGCGCTCTCAACAACGGCGGCTGCAGCCACAACTGCTCCGTGGCGCCTGGTGAAGGCATCGTGTGCTCATGCCCTCTGGGCATGGAGCTGGGGCCTGACAACCGCACCTGCCAGATCCAGAGCTACTGCGCCAAGCACCTCAGGTGCAGCCAGAGGTGCGACCAGAACAAGTTCAGTGTCAAGTGCTCCTGCTACGAAGGCTGGGTGCTGGAGCCGGACGGCGAGAGCTGCCGCAGCCTGGGTGAGCGGTGT
>CM035294.1:51832760-51866503 GCA_020226075.1 Hydropotes inermis | reverse complement strand
GTCCGGGCCCAGGCGGGGATCCGGGCCGGGGGCGGGGGATCCTGGCCCAGGCGGGGGTCCGGGCCCAGGCGGGGGTCCGGGCCGGGGGGCGAGGCGGCGACTGAACTGCAGGGGAGGCTGAGGTTTCCCTCCCGGCCCAGTGCAGGGGCCCACGGAGACCCTGTCTGCGCCTGGACAGGGTGGCTCGGGGGCAGGAAGTGACCCCACCACACCCGTCCCCAGACCCCTTCAAGCCGTTCATCATCTTCTCCAACCGCCACGAGATCCGGCGCATCGACCTGCACAAAGGGGACTACAGCGTGCTGGTGCCCGGCCTGCGCAACACCATCGCGCTGGACTTCCACCTCAGCCAGAGCGCCCTCTACTGGACCGACGTGGTGGAGGACAAGATCTACCGCGGGAGGCTGCTGGACAACGGAGGTGACCGCGCCGGCCGACGTGGCCCGCCCGCCCCGGGCCGGCCCGTGGGCTCTGAGCCGCGGGCAGAGGCAGGCTGCCTGGAGCAGGGGCCCCGAGCTTCCCCGTCCCCCACACTTGTTAATTGGGTTAGATTTTGCTGTGGGTCTCAGTGCCTGACGCCCGGTAATTATCGTCAGCAGAGCTGCCAGCCTGATAATTAACAAAATGATCAGCCTTTCTTTGGAACGGCCAGAATTGCAGCCTTGCAAGAAAAAAGCCATTGAGGGGTGGGGTACCTGAACCCTGCCTTCTGTCCCGAGGCGGCCTGACCTGTCACAGACTTGCTTCTTTCGTAACGCTCATTCCCAAGCCACTGCCACACACTCCAGGCCCCGGGGAGCCAAACGAGATAGGCTGTCTGCCCTCATGGAGCCTACAGGCCAGTGGGAACCCCGAGATAAACATGGGCAATGAGTGCAGCACGGATGGTGACCCGGGGGCAGGGCCCCCTGGATCTGCGGTCTGTGGATGAGGAGAAAGGGGGCAGGGTGGGGAGGGAGAACGGGGGTGGCCCCTGAGAAGCTGACATCTGAGCAGAGATGTGAAAGAAGCGCATTTACGAGAGGAGCCGGGGTTGTCATAGAGAAAAGCGTGACGTGTTAGTCGCTCAGTCGTGTCTGACTCTGTGGGATTCTCCAGGCAAGAATACTGGACTGGGTTTCCATGCCCTTCTCCAGGGGATCTTCCCAGATCTCTTGCATTGCAGGCAAATTCTTTACTGTCTGAGCCACCAGACAGGTCCATAGAGAAAACCGGGAACCATCTCAAATGTCCATCAACGGAGATGGTTAAATAGACTGTCAAGGTGTTCACATTGTATAACAGTTCCTAAATTATTGTGTGTTATATTGGGCTTCCCTGGTGGCTCAGACAGTAAAGAATCTGGCTGCAGTGCAGGAGACTCGGGTTCAATCCCTGGGGTGGGGAGATCCTGGAGGGAGATCCTGTATATATATATATATATATATATATATATATAACCATAGAAAGACCTCCAGTACCATCTGTGGAGTGACTTCTAGAAAGTTCTGTTTGCTTCATATTGAGTCTAGGTCTGTTCCCCAAAGCCCCCACCCTCTGCTCGAACCTCCTCCCAGGAGTTGGCCCTTCAGAGAGTCACAGGCAGAAGATAGTTGCCACGTCCCCATTCTCCAGGGTTCTAGAAGCCAGGCTTCTGCTTGACCTCCCGGGGCAGGGGGCCTGGGTGAGGAGAGGGGGTTCTAGGAAGCTCTGTTGAATCCAGAGCACACCAGAGGTGTTCACAGGTGTTCACAGAGGTGTCAAGGTTGGGGTGGGCCATCCAGAATCCTAGCATGTGTCATCAGCTCAGCCCCCACCCCAGGTGGGTCTGACCTGTGGCCTCTCTTCTCAGCCCTCACCAGTTTCGAGGTGGTGATTCAGTACGGCCTGGCCACCCCCGAGGGCCTGGCTGTCGACTGGATTGCGGGCAACATCTACTGGGTGGAGAGTAACCTGGACCAGATTGAGGTGGCCAAGCTGGACGGGACCCTCCGAACCACGCTGCTGGCCGGTGACATCGAGCACCCCAGGGCAATTGCCCTGGATCCCCGGGATGGGTGAGGGCCCTGCCCAGACCTGTTTTGGCCCCGTGACTCCCCTGCAGGGGCCAGGCACACCCATCTCCCTAGGGCTCCTCGCTTCCTCCGCCCTTCACCAAGGATCTTCCCGCAGCCCGTCCCCCAGGCCTCGACCTTGGCCCTCCTGACCCCCTCCCCACTCCCCCAGGATCTTGTTTTGGACGGACTGGGATGCCAGCCTGCCCCGCATTGAGGCAGCCTCCATGAGTGGGGCCGGGCGCCGCACCATCCACCGGGAGACAGGCTCTGGGGGCTGGCCCAACGGGCTTACCGTGGACTACCTGGAGAAGCGAATCCTGTGGATTGACGCCAGGTCAGCCCCTGGCCCCCCCGGGAGCCTGGCCTCCCCACCCCCGGAGACAGGGCGGGGCCGAGAAGGCCAGGAGGCGGCAGCTGGAGCCGGCTGAGCATGCACACAAGGGCCCAGGGAGAGGCCTGAGCGGGGGAGGCTGGGCTGGGAAGGAGGCTGGGATGGAGGAGGGCAGAGCCAGGGCGGCCACCGCGCGGGGCTGGGGAGCAACAGCGGGCTTGCTCATGCGGCTGTGAGCGCTGCTCGAGGGGACGGGACTTTTTTTAGCTAATGTCCCTGAAGGGGGACATCTTTTTCTGGACTTCACCCCGGCCCTGTGTGCTGGGGAGAGTGAAGGGGCAGGGGGAGCTGGGGTCGGAGCCGGGGCCCCAGCCCTTGAGCCATGTGTTTCTTGCTCCACGGGGTGCCCTGAGGGCCAGGGTCAGGGATGGGGGCCCCGGGGCCGTGTGCCCCAAGATCTCGGGTCCCCGCCAGCTCCTCACTCAGCCCCGCACCACGCTCTCAGGTCAGACGCCATTTACTCTGCCCGTTACGACGGCTCCGGTCACATGGAGGTGCTTCGGGGCCACGAGTTCCTGTCGCACCCGTTTGCAGTGACGCTGTACGGAGGCGAGGTGTACTGGACGGACTGGCGGACCAACACGCTGGCCAAGGCCAACAAGTGGACAGGCCACAACGTCACCGTGGTCCAGAGGACCAACACGCAGCCCTTTGACCTGCAAGTGTACCACCCCTCCCGGCAGCCCATGGGTAAGGGCCGGGCAGGCCCGCAGAGCGGGGGGTCTGTGCCGGGGCGGCAGCGACCCTGGGCCAGGGGAGCAAGGCCGGAGGATCACTGGATGGTCTTGATTTCCCCTCCCCACCAGCTCCCAACCCCTGTGAGGCCAACGGGGGCCGGGGCCCCTGCTCCCACCTGTGTCTCATCGATTACAACCGGACCGTTTCCTGCGCCTGCCCGCACCTCATGAAGCTGCACGAGGACAACACCACGTGCTATGGTAGGGCCCAGAGCCGGGGGGCACCGAGGCTGACGGGGGGCCGGGCCGCCCCAGCTCCAGGTCCCGAGCAAAGGCAGGCGGTCTCGGCCGGAAGGGGCCTGATGGGAGATGCTCCAGAGACGGCCGCCGGCAGAAGACTGGCGCCCCGACCGGAAGGTGATGCCCAGCAGGGCCTCCCTGATCACCAAGGGCCAGCAGCAGATAGAAGGGCCCGGGAGTCTGGGTGGGTGGAAGGCGTGGAGGCAGGGGGCTGCCCTCAGTGACCTGCCCTCTGCCCGCAGAGTTTAAGAAGTTCCTGTTGTACGCGCGTCAGATGGAGATCCGGGGTGTGGATCTGGACGCCCCCTACTACAACTACATCATCTCCTTCACGGTGCCCGACATCGACAACGTCACGGTGCTGGACTACGATGCCCGCGAGCAGCGCGTTTACTGGTCCGATGTGCGGACCCAGGCCATCAAGCGGGCCTTCATCAACGGCACCGGCGTGGAGACAGTCGTCTCTGCAGGTTCTGTCCGGCCCTCACCCCCTGGCGCCCTGGGTCCTGTTGTCCTTCCCTCGGATCCTTTCCACCAGAGTGCTCCCATCCCCATGTTGTGATCCCTGTTCCCCCAGAAACCAGGATGGCCCTCTCCCCCTCGAGCCCCTAAGCTGTGTCCTGCAAACACCCAGCCACAGCTCCCCACTGTGTCCCCAGACTTGCCAAACGCCCACGGGCTGGCTGTCGACTGGGTGTCCCGAAACCTGTTCTGGACGAGCTACGACACCAACAAGAAGCAGATCAACGTGGCCCGGCTGGACGGCTCCTTCAAGAATGCGGTGGTGCAGGGCCTGGAGCAGCCCCACGGCCTGGTCGTCCACCCTCTGCGTGGGTATGTCCTGCAGGGCCCCAGGTCGAGGGGCACGGGGTGTGAGGCAGGGGAAGAGGAGGACTCTGACTGGCCCCCCTTCCTGGCACCCCTAGGAAGCTCTACTGGACGGATGGCGACAACATCAGCATGGCCAACATGGACGGCAGCAACCGCACCCTGCTCTTCAGTGGCCAGAGGGGCCCTGTGGGTACGAGCCCGTCCTGCAGCCCTGCAGCCTCCCCGCTAATTCCTCCAGCCGGAGATGCTCTCAGGCTTCCTCCCTATCGCTCCTCCATCTCCCCGAGCTCCCAGCTGAGTGCTTGTTCTCACCACCCTCCCCCTGAACCACACACATACCCTGTGCCCGTCCCCAGAGGTGAGATGGTCCCCAGCCACTCTCAGGCTCCTGGCCCCCAGCCCTGGTGGGTGCTGGGCTCTCTGGCCGTGACACCCCTCTTCTTCCAGGCCTGGCGATCGACTTCCCTGAGAGCAAACTCTACTGGATCAGCTCCAAGAACCACACCATCAACCGCTGCAACCTGGACGGGAGCGGGCTGGAGGTCATCGATGCCATGCGGAACCAGCTGGGCAAGGCCACCGCCCTGGCCATCATGGGTGAGGGCCGCTGGCCTGGGAGCCAGGGGCTGGAGCAGAGCAGGCGGGGCTGGGGAGACAGGGCGGGCCTGGGGTGGGGCCTCTCCCGGGGGTCTCATCCCCTCCTGCCTCCCCAGGGGACAAGCTGTGGTGGGCAGATCAGGTGTCAGAGAAGATGGGCACATGCAACAAGGCTGACGGCTTGGGGTCCGTGGTCCTGCGGAACAGCACCACCCTGGTGATGCACATGAAGGTCTACGATGAGAGCATCCAGCTGGGTGAGGCAGGGCCAGGGCCGGGCCAGTGGGCTGGGGTCAGTGGCCGGCGCTGTGCCAGGAGGAGCCCTGGGCAAGCGAGGGGAATGAAAACGGGTTCGGCTCTGCTCACCACCCACGGGGCCCCTCCTTCACGAGGGCCAGGGGCCCTGCAGGATTGGAGCCCTGAGCTCTGGGTAGGGGTGGTGACCCCCACCAGGTCTGGGGTCAAGGGGTGACCATCCTGTCCCAAGGCATGCTCCAGCCTGACGCCGAGGTCCCGAGGAGAACTAGTAACCCTTTCTCTGTGCCTCCCACTCGCCCCCAGACCACGAGGGCACCAATCCCTGCAGCGTCAACAACGGCGACTGCTCGCAGCTCTGCCTGCCCACGTCCGAGACGACCCGGGCCTGTATGTGCACGGCCGGTTACAGCCTCCGGAGCGGCCAGCAGGCCTGCGAGGGTCAGTGCCCCCTCTGCTCCCCGCCCCTCAACCCCGGTCCTCAGCCCCTCTCAGCCCACCTTCCTCTTCTCAGCGCGGGGACAGGACGAGTTCATCGCGTAGTAATCTGGGTTAGGTGCTGAGTCAGCGTCCACTGAGCTGGCCGCCGTGGGGAAGGCGGACACAGGAGTCCCTGTCTGCTCAGCAAGCTTAACCAGGGGCGGGGGAGGGGGGCATGAAGCGGCTCTGACTTCAGTGGGATTTTGCAGAAACAGACGTCGGAGGGGACGCCAGGGTCACTTCGTGCAGGACGTGAGCTGGGCACAGAGGATTTGAGGGTGTGGTTTGAAGGAGAAGGGACAACACGCCGGGCAAGGGGTCCAGGGCAGTAGGAGGGTGGGTGCAAGGCCCTCGGGCCAGCCCGAGTGGCGGGCAGGGTGTGGGGAGCCTGGGTGAGGCTGTGGGGCAGGCGGCGTTCTGCAGGTTCTCAGCCAGGAGCACCTGGAAAGTGGTGTTTGGGGCAGATTAACCTGGCGGCAGAGAGCTGGCTGGGCGGTGGAGGGAGAGACCAAGGCAGTTAGACCAGTCAGGAAGCTGTTAGCCTGGGCTGGGGCTCAGCAGCGGGATTGAAGAGAAGGGATGAAACTCGGAGCTATTTCACAAGAACTTGCTGACTGATTTACGAGCCCGCCCCAGGACAGCATTTCCCAAAGTGCGCTCCCAGGAACCTCCCTCTTTGATGTGGTTGATGTTGCAGAAAGAAACACTGGGTTGAACTAAGTTTAAGTGGATTTTTTTTTTTCTTTTTTGCTGCAGAACTTCTCGGAGCCTTGCATATACTCGTCTGCTCTGAGAATTTTCCGTGGGGAGACTCTTAAGTGTTTGGGGTCTCCACACACTCGACCATGAATCCTTTTTTCCAGGGAGCCTGAGCAGCCAGGGCCCATTAGGGGGATTCAACTGAGGATGTGCTTTGCAAGGGGATAAAGGCAGGGGGAGACTCCAGGGACGTGGATAGCGGCGCCTTGTAAGGATTGGGGAACTGAGGAGGCTGGCTCAGAAGCCGGGTGCCAGAGACCCAGGGGTGTGGCACAGGCCAGACGGACGAGGACAAGAGGAAACGAGGGTGGAAATCTAGACTTGGGAGTCACTCGGCCCTGTTGCCTCATCTAAACCTCTCCGGGTTCTCCCTAACACCTTTAGGGTTGCTCAAGGGTTTGTGCGAAGCCAAAGCCTGGTCTCTGCTGCCCTCTAGCGGGCACTAGGGGGAATCACAGGTGGTTCCCTGGAACCGGCCGGGTGACTGTCCCGTCCCCGCCCAGGCCCGCGAGCGAGGGTGTGCGTCAGAGGGGAGGTGTGATGGGTGGGAGGAGGTATCAGAAGGCTTTGCGGGTGACCGAGCCAAGCTTACGGGATGTCAGCGAGGCCCGTGCGCGGTGTCCTTGTGTTTCAGGTGTGGGCTCCTTTCTCCTGTATTCTGTGCACGAGGGGATCCGGGGAATCCCACTGGACCCCAACGACAAGTCGGACGCCCTGGTCCCAGTGTCGGGGACCTCGCTGGCCGTCGGCATTGACTTCCATGCTGGTGAGCCTTGGTGGCAGGAGGGGGTGGGGCATGGCCTTCCCTTCATGGTGAAGTGTTCCGGGGGTCCCGGGAGAGGCTGCCTGACCACAGCCGCCCTGCCCTACTACACCGTCCCAAGCCGCTGGTCTCCCCAGCTCTCGGCCGCCCCCGTCTTCATCCCCTTGTGATTCTGACCCCTGCTCCTTGTCCTCTGCCTCGGTGAGCATCCCCGTGTTGGCCCCTCTGCCCCCAGAGAATGACACCATTTACTGGGTGGACATGGGCCTAAGCACCATCAGCCGAGCTAAGCGGGACCAGACGTGGCGCGAGGACGTGGTGACCAACGGCATCGGCCGCGTGGAGGGCATCGCCGTGGACTGGATCGCAGGTGAGCCCTGGGAGGGCTGAGGGCCGCAGGACAGGCAGAGGACTGGGGGAGTGGGGCCTCAGGAGGCCGGGGGGGTGGGGTTCACGAGTCCCCCCGTGCCCCCCTGAGCACCGCCCCTCCCTCCCTCCACAGGCAACATCTACTGGACGGACCAGGGTTTCGACGTCATCGAAGTTGCCCGGCTCAATGGCTCTTTCCGCTACGTGGTCATCTCCCAGGGTCTGGACAAGCCCCGGGCGATCACTGTCCACCCAGAGAAGGGGTGAGGAGCGGGCTGGGCTGACCAGTCCCCACTCCTGGCTCTGGTCTTGTGCAGGCCCTCTGGCCACAGGCCCGTTCTCGTCTGTGCTCTGGAGACTGACCCCTGCTTCCACCTTCACCCCAGGTACCTGTTCTGGACCGAGTGGGGCCAGTACCCGCGGATCGAGCGGTCTCGGCTGGATGGCAGTGAGCGGGTGGTGCTGGTTAACGTCAGCATCAGCTGGCCCAACGGCATCTCCGTGGACTACCAGGTTTGGGTGCAGGCTCGGCCCTGAGGCCAAAGAGCTGGACCCCACTCTGGGGGGAGGGGCAGCCCCCGTCCCCTGAGCCCTGCTCCCCACGGAATTTCATGTGACAGGCCCATGGGTGGGAAGATACAGACCAAGGGGTCAGGAGGTCCTCTGGCCCAGGCCCCATGCAGAGTAGGGTTCCACCGCCCTGGAGATGGTCAGGGAGGCCACTCAGAAGTGGACACCTGGAGGGAGACCAGCAGGGCTGCGGGTCAGAGAGCGGGAGGATGTAGAGCAAGGAAGGAAGAGACGGTGAGGCAGGAGTGCGTGGATGCCCCGCGCCACCTGGCACATGGGGCTGGCAGTGAAGGGGGCGCCTCTGGCCTGCAGGACGGGAAGCTATACTGGTGCGACGCCCGGACGGACAAAATTGAGCGGATCGACCTGGAGACGGGCGAGGACCGCGAGGTGGTCCTGTCCAGCAACAACATGGACATGTTCTCGGTGTCTGTGTTTGAGGAGTTCATCTACTGGAGCGACAGGTGGGCCTCTGCCCGGCCTTCCCCTGGGCCCCAGCTGACAGCCGGCTCATGGCCCCTTGCCTCCCCACAGGACTCATGCCAACGGCTCCATCAAGCGCGGGAGCAAGGACAACGCCACCGACTCCGTGCCCCTGCGAACGGGCATCGGCGTCCAGCTCAAAGACATCAAAGTCTTCAACCGGGACCGGCAGAAAGGCGAGGCTGGGGCTCTGGGCTGGGCAGGAGAGGACCTGGGGGAGAAGTTAGACCGCAGGGCAGCTTCCAGGAGAGCATGATGAGGGAGACCCAGGGGTGGTGAGGGGAGGCTGAAGGGGGTGAGTGCCAGGGCCTGGAGAGTTGTCTGAAGTGGGGGCATGGAGGCAGAGCAGGGCGCCAACCAGAGTTTCCCCCTCAGCCGAGAGGACAGGGGCAGCCAGCCGGCCCTGCCTGCCGTGACCCCTGGCTTCCACGTGGCCGCCCCCGCCCCCAGGAACCAATGTGTGTGCGGTGGACAACGGCGGCTGCCAGCAGCTATGCCTGTACCGGGGCAACGGGCAGCGGGCCTGTGCCTGCGCCCACGGCATGCTGGCTGAGGACGGGGCGGCGTGCCGCGAGTATGCGGGCTACCTGCTCTACTCCGAGCGCACCATCCTCAAGAGCGTCCACCTGTCCGACGAGCGCAACCTCAACGCGCCGGTGCAGCCCTTCGAGGACCCCGAGCACATGAAGAACGTCATCGCCCTGGCCTTCGACTACCGAGCGGGCACCTCCCCGGGCACCCCCAACCGCATCTTCTTCAGTGACATCCACTTTGGGAACATCCAGCAGATCAACGACGATGGCTCGGGCCGGACCACCATTGTGGAGAGTGAGCCCAGACCTCCTTTACTTCCCAGGAATTGGGGGCGGGTGTGGGGGGGAGCGCGGGGAAGGTCGGCCCAGACTCAGGGCAGGGATGCCGCGGACACCAGCCAACCCTGCCCCTGCCCCGGATCTGAGTCCTGCCTGCCTTGGCATCCCTGACAAACAGCCAGTGAATCACACTGCGTGTTACTGAAAGTCGCTCCGGTTGGAGTCAGAGTTGGTCCCCTCTGGTCCTCGTTCTGCCCCCGAGGTGGACAGCATGAGCCAAAGCTCGCCTCTGTAGGTCTGGCTGCTGGGGAGTGTGGGGGTGGCCCTCGGCGCCCCCAGGCCCTCCTCTGTTTCCCACACAAATGGTCCACAGAACAGGCTGCAGACACCGGGTGGGTTCAGCCCCAGACCCAGGGTTTTAGTCACTTGAGCAAGTTTTCTGTGCTCTCTCAGCCTCAGATTTCTCATCTGTGCAAAGAGACAGGATGACCTGGGACGTCAGGTGGGAGAGCTCAGCTGGGCGTAGGCCAGGGCGTAGGCTGCCTTCCCGGACAGCCTTTATACTCCTTGGAAAGTTCTGTTCTGTTCCACTAGTTTTCTCTGCTCTGGGCTGGGTGCCCCTGGTCCTTTGCGTCATTCACTTGTTCATACGTTCGTAACTCCTGTCCGTAAAGACCTGCCAAGCGTGTTACTAGGTGCTAGGTATACAGGGGTGATAAAAACAGACCTGTCCTTTCAACCTCCTTGGCCGTTTTCTGCCTCACAGAGTCCTTTCCCCACGTCTCGAAAATGTAGTGTCCAAAGTGAACTCGGATACTCTGTAATCATAGCTTGATCTGGAGAGCCTGGCAGAGCTGTCATCTTCCTCTGGGCCATTACTCCGGCTACAATAGTTCTATTAATGCAGCCTTCTGGCAATCACATCACCAGACAGCTTGAAGCCACTGAAAGCCCTGAGTCTGTCTCTCTTAAACTAAGTTCTGCCACGTCTCTCTCATCACGCTCTCAGTTCTTTAACCTGAGCTTCAGGTGTCTACCAGTCCATCCAGTTCAGGGTCCAGAAGTTGGAGGCTCCCCAGGACAGCCCACGTGGGAGCTGATTTACTGAAATCCAGTTTGCACCCAACTTGGCAGAACTCTGGCTCCAGGGAGGTGTAACCGCAGCATAAAGCCAAACCTCGCCAGCGGTGGGGAGGCACCGGAAGAAGGGTTGGGGGGTGACCATGGACCATTTGTGTGGGAAACAGAGGAGGGCCTGGGGGCGCCGAGGGCCACCCCCACACTCCCCAGCTCCCGCACTCCTCCCGAGTACAGGCAGGTGGGTGCCCCTCTGCTCTGCCCCCTGGCCCTGCCCTGACCCATCGCTGCTCCTGTCTCCCCACAGACGTGGGCTCTGTGGAAGGCCTGGCTTATCACCGGGGCTGGGACACACTCTATTGGACGAGCTACACCACGTCCACCATCACCCGCCACACCGTGGACCAGACCCGCCCAGGGGCCTTCGAGCGTGAGACTGTCATCACCATGTCTGGGGATGACCACCCCAGGGCCTTTGTGCTGGACGAGTGCCAGAAGTGAGTGGGGGCCCAGGGCGTGGGGAGGGGTGGACACAGGAGGGCGGAAACTGCCCCCAGACAGACGGGGGCTGGGGATGCAGGAGCGGGAAGTTCTGGCTCTAACCTGAGCTCAGCCACTTTCTTGCTGTGAGGCCTGGGACCAGCTGCGGAGACCGCTCTGAGCACCGCTCTGAGCTTCGGTTTCCTATCTGTAATATAAGGACAGTACCATCTCAGACGCCTTACCAAGGAGAGGGTGAGAGGTCTGTGGCGGCCTCTCTAGCTTGGTGATTAACTGAATCTCTTGATTCAATCATCAGAGGGCCGTGCTCAAGGCACACAGCAGGTCCTCTGTATTTCTTGGTCTCCAAGTTTCAAGCAAAGTTTGTTCACCAAACGTTTGTTGTGTGGAATCCTTGAGCTAGGCCCATTCCAGCCACCTAACTGGGGAGGGAACTCACTGGTGGGCAATGAATGATGGCACAGGGCCGGGTGTGATGACCAAGGCATCACAGGGGCGGTGGGTTGGCCCAGGGCCTGCAAGTGGAAAAGCCTCGCAAGGGCAGCCTGGGGAGGGCAGAGCTTTGAACAAGAGGGGGAGGAGGGAGGGCTCCGGGCAGGGGAGGAGCCTTACGCCCAGCCCAGCCGAGGCTCCGTGGCCCGGGAACTGGGGGGCGTGTAAGCGGGCAGAGGAGACAGGCCTGAGGACGCACAGGAGGCTGGGCGACGATTGCAGATGGAAAATTTGGGGGGAAACCCCGGGGGGTGCACACCCCGGCCTCTGCCCGCTCCACCCTCCTGCAGGGCAGCCCCACCCCCGACGCCACCTGGCACTCTTGGCCCACATGTGAGCGAACCTTTTTGCCCCTGAATTCTGCAGCTCTGGGAGTGTTTTCCCAAAACTTTACTAGGAAACTAAGGGACCAACAAACCCCAAAAGCAGCTACTTAGAAACAGTGAGTGCACCGAACCTAGACCCCTCACCCTGATGTAACTCACGCCCGACCCTTGCCTGGCCCCTGCCGGGCCTGCTCACCAGCTCGGGGGCCCTCCCCGCCTCAATCCTGTCCCGCGTGGACAGAGACCCTGTCTTCCCTGCCGTGACCCTTGGCAACTTCAGCTGCCTGAGCCTGGCCCCGGGGCCTGGAGCCTCCATGGAAGGGCCATGCTCGGACCCCCGCCTCCTCCCATCTTCAATGCACAGTGCCCTTGCTGTGAGCCCAGGGGGTGAAGCCCTCCACTCAACAAATGGCTTTTTTGTCTATTTTAATTTTTATTTGGCTCCGCCAGGTCTAAGCTGCTGCACTCAGGATTTTTTTTTTTAGTTGCAGCATATGGGATCTAGTTCCCTGACCAGGGATTGAACCCAGGCCCCCTGCCTGGGAAACACAGTCTTAGCCACTGGACCATCAGGGAAGTCCCAGCAAATGGCTTTTGAGAACCAGTGATGTGCTCAGGATCGGCGGGGAGCAGGGTGGGTCAGCCGAGCGCCGCTGGCGTATTTGAAGTCTGTCCTAATGAGGCTGCAGGGAGCTCCATAAGTGGGTGATGAGGGCCTGAGCCAGGCTGGAAATCAGGAAACGTGTCCTCAGGAAGGCAGTGCGTGAGCCAGGTCTGCGAGATAGCAGGGTGAGCTGAAGCCAGGCCAAGCATGCGGCAAAGGGCTGGACTGTGCGGGAGAGGCCCTCCGTTGGCCAGAAAGAGCCAGCGCGCTGGAGGAGGTGAGGGAGCCTGCAGGGACCCAGATGGAGGGGGCCCGCAGGGACCCAGATGGAGAGGGCGGGGCCTCTCCCAGCCAGGTGACCGCCGTCCTGGGGGCAGGATCTGTCTGCCGCGTGCAGCAGTTTGTCGTGACAAGAGGGAAGCGCTTCCCAGCATGAAGTGAACCAGACAGTACTTGAGGATGTAGGCATCCCTGGTGGGAAGGAATTCCGCCCTGGGACGCCTGTTTTCTCTGGGGGAGGCCAGCAGGAGACGCCTCCATCCGCTCCCGTCCTGATTCCAAGAGCCAGCGCCCCGCCCCTTCCGCTGAGAGGAGGCCTTTCAAACCAGAGCCTTATCCTCGTGGGCTCGGGAGCAGTCAGCATCCCTAATGGAAAGCCTTTTACCTAAGTGTAGTGGCAGGGCAGGGAGACTGGGTGGGTGGGTGCGGGGGCGGTTGTTAAAAAGAGAAAGACCTGGAGAGGTTTGAGGGGATAAGTCTGGCTGCTGGGGACAGATCAGCGGCCAGAACGGACAAGGGACGAGGGATGCAGGCCTGGGGTGGAGGGACGCCGAGAGCAGGTCCTGTGAGTAGCCTGGAGGGGGTCTAGCTTTGGTGCTGTCCAATCGCTCAGTCGTGCCCACTCTTTGTGACCGCCCCCCCTCCATGGACTGCAGCAGGCCAGGCTTCCCTGTCCTTCACCATCTCCTGGAGTTGGTTCAAGCTTATGTTCATTGAGTCAGTGATACCATCCAACTATCTCATCCTCTGTCGCCCCCTTCTCCTCCTGCCGTCAATCTTTCCCAGCATCAGGGTCTTTTCCAATGAGTTAGCTCTTTGCATCAGGTGACCAGAGTATTGGAGCTTCAGCTTCAACATCAGTCCTGCCAATGAACAGTCAGGACTGATTTCCTTTAGGATGGACTGGTTTGATTTCCTTGCAATTCAAGTGGCTTTGATGTAGCTCATGCTAAGTCACTTCAGTCATGTCCGGGTCTTGGTGACCCTGTGGACTGTAGCTTGGGGAGACAGGCTCCTCTGCCCGTAGGATTCTCCAGGCAAGAATACTGGAGTGGGTTGCTGTGCCCTCCTCCAGGGAATCTTCCTGACCCGGGGATCGAACCTTGGTCTCTTCCATCTGCTGCACTGGCAGGCAGGTTCTTGACCACTGGGGCCTCCTAGAAAGCCCTGGTGTAGCTCGGTGCTTCTCAAACTCCAGGGTGGGTGAGGGCGGCCCGGGGAGCCCGAGGAGCTCTGGCTCCTCAGCCTCCCTCCTTCCTAACTGCGTGTGCATCAGGGACAAAGACCGAGGAATCACCGTCCACTGCAGGTGGTCAGAGGTCCACGGTGTCACACCCAGCGCAGTGCCTGACAGACCCTGAGGTCTTCCACGCCCACCTCCAGGGCCTCACCCCCGCCCCGCCCCCAGAGAAGCACAGCGTGGCTGGCCATTCCCATCGCCTCCAGGAAACCGAGGCTCTGGGGCCAAGAGAAAAAGAAACAGAAGGGGCCAGAGGCGTGCTCCAGGTCAGAGCTAGTAAGGGGCAGAGCTGGGACTCAGATCCCAAATGTGCACAGGCCTCAAGTCATGGAGGAGGCAATTCTCGGGAACTTGGCGGTTAAACCCACGGTTTACCGGGTCCCAGTTACCACACTGGACACCCAAGGGTCTTCAGGATGCCAGGAGAAGAGAAAAACAAAGGAAAAAAATAATAGAAAATCCTCACATAGCGCACACGACTGTCGTTTACTCCTCAAATCACTTCACGGAGCAGATAGTGTTAATAGTACTATTCATTCCTATTTCATAGAGCGGAAAAATTAGTTACAGAGGGGGTAAGTAGCTTGCTAAGGTTCCTGGCAGCCAGGATCAGAATCCCAGAGCCCACTGTGTCAGTAGAGGTGGATGTAGGCACAGAAGCACTTGTGCACGTGTGTGCACGCACACGGAGGCTGTCTGTGCAGCCGTCCTTCCCTGGCACCGCGGCTCTGTCGGTTTTGGTGGCCTGAGGCTGCCTGTGGTTCCGGGGCCGCGTTCACATGCTGGCGGACCTCTGGGTCTGGCTTGTCTGCACGCCCTCACCTGGGCTCACTGCGGCTGGCTCCCTGGCTTTGGGTCCTGATCTCTGCGGCCTCTCTCCCCACAGCCTCATGTTCTGGACCAACTGGAACGAGCAGCACCCCAGCATCATGCGGGCAGCCCTGTCAGGGGCAAACGTCCTGACCCTCATCGAGAAGGACATCCGCACCCCCAACGGCCTGGCCATCGACCACCGGGCCGAGAAGCTCTACTTCTCCGACGCCACTCTGGACAAGATCGAGCGGTGCGAATATGACGGCTCCCATCGCTATGTGAGTCTGCAGGGAGGGCGGGAGGGGTGGCGGGAGGGGGCTGACGCCGGGGGGCTTCCGGGCAGCCGGGCAGGACACTGTCCAGGCCCAGAGCAGGAGGAAGGGGGGCCGCCCGGCGCAGTGGGAAGAGCCGGGAGGACAGTGGGGCGTCCTGACCTCGCCGCTTAGCATCCTCCACCTTCCTGGCTTGGCGTCCTCGGCAGCTGAATGAGGGAGGTGATTGCCATCCTCTGCAGACCCCCCCGTTGTGTGACTGTGTCTGGGGAGCTGGGCCGCTGGTCCCCGGAGCAGGGGTGAGAGCTGGACCTCTGACAGTGCCGAGGGTGTCTCCGCAGGTGATCCTGAAGTCAGAGCCGGTCCACCCCTTCGGGTTGGCCGTGTACGGGGAGCACATCTTCTGGACCGACTGGGTGCGGCGGGCCGTGCAGCGGGCCAACAAGTACGTGGGCAGTGACATGAAGCTGCTGCGCGTGGACATCCCCCAGCAGCCCATGGGCATCATCGCCGTGGCCAATGACACCAACAGCTGTGAGTGGGGCCGCTGCCACCTGCCTTGCCCCCGTGCCCACTGTGCCAGCGTACACACACACACACACACACACACACACACACACACATGTGCGTACACAGCTGGTCCGGTCCACATCTCTGGACGCACCCAGCGTGTGGTATAGTCATTCTTCCCACGCAGAACCACACAGACCCTCTGGAACCTGACCCCGCACCTCTCCCAGGTGCTGCCTGCTCCACCGTCTGCGCGCACGGGCACAGACGTGGTCTCACACTGGCTTGACAGCGAGGGTCTCCCGCACAGATGTGCAGCTTTCTCAGCCTCTCACACACTCTTCACACACGCCCTGGGGACCCGACCACACACATGACCTCGGGGCTCCTTAGATTTCAGTCTCCCCAGGGTACGGCCCACCTAGGAGCACACACACCCTCAAGCTCAGGTTCACCCCGAATGCTCCTACGCGTCCTTCCCATCGCAGCCTCCGGGCCAGCTGTGAGCCACCGCGTCATAGGCGGTGCCGGGAAGCTCAGCCAAGCCGGGCGGTTGGGGGCGGGGGTGCTCCGTGTGTGCCCCGGGAGGACACCCCGGCCCACTCTCCCGCACCCCTGCCTCAGGCGAGCTCTCCCCCTGCCGCATCAACAACGGGGGCTGCCAGGACCTGTGTCTGCTCACGCACCAAGGCCACGTCAACTGCTCCTGCCGCGGCGGCCGCGTCCTCCAGGACGACTTCACCTGCCAGGGTGAGAGGGGGGCCCTGGGCCCAGACGGGAGCCATCTCGCCCCCGAAGCTCCAACAGCCCCAGCCCCCACCGGCAGCGCAGCCCCCCGAAGCCCCCGTCCCGGGGGGGGCAGAGAGTACAGGCGCCCAGGCTGCGGCTCAGGACCCCTCGCCCCCCCCACAGCGGTGAACTCCTCATGCCGCGCGCAAGACGAGTTCGCGTGCGCCAACGGCGAGTGCATCAACTTCAGCCTGACGTGTGACGGCGTCTCCCACTGCAAGGACAAGTCTGACGAGAAGCCGTCCTACTGCAGTAAGGGCGCCGCCTCCCAGTCACCAGGCTCAGCGCCCACTGGGCGGGGCGTGGGGTGGGAGGGGCGCCGCCGCACCCCAGGGCCCCGCCCCCACCCCAGGGCCCCGCCTCCCAGTCACCAGGCACAGCGCCCACTGGGCGGGGTGTGGGGTGGGAGGGGCGCCGCTGCACCCCAGGGCCCCGCCCCCACCCCAGGGCCCCGCACCCGCACCCCCAGGGCCCCGCCTCACAGTCACCAGGCTCAGTCCCCGCTGGGCAGGGCGTGGGGGTGAGAGGAGCAAAGCCCCCGCCGTCCCCGCAGCCCCGAGATAAAGCGTGGGGAGCTCGTGAAGGGGGAACCACCGTGAGACCCATGCCAGCCCCGAAGCAGGGTCTCGTCGGAGGCAGCCCCCAGCCGCTGCTCACCGGGGCCTGCTCCGGCCTGCTCCCGCCTGCAGACACCCGCCGCTGCAAGAAGACCTTCCGCCAATGCAACAACGGGCGCTGTGTGTCCAACATGCTGTGGTGCAACGGGGCGGACGACTGTGGGGACGGCTCTGACGAGATTCCTTGCAACAGTGAGTGGGACCCGGGCCAGGCCGCAGACCCTTCCCACCCACCCCCGCTCTGGCTGAGCTGTGGCCCCCGGGATTCTGGTTCAGGGCACGGTCTGGTGGCTCTGGGCCGGGAGGTCTGGCCCGGGCCAGCCTGGCCCACACGGGGAGGCCCCTGGCTGATGGCTCGGGCGGGCGCTGTTGCAGAGACGGCCTGCGGCGCAGGCGAGTTCCGCTGCCGGGACGGCACCTGCGTTGGGAACTCCAGCCGCTGCAACCAGTTCGTGGACTGTGAGGACGCCTCGGACGAGATGAACTGCAGTGAGCGACGCCCCATCCCGGCCCTCTGGACCCGGGTCCTCTCAGCCTTCCCTCGGGGCCCCCTGGGCAGCCTCGGTCCCTTCCCAGCCCGCCCCAGCCCTGGGCTCCCCTGGGACTCAGGGAGGGGCAGGGCATGGAAAGCGTGGACAGGGTGCATCCAGCAAAAGACACGGGGCCCCACTTTCTAAAACTCGTGAAGGCGCCGCACAGGCGGGCAGCACTGCAGGGAGGGTGTTGGGCGGGGATCCCGGTGCCACCCCTCCTCCCCGCCCCTGCCAGGCGCCACCGACTGCAGCAGCTACTTCCGCCTGGGGGTGAAGGGCGTGCGCTTCCAGCCCTGTGAACGGACCTCCCTCTGCTACGCGCCCAGCTGGGTGTGCGACGGCGCCAATGACTGCGGGGACTACAGCGACGAGCGGGACTGCCCAGGTCCGCCCAGCGGGCAGGTGTGCGGCGGGGGCGGACCCCCGCGGAGGCCGTGCCCTCACGCCTGCTTCACCCGCAGGTGTGAAGCGCCCCAGGTGCCCCCTGAACTACTTCGCCTGCCCCAGCGGCCGCTGCATCCCCATGAGCTGGACGTGTGACAAGGAGGACGACTGTGAACACGGCGAGGATGAGACCCACTGCAGTAAGTGACCCCAGGACCCCTCCCTGGCCCG
The DNA here is from genome assembly GCA_020226075.1 of Hydropotes inermis. NCBI lineage: Eukaryota > Metazoa > Chordata > Mammalia > Artiodactyla > Cervidae > Hydropotes > Hydropotes inermis. Next base: position 51,848,512 of record CM035294.1, on the reverse strand, counting down.
GCACCCAAGGGCCCGCGGGGGCTGGGGCCTCACCGTCCGCTGAGGCTCTGTGCGGGCCCCGTCCTCTTGACGCGCTCGCAGGAAATGCCCTCCTTGGAGAGGGGCACCCAGGGCCTCACCCCGCGCCTCCCACCCAGACCCTCAGGCTCTCCACTCCTGCTGAGTCCCCCTAGCGGGTGCCATGAGCATCTCCCCCATCCATCCTGTGGCATCCACCTGCCTGACTGTGCAGCCCCCCATCCCTTCCTGATCTAACTGTGACCTCCGTCCAACTGCCGCAGACAAGTTCTGCTCCGAGGCCCAGTTTGAGTGCCAGAACCATCGCTGCATCTCCAAGCAGTGGCTCTGCGACGGCAGCGATGACTGCGGGGACGGCTCGGACGAGGCAGCTCACTGCGGTGCGGCAGGGGCGGGGCTGGGGTCAGGGTGGGGAGGTGGCCCTGGAAGGGACAGACGCCCCCAACACACACACACACAGCCCCACCGGGTCACAGCACCGTGGCGGGGGCGTCTCCCCAGCCACTGCTCCTGCTCCTGCATCTCAGCGTCTCCCTGTTCCCCCCGCAGAAGGCAAAACATGCGGCCCCAACTCCTTCTCCTGCCCCGGCACCCACGTGTGTGTCCCTGAACGCTGGCTCTGTGACGGGGACAAGGACTGCGCTGACGGCGCTGACGAGAGCGTCGCAGCAGGCTGCCGTGAGTGGGGGGGCCCCGAGGAGTGGGGCGGACGGCGCGTGGCCACGAGCCCACTTTGCAGAAGGGGAGACCGAGGCCCAGGAAAGGAAGGGGTCACTCAGGCAGCAGTGGCAGAGCTCTGTCCTCGGTCCGGGCGCCCAGACGCCCCGTCCAGTGCTCTGCCCGCCCTGCTGCCCGCACCACGGGGCTTGGGGGTGACAGGCCGCAGCGGGCGGGCGGGCGCTGAGGGGCTGCGCTCGCCTCCATCGCAGTGTACAACAGCACCTGTGATGACCGCGAGTTCATGTGTCAGAACCGCCAGTGCATCCCCAAGCACTTCATGTGCGACCACGACCGGGACTGCGCCGACGGCTCCGACGAGTCCCCCGAGTGTGGTGAGCCCGGGGCCGCGGCGGGAGGGCGCCCTGCTCCCTGCGCACGGGCCGCCAGCCTCACCCGCCCCCTCCGACCGCAGAGTACCCGACCTGCGGCCCCAACGAGTTCCGCTGCGCCAACGGGCGCTGCCTGAGCTCCCGCCAGTGGGAGTGCGACGGCGAAAACGACTGCCACGACCAGAGCGATGAGGCCCCCAAGAACCCGCACTGCACCAGCCCAGGTGGGCCCCCCACGTGGCTCCTCCCCGCCCACGGCCGGCCCCCCGCCCCCGGCCGTCAGGGACGCGGCTGACTCGCTCCCTCCCCCGCCAGAGCACAAGTGCAACGCCTCCTCGCAGTTCCTCTGCAACAGCGGGCGCTGCGTGGCCGAGGCGCTACTATGCAACGGCCAGGACGACTGCGGCGACGGCTCGGACGAGCGGGGCTGCCACGTCAACGAGTGTCTCAGCCACAAGCTCAGTGGCTGCAGCCAGGACTGCGAGGACCTCAAGATCGGCTTCAAGGTATGCTGGGCGGGAGCCTCTGCACGCCAAGCCTGGCTGGGACTCTTGTTTCTCTGCCCCTCGCTCATGTGTCCATCCCGCAAAGGCAGTTTCAGCCCCTGTCCTGCCAGGCAGCGTTCTAGGCGTCAGGGACACAGCGATGAGCTCAGCAGAAACCTCTCCGAGTCGGGCTCTGGTCGGTGTGGAAGGTAGCACTGGCAGGCTTTGCTGGCAGATGAGGCCGGGGAGGAGGCACAAGAGGAGGAGGGGCGTGTGGCTGTCAAGCAGGCCCCAGATGCACAGGTCCACGGTTCAAGGGAGAGGCCAGACGGGAGAGGGAGTCTGGGAGCTGTCACCATAGAGACGGCATTTAAATCAGGCATCTGGAGAAGACCCTCAAGGGGGCGAGCGGAGGTGGAAAGAGGGCGGTCTGAGGCCTGAGCACAGCCACACTGCGGGCGGTTAGGTGAGTGGGGAGCGGAGCCTGAGCAGGGCCAGCTCATCCCCTCCAGCCCCAAAGTGCTGGAGGAAGAGGTACTCAGGTGTCAAATGATGCGCACGGGTCAGATAAGATGAGGCCTGAGCGTTGAGCTGGGGGTGCAGAGACGTGGTGGTCACTGGGGACTCACACCAGTGGCCGGGCAAGGGCGAGAGCCGGATGGCTGGTGTGGGCCAGCTCAGTGCCTCCTCTTACAGGCAGGCCTCCATGCTGCCTGCCTCCTCGACGTCCCTGTGCCAGCCAGCGACCCGGGGTAAAGGGAGCGGAGGGGCCCCTCAGTCTCGGGGTGTGAGGTCTGCGGTCCCTGGGGCAGCCTGGCCCCCTGCCCATGCCCACCCCAGGCCCCCCGTGCCCGCAGTGCCGTTGCCGCCCCGGCTTCCGCCTGAAGGACGACGGCCGGACGTGCGCCGACGTGGACGAGTGCAGCACCACATTCCCCTGTAGCCAGCGCTGCATCAACACCCACGGCAGCTACAAGTGTCTGTGCGTGGAGGGCTACGCGCCCCGCGGCGGCGACCCCCACAGCTGCAAGGCTGTGACCGGTGAGACGGGGGCTTGGGGTGTGCAGCTGGCCCAGGCCACGGGGCAGTGGCAGGAGGACTGGGATGGCAGAGCTGAAGGCAGGCTGAGGACTGGGCGGGTTGGGGGGCAGGGGTTGCCAGAATGCACCCCGGCCAGCAGCTGAGCCGGCATCCTCTGTCTCCAGACGAGGAGCCGTTTCTGATCTTTGCCAACCGGTACTACCTGCGCAAGCTCAACCTGGACGGCTCCAACTACACGCTGCTCAAGCAGGTGCCAGACCCGCCCTCCTCACCCCGCCGTCCAGCCCCGCGCCCTCCACGCTCACACACTCAGACCCATGGCCGTCCTCCTTGCCCACCTCTCCAGCCTTCCGCATCCTGACTCTTCGGTCACCTCTCTGCTCACCCCCCAAATGCAGGGCCTCAACAACGCCGTCGCCTTGGACTTCGATTACCGAGAGCAAATGATTTACTGGACGGATGTGACGACCCAGGGCAGCATGATCCGCAGGATGCACCTGAACGGCAGTAACGTGCAGGTGAGGCTGGGGGCCGGGGGCCAGCTGCTGTCCCTGCCCAGAGGACCCTCTCTGTTTCAAGGCCATCTCTGCTCCTCCCCGCTGAGTCGTTGCACGGCTCCGCTTGTCCTCGCTCCTCTCCCCTCTGAGCCCAGCGACCGGGCAGGGATGAGGGGACTCCTCTCTCTCCCTTCCCTAATTAGCAGTGAATTCTCCTTAGTCTGACTTTCCTGACACCTGTGCTCCCAGGCCTGTGGGGTTGGGGTGTGGTCTCTGTCATCTAGAGACCCCTCTCCTGGAGCCTAGGCTGACACCATGCCGAGGGCTGGGCCTCTATCCACTGTCCTCCCAGAGAGGCTGAGAGTCCTGGCCCAGGTCACCCAGGGCCCGTCCTCCCCTCCCCTGCCCGCAGGTGCTTCACCGGACGGGCCTCAGCAACCCCGACGGGCTGGCCGTGGATTGGGTTGGTGGCAACCTGTACTGGTGTGACAAAGGCCGGGACACCATCGAAGTGTCCAAGCTCAACGGGGCCTATCGCACGGTGTTGGTCAGCTCCGGCCTGCGTGAGCCCCGGGCGCTGGTGGTGGACGTGCAGAACGGGTATGTGGGCGAGGAGGGTCGGGGAGGTCTGAGAGCCGCTGGTGTCGTTGGGCACCCAGGTCCAGCCTCCCTGTGGGCTCCTGGTGGGACCAGTCACGGGATCTCTCTGGCCTCACCGCCCGCCGGCCCGCCAGGTACCTCTACTGGACAGACTGGGGGGACCACTCACTGATCGGACGCATTGGCATGGACGGGTCCAGCCGCAGCGTCATCGTGGACACCAAGATCACGTGGCCCAACGGCCTGACACTGGACTACGTCACCGAGCGCATCTACTGGGCCGACGCCCGCGAGGACTGCATCGAGTTTGCCAGCCTGGACGGCTCCAACCGTCATGTGGGTCAGTATGCCAGTGAGGCCGCCCGGGCACAGCCAGCCTGCTGGGACCGGGGCTCCTGCAGCTTCAGGGGATCAGGCCTCTGGGGCCAGAGTGGGCTTAAAAGCCAGAGGGCATGGCCTGAGGACACCACCCACCAAGGATCCGGGGGTTCCGAGCAGCACAGGGAACGTCCCCAGAACCCACCTAGGCACGAGGCCACCACCAGCTCCCTGAGGAAGGAGAGAAACCGGCACCTTCCCAGGTGACGGGCCCCGAGGAAGGTGCCGGGGTGCTGGGGCTGGGGTACACAGTGTGCCCCCACTTCCCGACAGGGGACGATGGAGAATGTTGGGGCAGGACCCTGCCCTCAGACAGGCCTGGAGTTGAGTTTCAGCTCTGCCAGTCACTAGCTGGGCGACCAGGGGCTGCAGCGGGGCTATGCCCCCCTCCCAGGGTTGCTATGGGGTGAAGAGGGCCCCGTAGGGAAGGCACCTCACACTGCCCAATGCTGACCGGCGGCCCGGGCCTGACCGCCACGCCCTGCGGCCCCCCGCAGTACTGAGCCAGGACATCCCGCACATCTTCGCGCTGACCCTGTTTGAGGACTACGTCTACTGGACCGACTGGGAGACAAAATCTATCAACCGAGCCCACAAAACCACGGGCGCCAACAAGACGCTCCTCATCAGCACGCTGCACCGGCCCATGGACCTGCACGTATTCCACGCCCTGCGCCAGCCCGACGGTAAGCGGCTGGGGCCTGAGAGCTGGCTGCCGGAGAGCTGGGCCCAAGCTGCCCTAGGGTGAGACGGGGCCCCACCGTCTCAGCAGGGGCTGCTGCCCTGATCCTTCCCCAGCAGACTGAGCAGTGCCTGTAATCACCTGGCGATCTGGGGGCGGTCTACAGGCTGTGGTCTGGCTCTCAGGAGCTGCAGCCCAGCTGGGTCCAGCCCTGGATCTTGCAGCAGCAAGGCCCCGAGGCCATCCAGCAGAGCAAGTCTGGGGGGAGACCCCAAGTCCAGGCCCCGCGGGCAGATAGGCCGGAGCTGAGGGAGGCCCAGCCTGACCCTGAAACCTCAAGGGAGGCCTCTCCTATCTCTGGCTTCAGCTCCCTTCTGAAAGGGCAGGGTTTGGACTTACCCTGCCTCTGCCCAGGACAGATGGGCTGGGCAGCCTTTGAAAGAGCAGAACACGTGTTCCCAGCGAGCACTGCCCTCACCCCACGAGAGGCCAGCAGCTGGGGGAGCAGTGGCCGTAACCTGGGTCCATCTGCCTCCCTTTCACCCCATTTCTCTCGAAGTGCCCAACCACCCCTGCAAGGTCAACAACGGCGGCTGCAGCAACCTCTGCCTGCTGTCCCCCGGAGGCGGCCACAAGTGCGCCTGTCCCACCAACTTCTACCTGGGCGGAGACGGGCGCAACTGCGTGTCCAACTGCACGGCCAGCCAGGTGAGGCTCGTCCCGGACCCCACGCACCAGCACCCCGGCTCCTCGGACCCCACCGCCCGCTCGAGTGTCCTCACGCATCTGGTTTTCCCACGCTAACACCCCCACATTTCTTGCCTACCTCTTGTCTCCCCACAGCAATACTTTTACACCCGTCACCTCACACAGACACCCCCACACCCTAACCCTGACCCCCTCCTCGCCAGTCCCCCCAGCCCCAAGCTCCACACGGATACCCCGCCGCCTGGCCTCCCTGCAGTGTCCGAATCCCAGCCTCCCATCCAGCTCACCCTCCCCCCGAGATACCCGACCCTGCAGCTTCTCGGAAACACACCAGCCCCTCAAAAGAAAACCTGAGTTCCCCAGACCCCCACCAACCCCTCTCGCCCCCACCTGCCCTCCAGTTTGTCTGCAAGAACGACAAGTGCATCCCCTTCTGGTGGAAGTGTGACACGGAGGACGACTGCGGGGACCACTCGGACGAGCCCCCGGACTGTCGTGAGTGCCCGGGCGGGGTGGCGAGAGTGTCTTACGTCAGGGGCCCCTGACTCCCGAGGCCCCTGGGGCCTGCGCCCACCCCACCTCCACCGTCCTGACGCTCAGCGTCCCCTCCCGGCAGCCGAGTTCAAGTGCCGCCCAGGACAGTTCCAGTGCTCAACGGGCATCTGCACCAACCCTGCCTTCATCTGTGATGGGGATAACGACTGCCAGGACAACAGTGATGAGGCCAACTGCGGTAAAGCGCCGTCCTCCCCAGGGTCTGGGGCTGGGTGTCCGAGCTGCCGGCCACGCTGCTTCTCCAGGCTGGGCTGCTGCTCCCCCTGTGGGAGAGGGGTCCCCGCCCTGCCCGCGTGCCCCACCCACCGTCAGTCACCCTCCCCTCCTCCCACCCCCACAGACATCCACGTCTGCCTGCCCAGTCAGTTCAAGTGCACCAACACCAACCGCTGTATCCCCGGCATCTTCCGCTGCAACGGGCAGGACAACTGCGGAGACGGCGAGGACGAGAGGGACTGCCGTGAGTGCCCCGGGCGCTGGCAGGGACGGGGGTGTTGGAGAACGGGCACGGAAACACGACTCACCTCGAAGTCCAGCCCCTGCTTCTTCTAGGGACCGTGCCGCTCTCAACTAATGTTATTAGATGAGCAACATGAATTATATGGGGTGTGACTCAGTTTGCTCATAAAATCATTGTGCACATCATAGAGATGTGCAGATCCCGAAGACAAAAATCACCAAAGTTAGAAATAAACTGTCTCTTCCTGCAAGAAATTGCTGGCAGGACCAGGACAAGGCCAGGGCTTGGGGGAGAGAGAGAGGATGTGGAAGAGAACTGTGGGGAGAGGCAGAGTGGGCAGGTCCTCACTCTGTCCCCAACCCCGCAGCCGAGGTGACCTGTGCCCCCAACCAGTTCCAATGCTCCATCACCAAGCGCTGCATCCCCCGGGTCTGGGTGTGTGACCGGGACAACGACTGTGTGGACGGCAGCGATGAGCCCGCCAACTGCAGTGAGTCTCCCGGAGCCCACGCTCCCTGCACAGGGTCTGCGGCTCCCCCCTCGGCGGCCACTCCCACCCAGACCCCACCCTCACCGCGTGTTCCTGAAAGAAGCCCTCCTCCTCACCCCGGCCACCCGCTTGCAGCCCAGATGACCTGCGGGGTGGACGAGTTCCGCTGCAAGGACTCGGGCCGCTGTATCCCGGCGCGCTGGAAGTGTGATGGAGAGGATGACTGCGGGGACGGCTCGGATGAGCCCAAAGAGGAGTGCGGTGAGCTTCCCCGTGCCTGCTCGGGAGAGGCGCCTGCCAGGGAGGGCAGGGGCTGCCCGCTGCCCGAGTGCCCTCACAACCCGTGCCCACCATCTCCTAACTCCCCACCCCCACTGGCAATGAACATGAACTTGGGCAAACCCAGGAGACGGTGAAGGATAGGGAAGCCTGGCATGCTGCAGTCCACGGGGTCGCAGAGTCAGACACAACCTCATCAGCACACATCTGCCCACCATCTGGGATCTGTGGGTCCCAACTCGTGCCCCCTCTGCCCCAGAAGCTCCCATTGGCCCCACATCTCAGAACACGGCCTAGGCTGCCACCACTGACCTGTGTCAGGGTGGAACGCCCACTCTCCCGCCCCTGGCCATCCTGACCGCACCTCCGGAGACCCTGAGGCCCGCCCCCGGCTCTGCGCCTGACTGCCCTCCAACCTTGCCTCTTGCAGACGAGCGCACCTGTGAGCCCTACCAGTTCCGCTGCAAGAACAACCGCTGCGTGCCAGGCCGCTGGCAGTGCGACTACGACAACGACTGCGGGGACAACTCCGACGAGGAGAGCTGCAGTATGTCCCCGCCCCGGCCCCGCCCCGGCCCCTCCCTGCTCAGCACCCCCCGCCCACCGCCACGGGCTGCACCGGGCAGGTGGCCGCCGCCCGGGGCTGCGGGTCAGGCCCCCCCCTCCCGCCTCACCCCCGCCCCCCCTCATGTTGTGTATTTGAGTTTGTGCCATTTCACCTCATCTCATGTTTCTCTCCATTTTCACACTGTCCTCTCGGGGTTGCAGAGGTAGGTGTTTCTGACGTGCCCGTGCCCTGCCGCACCCCTGCCAGTGCCCCAGAGCCCACCTGCCCCCGTGCTGTGCCAGCCCGCCATCCTTTACTGGCCTCTCCCTGAACCCTGGTGCTGTCTGAGTGGTCTTGTCCTTCCCCGTCCCTCCCCACACGCAGTCTGTCCTGAGGGCAGGGCCAGGGACCCCATGCCCTCTCTCATGTATCTGTCCCTGACGGCTAAGTGTGAGTGTGCTCTGGGCCCGGCTGGTCCCAGGAGGGCAGGCAGGGATGGGCTGAGCCTCTAGGCCATCATCCCAGTCCACTGTGACCTTCAGGGGTGCAGGGACAGGTGACAGCGCTCCGCAAGGGCTGTGGACGCCCCGGAGGCTGAGTCCCCGTGCCCACCCACCCGCGGCCTGTCTCTCCCTGCCCCTCCCCAGCCCCCCGGCCCTGCTCTGAGAGTGAGTTCTCCTGTGCCAATGGCCGCTGCATCGCTGGGCGCTGGAAATGCGATGGGGACCATGACTGTGCAGATGGCTCCGACGAGGTGGGCAGGGAGACCGGACGGAGGGAGGGTCGGACTTCGCAGAGTCAGGGCGGGCCCGCAGGGGTGCCCAGGTCTGATCAGGACGCCTGCCCCCATGCCCACAGAAAGACTGCACTCCCCGCTGTGACATGGACCAGTTCCAGTGCAAGAGTGGCCACTGCATCCCGCTGCGCTGGCGCTGCGACGCAGACGCGGACTGCATGGACGGCAGCGATGAGGAGGCCTGTGGCACTGGGGGTGAGCCCCCCGCCCACAGAATACTGAACCAAGCAGCCCGTCAAAATCCAGCAGAAACCCGAGGGCCGTGTCCATCCGGGCCCCACCCCACAAGTTCAGCAGGGCTTAGTGGGCTGTCCTGAGAAGCCAAGTCCCTGCTCGCTTTTCCTTTCCTGGAGCCGTGAGGCAGCACCTGCTGCTGGGCTCAGCAGTCCAGAGCGGGATGCGGGGAGCCTGGGTGACGGAAGGTTGGAGCTCGGAGCAGCGAGGGCAGCCATCCCGGCTCTGGGCTGGGGGGCTGAGGTCAGGGACTGGAACCAGGTCCCCTGACTACCAGGCGAGGGACCCTCCTCTGTACCTGCCACTGCATGACAGTGGGCCCCACCGGAAAGAAACAGGGCTCTCCGGACGCTTCCCCAAAATGACCTCTTCTCCCGAAATACCAGAGGAGGCAGTTCTGCCTCTGCAAAACAGCTACCTGGCTGGTCGTAGAAAATGAGGAAACCCAGGTTCTAGCTCCCCCCCCCCAATTATTTTTATTAGTTGGAGGCTAATTACTTTACAAGATTGTAGTGGTTTTTGCCATACGTTGACATGAATCGGCCACCAGGTTCTATCCAGTCCCACTGCTTGCCTGGAGTGCCCTAGGCCTCGGCCGTGGAGGGAGGGGTCTGGCCACAAGACCCCGCCCCCAGTAGCTGGGGGCTGAGAGCTCAGTCTTGACTCTTTGCTCCCTCCGGCGCCCAGTGCGGACCTGCCCCCTTGACGAATTCCAGTGCAACAACACCCTGTGCAAGCCGCTGGCCTGGAAATGCGACGGCGAGGACGACTGCGGGGACAACTCGGACGAGAACCCAGAGGAGTGCGGTGAGGCTCCGGGCGGCTGCGGGGTGGGGCGGGGCTTCGGGCGGGGCGGGGCTTAAGGCGGGGTGGGGCGGGGCTTCGGGCGGGGCGGGGCTCTCCGGCTCCCTGGAGGCCCCCAGTCCCCAGCCGGGGTGGGGACGCCCAAGGCTGATTCCGACTCTGTCCTCTCGCCACTGCAGCCCGGTTCGTGTGCCCTCCAAACCGGCCCTTCCGTTGCAAGAACGACCGCGTCTGCCTGTGGATCGGGCGCCAGTGCGACGGCTCGGACAACTGCGGGGATGGGACGGATGAGGAGGACTGTGGTGAGCAGGGGGCCTGCGCGGGGGTTCTGGGGGGCGCCTGGAGTGGGGAGGCTGCACAAGCGGTGGGCGTGGCCCTGTGTCTGGTGAGCCGATTCAGGGAAAGGGGAGGATCCACTGCCGGGAGCCTGGGGGCCCTGTCTTGGCCGGAGAGAAACCCCCGGGGAAGGCATTGAAGCGGAGCCTGCGAATCTGAACAGTTTGACCAGCTTCCCCTTGAGGCTTGAGAGCCAGGCTGGGGGCCCCTCTACCTGTGACTGGCCGGGGTTCCTGTGGGAAGAGGGGGCAGGGTGGTAAATGCCAGGACCTGAAGCCCCGCCCTCCGCCAGAGCCGCCCACGGCCCAGACCTCGCGCTGCAAAGACAAGAAGGAGTTTCTGTGCCGGAACCAGCGCTGCCTGTCCTCTTCCCTGCGCTGCAACATGTTCGACGACTGCGGGGACGGCTCTGACGAGGAGGACTGCAGCATGGGTGAGGGTGAGGCCCGCGTGCCGGCGTGGGCGGGGGCCGGGAGCGACGCAGAGCCTAAGCCCAGGCCTAGACTCGCTGTCTCCGCAGACCCCAAGCTGACCAGCTGCGCCACCAACGCCAGTATCTGCGGGGACGAGGCCCGCTGCGTGCGCACTGAGAAAGCCGCCTACTGTGCGTGCCGCACTGGCTTCCACACGGTGCCAGGCCAGCCCGGATGCCAGGGTAGGAAGGGGGAGCCCACGCGGCGGGCAGAAGCCCCCACCGTGAGACTCTCCCTGACCCGGGCGTGTAACCCCCAGACATCAACGAGTGCCTGCGCTTCGGCACCTGCTCGCAGCTCTGCAACAACACCAAGGGCGGGCACCTCTGCAGCTGCGCGCGCAACTTCATGAAGACGCACAACACCTGCAAGGCGGAAGGTAGGCGCGGAGAGAGGGCGGGGAGAGGGGCGGGGCTTCCGGCGCCGGGACAGGACGTGAACCTGGGATGCGCGGTCTTCCTCCGGGGCACCCTTGCCCAAACCTGCAATTCCAGACCCACCAGACAGCTTCCTGAACATAGCTGGCAGCCGTGCAGAGGCTAGAGGTCCTGGGGCGAGAGCATCACCACTCACACAGTCAAGTGTACCCCACCTGCATATGCCCATTATGCTTTCCTCAGCTTTACTGAGGTATCAGTGACAAAACTGTCAGATACGTAATGTGAGTATTAAGCTGATGATCTGATGTACATACACCTTGTGAAAGAATTCCCCTCGTTGAGTTAATGAACACATCCTTCATTTCACATATTTTACCTTTTTTTTTTTTCTGGTGAGAACATACACTTTGATGCACAGCTGCACCTTCCTCACGTCTCTGTACAAAGACACCCATATCCATGTACACACACCCAGGCACACACGACCCCAGGTATGTCCGAGCGCACTCATCGGCCCATGCACACGTACACACCTCCATGGCGGTGCTCAGGCACCCCCACCTGTGTGTGCACCAATGAGCAGATGTCAGACATTCTGGGGCAGAGACTGTGGTGAGGCCCACAGAGGCCGTGAGGAGGCAGAGGTCCCCGAGGCCGGAGGAGGAGGGACAGCTTTCTGGAGTAGCAAGTCACCCGAGGTCACCTCAGGAGAGGAGGAAGTTCAAGGACTCAGGCTGGAGCCCTCAAACCTGGCCCTGGGGCGGGATGAGCAGAGGCTTCAGGCCACGTCAGATGGCTTGACTAGGGGAGAAGACACTGGTAATGTGAAAGGGGTGGGACTGGGTAGGGGGCACAGCTTGCCAGGCTCTAGGTCCCACAGTCCCCAGCCCCCGCCCTTTCACCGCCGCCAACATCTGGGCTCTTGTCCCTCCAGGCTCTGAGTATCAGGTCCTGTATATTGCTGATGACAACGAGATCCGCAGCCTATTCCCCAGCCACCCGCATTCGGCTTACGAGCAGGCCTTCCAGGGTGACGAGAGCGTCCGCATCGATGCCATGGATGTCCACGTCAAGGCTGGCCACGTCTACTGGACCAACTGGCACACGGGCACCATCTCCTACCGCAGCCTGCCCCCTGCAGCGCCTCCCACCACTTCCAATCGCCACCGCCGACAGATTGACCGGGGCGTCACCCACCTCAATGTGAGCACCCAGCCTGGGGTGGGACCTACGTGGAGGCACAGACTGGGTGGGAGGTCTCCAAACAGCAGACGGTTCAGAGCAGAGTTTGCAGAGGACAGAGGAAGGGGGCAAAGGATGAGGCTGGCATGGAGGGCGACCTTCAGGTGACCGCCCGAGGCATGGACAGCAGGTAGGCAGAGCAGCACTGTGGTCAGAGGTGGCGCCACCACGTGGTGGACCGAGGCTGCAGGGCGCCGCTGTCACCTGGCCTTCGGCGTCAGAGCCGGCCCACCCCGTCCATGTTGCCAAGCTCTTGAGCCTCTTTGGGCCTCACTTTGTTCTCAGTACACAGGGTAATGGTAACAGCAAGGGCAGGGAGCGGGGGCTGAGTGGTAGGCAGGAAGGCCAAAGGCGGTAACCTCTGAACCTGTGACCCGCCCATCCAGATTTCAGGGCTCAAGATGCCGAGGGGCATCGCCATCGACTGGGTGGCTGGCAACGTGTACTGGACCGACTCTGGCCGGGATGTGATCGAGGTTGCGCAGATAAAGGGCGAGAACCGCAAGACGCTTATCTCCGGCATGATCGACGAGCCCCACGCCATCGTGGTGGACCCACTGAGAGGGTGGGCGGGAGTGCTATGGGGAGGCATCTGGGCTGGGGCTCAGAAGCCCCTGGGATGGAGGTGGGTGCCCAGCCCCCAGCGTGGGTGTTCCCTCCCAGACCAGCCTGAGGTCAGGGTCCTCTGCAGGCTCCTGGGTCATACAGGCTGCGTCCAGTGCTGGCCCTTCCTGACGTCCCCCGGGGTCACACTGGCTTGCCCAGCTGGGGCCTGGCCTCCACTGGGCTGGCTGTCATGGGCAGCCAGGCTCTGGGCTTGTCTGCTCCAGGGGGCAGCTCTGCCTATTGAACTGGGACCCGAGCAGTACATAGCAGTGTTAGAGATCTTTAACCTGGTCAGGAGGTTGACTCCCCCTGACTCTCTATGGAGGAGACGGACAGAACACCCTCCTCTCTGTGTCCCCCTTGAGTGACCTCCTCTGGGAACCCACATCCTGCCCATACTCACTTCTTGTCCCTCCCCAGCACCATGTACTGGTCAGACTGGGGCAACCACCCCAAGATTGAAACAGCAGCAATGGATGGAACCCTTCGGGAGACGCTGGTTCAGGACAACATCCAGTGGCCCACAGGTCCATGCTGCAGGGGTGGGAATGGGGGAGAGGTGGGTCTCTTGAGCTCAGGGCCACACAAGAGCTGGGGACAGGAGGGGGATTGGACTGGGATGGGACAGAGGGGCCGTGGAGGCTTTTCCCAGAAAAGGTGACTGCGAGTGACCATGGGGACAGGGTGGAGCCATCCCAAACATGGACAGCGTCCTGCTTCCTCCCCGAACCTGAGGCGGGAAGGCAGGGCCCTCACAGTGCTCTCTGCTCCCCCAGGCCTGGCCGTGGATTATCACAATGAACGGCTTTACTGGGCAGATGCCAAGCTGTCAGTCATCGGTAGCATCCGGCTCAATGGCACGGACCCCATCGTGGCTGCTGACAGCAAACGAGGTCAGCCTCCACCAGCAGCCTTGCAGCCCTGACCTCAGACCCCTGTCCTCCCCTCTGGGCTCAAGCCCTCACCCAGTGCCTGCCATCCTCCCAGCCAGACACCCCCAGCACCAGTCCTGCAGGCCTGAGTCTACCCTGACCCTCTGGGCCACCTTCACAGTCATTCATTCTACCAATGGGTGTTGAGCTGCGTGGAGGCGCCATGGGTGATAATGGGAACTTAGAACACGTGAGGAGAGGGAGCAGAAGTCTCTCCTGACCCCACAAGTCGGGGGCTGATGGGACCTGTTGCCAGTGGGAGGAACAGGTTGAGGGGAGGTCTGAACAGGATGTGTTGAGCTTGAGGTCCCCGAGAGCCTTGGGACCCAGTGACCCGAGAGTGTGACTAAGGCCTGAGTCCCCTCTGACTTCTCCCCAGGCCTGAGTCACCCCTTCAGCATTGATGTCTTCGAGGATTACATCTATGGCGTCACCTACATCAATAATCGTGTCTTCAAGATCCATAAGTTCGGACACAGCCCCTTGATCAACCTGACCGGGGGCCTGAGCCACGCCTCCGACGTGGTCCTGTACCACCAGCACAAGCAGCCTGAAGGTGGGCGGAGAGGGAGAGCCTGGGCCGGGGCAGGAAAGGCCCCGGGGTGCTGTCTCCAAGCTGCAGCCTCAGGTCTTGGTGGGCAGGGGAGGTTCTGGGTCATAGGACTCAGCCTTCTCCCACGCTGCCCACTCCTGCAGTGACCAACCCCTGTGACCGCAAGAAGTGCGAGTGGCTCTGCCTTCTGAGTCCCAGCGGGCCCGTCTGCACCTGTCCCAATGGGAAGCGGCTGGACAACGGCACTTGTGTGGCTGTACCCTCGCCGACGCCCCCGCCGGACGGTATGCTCACGCCCCTCCCTGGTCCCTCATTGCTGCTCCGGAACCCTCCGCCCTACAGCCCCCGGACCCCCCCCCCCCCCCCCCCCCCACCCCCCCCCCCCCCCCCGCCCCGGCTCTGCCCCTGACGACCCTTCCTGCAGCTCCTCGGCCTGGAACCTGTAACCTACAATGCTTCAACGGCGGCAGCTGCTTCCTCAACGCGCGGAGGCAGCCTAAGTGTCGATGCCAGCCCCGTTACACAGGCGACAAGTGTGAGCTGGACCAGTGCTGGGAGCACTGTCGGAACGGGGGCACCTGCGCGGCCTCCCCCTCGGGTACAGCCTTTGGTTCTCCTGCCAGGACTCTTCCTGGCCCCTGGGCCCTGCTGCCCCCAAGCTGCCTCTGCCCTGCCTCACCTCACCTCTGCTGCCCTCCCGCCTGCCGCCCCCAGCCCCGGAGTTGCTGTCCTGCACCACCTGCCTCCTGCCGGGCCCTCCCAGCCCTGTTCCCCCGCTGCAGGGCCGGGTGGCTCAGTGGGCCACAGTCCCGCTCACACCTCGTCTCCCGCCAGGCATGCCCACGTGCCGGTGCCCCACAGGCTTCACGGGCCCCAAATGCACCCAGCAGGTGTGTGCGGGCTACTGTGCCAACAACAGCACCTGCACCGTCAACCAGGGCAACCAGCCGCAGTGCCGATGCCTGCCTGGCTTCCTGGGGGACCGCTGCCAGTACCGTGAGTGAGCCATCCCCGATGGAGGCGGCGGGCGGGGGTTGCGGGTCACAGGGGCTAGTTCTAGGGAAGGAGGCCATTCGCAGCTCAGCCAGGCTCGAGGTGCCAGGGCTTCTCCCCAAGGAGAGGTCAGCACACCCCTGCTGCCCCGAGGCGGTGAACCCTCTGGCATCAGGATTATTCAAACAAAAGCAGTGTGCTCTTGGGATGCTCCGGGACACCTCTGTAACCCTGGAGCCTGTGACATGGGGACGGTGGGGGGCTCAGGAGGAGGGGGAAGTCACCCCAAAGGCCAGCTGCCCCCCACCACCTCTGGAGGACCCTCATGACAGTGAGGCTTGAGGCCCCTCCTCTCCCATCCCCCGAACCACAGGCCAGTGCTCTGGCTACTGTGAGAACTTTGGCACGTGCCAGATGGCCACCGACGGCTCCCGCCAATGTCGCTGCACCGTCCACTTCGAGGGGCCCAGGTGTGAGGTCAACAAGTGTAGCCGCTGTCTCGACGGGGCCTGTGTGGTCAACAAGCAGAGCGGGGATGTCACCTGCAAGTGAGTGGGGCCCACTCCCGGTCTGTCTCACCCGCCGCCCGGCCCCGCCCCGCCCGCCGCCCGGCA
>CM035294.1:51786798-51826924 GCA_020226075.1 Hydropotes inermis | reverse complement strand
CCCCGCGGCGCGCCCGCCGGGGCCCCTCGTCCCCAGGCCCGGCGCCCGCCCCGCCCGGCCGCCCGGGAAGATGCGGCTGCTCCCGGAATGGCTTCTCTTGCTCTTTGGCCCGTGGCTCCTGAGGAAGGTAAGGGGAGCCGGGAGGTGGCGCGAGCGGGGGGGTCCCGGACGCCCGGGCGCCAGGGGCTCCGTGCGCCCGCCTCGGCTACAGCGCGGAGCGCCCCAACTTTGCCCGGCTCGGGGTGGGAGGAGGGGGGACGCGGACAGACACTCCCCGGGGCAGGATAGGCGCTCTCCCAGCGCAAGTTGGCTGAGGGTCCCGGGTGGGGTGGGGTGGCATGGGGGGTGCCAGGGTGGAGGCCCGACTCGGATCCCGCTCCAGGCGAGGCGGGGGAGGGGACGGAGCCCGACCCACGAGTGTGCCAGACGGAGCGGAGTGCGAGACAGACAGACAAGCCAGCAGGGTGTCAGCCGTGCCTCTCCGCGCCAACCTCGCTCGCCTTCCTCGCTGTCTGTCCTTCCACCCCTCCGCCCCCGCCTCCTCATTTCTCTCCTCTGCTCCCGTCACAACGCCAGGCGGGCACTGTGCTCCGAGCAGGCTCCCCGAACACACGCGCGCACACGGACCCACACAGACACCGCCGAACTTGGCTACCATCTCCATCGCGTTTCCCGCGGAGACCCGTCTCCCCTGCACAGCCTCACAGACACACCCCTCGCGCGCCGGCGGGTAGGGGGTGTGGGCTGTCTGGACAGTCTCTCCGCCGGTCCTCCTCGCTCCATCTCCCCGAGGCTGGCCTGCTTCCCTGAAGCTCCAGGGCAAAGACAGGCTAAAGGGCCCAGACTTCATCTGCGTCCCTCCAGGCTTGGCGGCTTCAGTCCGTATACACGGGTGTTTGTGTGGGCCGCTGTGGGGTGTGCGGGTCAGCGTGTGCACCCGCGTGTGTGCCTGCCTCGCGTGGCAGCCAGGCTGGCGTGTCTAGTGCTGGCGTCCAGGCTGCGTGCGTGCTGGTGTGGAGTGTGGTGTTGGCTCTGAGGGGCGAGCGTGAGTCCCTGCTTCCCACGGCAGCCATCTGTGCCCCGCTGTGCATCCCACAATGGGGACCTAGGCCCTGGACCCCTATCTTCTGACACCAGCCCCCTGCCCCTGACTTTCCCGTTTCCTACCCTAAGTGTGACCTACCTAGTCTGGGGGCAGACAGGTAGCTTCCTTTGGGACTCCTGCGTCCCAGCCCCCAGGCCCTACAGAGTCCGGAAGGGGTGTAGACCCCCCACACACACTTAGCCTTCCACCTGCCCATTCAGAAGCCTTCAGCAGCTCCAGCAGGGCGGGGACCCTTAGTGAAGCTGGCGACGGAGCTCCCTGATTCTCTCAAACCAGCCTGGTGACCTTGAGGGGCTGGGAGGTGGGTGGAGGAGCCCCCTCCACAAATGCCGCTTCCCCTGGTAGGAGCTTCTTGGGGACCTGCCGCCTAGCTCTGCCCTCGTAGAGAGCTCTGGGAGGGGGTCTCTGCCCCACAGCCCACTGGGATGTGAAGGCCCAGAGGAGAGGCAGTGGGGCTGGGCGGTCCTCCCCGGCCCCTCCTTCCTGGTTCCTCCCCACTCTCCTCTCCAATCTCCCCATCAAATAAACTCCCCTGTGGACAGATCTGGTTTAATTTCCTTTGCCCCCTGAAGGGGAATGAAACATCTGGTGAAGACTTGAGGGAGAGCGAGCTTGAGGCTGTGAGCAGTCGGGGTCTGAGTGTGTGAGAGCTGCTGCTCTGGGCCTGCGTGTTGGGAGTCCACGGAGGACAGGGTGTCTGCCATTGAGCGCGGCGTGTATGCATGTGCGAACCTGTGTTTGCGTGTACATACAGACTGTGTGCATGTGTGTAACTGTGAAGGGGGCTGTGTGTAAGACAGTGTGTGTCTGACTCCCTCTCCCGTGTGTGCACATGTGTATGCACGCCTCGGAGTATCGGGGTGTGTCTCTGGTGCATATCTGTGTGTTGGGGCGCCTGTGTTGTCTGTATGTGAGTCTCCGAGGCTTGCGTGTGTCTGCGTTCTTGTCATCTTGAGTGCATTTGACTGTGGGGATGAGAAGGAAATGGCAACCCACTCCAGTACTCTTGCCTGGGAAATCACATGGACAGAGGAGCCTGGCGGGCTATAGTCCTTGGGGTCACAAAGAGTCTGACTCGACTTAGGTTCACAAACAACAATAATGGGATTGTGAGCTTCAAGATGTGTTCATATATCCGAATGTGGCTCTTGTGTGTGCGTGCGCTCAGGGCTGTCTCGGTGCCAGGGCTGGCCCTGGGCTGACACCGAGTAAGAGGCTGGTGGGGGGCAGTTTGCAGGGAAACCCTAATTGTCCCCTGTTAAGCACCCTGCCGTCTCCCACCCTGCTCACCCGCCCGCCTGCAGGCGCCCTCTGCCTCCTGCCTCCTTGCCTCCGGCTCCTGGTCTCCTGTGGGGCCTGCGCTCTGGCTTCCACCGCCCCCGGGGCTCTGGCCCGGGCCTCCTACAGGATCCTTCCCACACGGCCTCGGACTTCTCGCCCTCTCTGTTTTGTCTTCCCCACCCTGCCAAAGCAGCAGCCAACTGGGAGAAGCAGCAGGCGATCAATAGTCACTAATCACTAATCACTAATTACTAATTAGCTGGGGGAGGGCAGGGGCGGGGCCCTGTGGGACCTTCCAGCTCTAGCCTGCCTCAGGAAAGGATTAGGCTGAATGGAGTCTCGGCACCGGCTGGCCCCAGCCCTGCATCTAGCCACCCCCTCCTGACTCCTCCCCTAACCCCCCAGCTAATCTCTGGCTGGGCCACTTAGGCACGTGCAGCCTGGGCCAGGGCCCAGAGCTGTTGCGGGATTTGGGGGTAATCAGGGGCCGCAGCTGAGCCAGAAGCATAGGCCAGGGGGGTGTTGATAGCTCCCTTGGGTCAGAGCCCCCGAGTATGGGAGGCGCACCCAACGGAAAGAAGAAGGTAGATTGTCTTAGGCTTGGGGTGAGGGAGGAGCTGGGGGTCCAGGACGGGGTGGCTGGGGAAGGGGGGAGGTAATCTGGGGACAGAAACAAGGCAAAGAAGGGTCACTGGGTTCAGGGACAGTGTCCTTGGGGGGGGCGGGGTAAAGGTTGAGAGAAACCCTGTGAGCGGAGGGGGCATCACCGGGGTCAGAGATGAAGTCATTGTGGAGGAGGTGCGGAACTTTGGGCCGAGCCCTAGAACTCCACGTGGGCGGGGACGGGGGACAGGGTCACGGAGAAAGGGCAGGGTCTGTCGTGGGGGAAGGGTCCCAGGGCTCCCGGCTGGCTGGGCGCCGTGGCGAGTCCCAGGGCTTGGGGTGGGCACGAGCTGCGGGCCAGGGATGGGGAGCGGGGAGCGCTTGCCTTGAGCGCTGGAAATGGGCGAGTCTCCCCCTCTCCCTAGCCTACCCCTCCTCCACCTCACCCCGCCCACTCCCCCTCCGGCTCCGGCTTCGGGAAATTACATCCCAGCTCCGCGGCTCCCACCCACCGCACCCCCCCACTGCGCCCCGGAGCCCGCGCCTTTATAGGCACATTTATTGCAATAATAAAGTGAGGCGCGGGGCGGGGGGCGGGGGGCGGCCGTTCCCGGCGGGACTGCGCCGGCTCTAGGAAGCAGGGAAATAAAATAAAATAAAATAAAATCAAAATTCAGATAACGGTGAGCCTTGCGCTGCAGGCCAGGAGCAGGCGGGCAGGCGGGGCTGAGGGGGAGAGGGCGCCCGGCCCAAGGGCAGAGCCCGCCCCAGCAGCCATCCCCGCCCCCTCACGCTATAGCTACAGTAGGGTCTGGAAGAAGGTATGTCCACCTGCCCGAGACCCCTCTGTGGCCTGACCCTGCCTGTCTTCTGCCTTTTTCTCTGGCTTGACTCCCATACCTGTCCTCAGCCCACCTCCCCATCCCTGTCTTTTATCGCCTTCCTTGTCTCCCATTTCCCATTCCAGCCCCCATCCCCACCTTCTGGGTCTCTGCCTCCTTCAGCATCCCTGTTTCTGCCCAGTAACCATTGCCCACCCCCCGTTTCTACTCCCACCCCCTCTGGTCCCATCCCCATCTCCCAATCCCCGTCCCACTCGCATTCCTCCCAGCGCCCATCCCTCATCCACCGTCCCTGTCTCCCCCATTCCCACTTTAGTTCCCACCTTGTTCCGTTCCCCCATCTTCACTGTCTTGGCCCCTGTCCCATCTGCATCCCAGTCTCTGCCCAGTGCCTGCCCACCGTTGCTGACCTCCTCTTCATTGCTGTTCCCATGCCTACCCGTGTTCCACCCTTGTCTCTGCACCAGGCACCTGTGCCTGCCCAGGCCTCAGTCCCAGTTGCCCTCCATCTCTGGCCCAGGCCTCATCGCAGCGGGTCCTGTCCACCCCACCTCTGCCCTCACCCCATCTCCATCTCTGGCTCCCAGCCAGACCCTGCCTATTTCACCCACCCTGGCTGCGGGCTGCCCCCACCTCTTTCCAGGTGCAAGGCCTCCGTACGCACTTCCCTCTCCTTCCCCGACCCAGGCCTGGAGCATCTTTCTGCCCTAGCTCCTGGGTGCTGTCCCCTCCCCCAGTCAGAGTCCTGAGCGGCCCCGCCTGACCCACACAGCGGGAGAAAAGCCACCAACCGGCCTGGGGGAGGTGCACCCTGCAATGCAGATGGGGGCCGACAGCCTGATCCTCCCCCCATTCCCAGCAGTCCATCCCCAGAGAGCACCCCCCCAACCAAGTGGAGTTTGTCCAGCAGAAAAAGGCATCCTCAACTCCCCTCCAGTGCGTGGGCTCGCTGCCTGGGGGGCAAAGCACCTCTGGCCCGGCTCCCACCCGGCGAGGGCCCGAGGCGCCTGGTGAAGCGCACCCCCACCCTCCCCACCAGTCCCTCCTGCCACCACACCTCCGCCCCCTAGGCCGACAGCCAGGATAGCCTCTCCCCTTCGCAAATGTCACCGCACCCAATTAGCTTAATTAAACCAGCTCCAGAGCGACCGGGACCCCTCCTCGGACAACACCCTGCTCCCACTCTGTCGTAGAGGGGGAGGGACAGCCCGGCGGATCCCAGGCAGACAGGGGCTCCCCTGTCACCTTGCTTTCCCCTCCCTCCCACCCCCACCCACAGCTGGAGACAGGCCACCTGGAGGGTAGAGGGAGAGAACCACAGTTAGACAGACAGACAGAAAAGCAGAATCGCAGGAGAAAATTAGAGACAGAGACAAAAAGAGACAGAGAGAGCGAGGGAGAGGGAAAAACAGCGAGAGCGAGCGAGGGAGCGTGAGCTTGAGGGCTGGGGAACCAGAGGGAGGGTTTGGTTTGATTTTATTCCATGTTCCCATTTCTCGGCTCGTTTCCTCGCAGACTCTCACCCCTCCCTGACTGAGTTCTCCCCCCAAGGTCGCTTCGGCCGCTCCCCCCGACTCTTCCCTTTTATCTTGGCTGTCTCCAGTGGCGGGTGGGGGTGCCAGTACCCAAAGCCCAGGGATTTGCCAGGATCAGAGAAGCGTAGACAGCAATTTGTCTGGGATCAGGGTGGGGGCACATCTGGCGCCCCTCACCACCCAGCCAAACCTCCTTCCCTCCCCAGCCCCTCCGGGGGAGAGCGGCTGCCCTGGAGCGGTGGACAGGTCCCGGGCTGGGTGCAAGATGTCCAGTGCTGGTGGGGTGTGCTGGCGGCGGGGCGGGCTCAGCGGTATTTGGGGTCATATCAGCAGGTGTAGGGGCTCATGGATGCCCCTGGAAAGAGCTAGTGGTTGGGCCCAGAGGGTGAGGAGTTTAGGTGTCCGAGTTCAAATGACTCCTCCCACCCATTCTTGGACTTCCCCTGGAAGCTTCGATACACTCCCACCTCCAATACCCTCTCCAGGGCTCAGGCCCTGCCCTCTCTAAGCCCACCTCCTGAAGCCTTGGTCCTTCCTGCTGGGAGGCCCTTGTCCCCGCCTCTGCAGCCCAGGACCCCTTCCCCCCATCCCCTCTCAGGCCCACCCCCTGGGTGTTAGCTGCCAGCTCAAGCCTGTCAGTCTGAGTCAGTCTCTCTCACCGCCCCCGCCCCCCACACCTGAGCTGGGAGGAGAGATGGACGGGAGGAGGAATGAGGGGGGCAATAAATATGTATGACGAGCGGGTGGCGGCGGCATTAATAACCCAGGATCGCGGAGCTGCGGGGATGGGACCAGGCGGTGGAGATTCTCGCCGAGCAGCTTGACTCTGCTCTTCCTGTCCCCTGTGGACACACGGAATGGACACGGGGTGTATGCAAACAGGGGGGACACCCATGCTGCCCGGCCTCTTTCCCTACTCACAGCTCATCCTGTAGGCCAGTGTGGGGTCCCCCACCCCCCAGGAACATTCATACACCACTGACATGTATGCACGCCCCCAGGGAAACACAATGAGACCACGCGTGTTATATCATTATGAATGCACTGGCCGAGCCTTGAGAAAAGAGATGGGCACATGGACAGAGGGTGAGAAATCACAGAGGGAAAGGGACACCCTCAGTGAATCACACACAGCCCCCCTCAGATACACAGCCAGCCCTGGCATAGACTATGCCAGTCACAGAGGGGCAACCACCACCCGAAACAGCCTCACTCAGACCCACCCCCACAGACAACCAGCCCGGGCACACAGACAACCCAGACACCTGTACGGAGCCCCCTGTGGGCTGATAGAACTCAGCCCCCACGAGCAGGCAGACACACAACACAGCCTCTTCAGACTGCGCGCAGGGCACGCGCACACACACACACACACACACACAGAGCCACCCCAGGCAGACACATGCACACCCATCATCACCAGAGGTTGAGACTTGAGCATGCGCATGCACACACGCACACACAGTCATCACTCCGGGCAGACAGACAGATACATACAATATAGCAGAAATACAGTCACCCCAGACTCACACACGGCACTGCCCCCTGCCCACATCCAAACCCACACGCAGTGAGGGCCACACCGCGTGGCCACAGCTAGCACGGTCTGACCGACACAGCCTGACACGCGCAGCCCCTCTCCTCTCCGCTCCCCTCGCTGGAGCAGCATCTCCATATTTCTTCCTCTGCGCTCTGGCGCCTCTCCTTCACTCGCGGCCACCCCCCCCCACCCCGCCCTGGATAATTGATGGCCCGGGCCTGGCCCGGCCGCTCCCGCCTCTCGATCCATCTTGTTCTCGCCCCGCGCTGTCTCCCAGATCGGCTGCCACCTGAGACACGGAGCTGGTGGGGGGCAAGCCGGGCAGTGCTCCTCCGTGCCCCTCCTAGCCCAGGGGAGGCCCACCAGGAGGCATCCCCAACAGCAGGAGCGCTGGAGGTGGAGACGGGTGCCCACTAGGAGCCCCCAAGCCTCAGCCCACAGAAAGCATGCAGGCTCTCCTCAGCTGCGTGGGTCTCCTGCGCTCCAGCCCTCAAGGGAGGAGAGGCTGAGGCCTGGGTGGGGGCCCCGTCTTGGCAAAGGTGTGCTGGGCGGTCTCACTCTGGGTGGGGGCCCCGTCTTGGCAAAGGCGTGCTGGGCGGTCTCACTCTGGGTGGGGGCCCCGTCTTGGCAAAGGCGTGCTGGGCGGTCTCACGCCTTCCCGGCGCTGGGCACTGACAGTGGTCATGGCCTCCCTTGCCTGATCCACCTTCTCTCTGGTCCGTTCCTCCCAATCAAGCCACAGCTCATAGCTCCAGCCCCTTTCAGACCCACACCGCTGTGGCTCTTTTGGTTTTCTCGGCCCCGTCAGAGCGCTGTGAGAAGACGAGCCTCCTAGTGGCATTTCACAGGTGCAGAAACTGAGGCCGAGGGCACGCACCTTGAAAGAGCCGCAGCCCGTCTCCACGGGCACTCCCCGAGCCACTGCTGTGGCGGCCCGCATCCCTGTGTCCTCCCAGCGGCTGGGGACGGGACCGGCCTGGCCCCGGCCACCCCAGCGCCTCTCTTTCCCTCCTCCTCCGTCCCCAGGCCGTCGATGCCCAGATACCGGAGTCCAGGAGGCCGCAGTTCCTGGAGCTGCGCCCCGCCACGGCCGGAGGTGGCGCCCCAGGCCATCAGCTCCCGGCAGCGCCGAAGTCCTCCGACGGGCTGGGCACCGCGCGCGCCTGGAGCTGGGCCTGGCCGGCTAACCACACGGGGGCACTGGCCCGGGCCGGCGCGGCGGGGGCGCCGGCGCAGCGCACGAAGCGAAAGCCGTCCATCAAAGCGGCGCGCGCCAAAAAGATCTTCGGCTGGGGGGACTTTTATTTCCGGGTGCACACGCTCAAGTTCTCGCTGCTGGTGACGGGGAAGATCGTGGACCACGTGAACGGCACCTTCAGCGTCTACTTCCGCCACAACTCGTCCAGCCTGGGCAACCTCAGCGTCAGCATCGTGCCGCCCTCCAAGCGTGTGGAGTTTGGGGGCGTCTGGCTGCCGGGGCCCGCCCCCCACCCGCTGCAGTCCACGCTGGCCCTGGAGGGCGTGCTCCCCGGGCTGCGGCCCCCGCTGGGGATAGCGGCGGCGGGGCCGGGGCTCGGCGGCGCCCTCGGCGGGGCGCTGGCGGGCCCGCCCGGGGGCGCGCTGGGGCTGCCCGGGGCCGAAGAGTCGCGCGCTCTCAACTGCCGCGTGGAGTACGAGAAGACGGACCGCGCGCGCAAGCACCGCCCGTGCCTGTACGACCCGTCTCAGGCGTGTTTCACCGAGCACACGCAGAGCCAGGCCGCCTGGCTGTGCGCCAAGCCCTTCAAAGTCATCTGCATCTTCGTCTCCTTCCTCAGCTTTGACTACAGGCTGGTGCAGAAGGTGTGCCCAGACTATAACTTCCAGGGCGAGCACCCCTACTTTGGGTAGCCCGCCCCGCCCTCGCCCGGGGCCCTGAGCTTCCCGCGCAACCCGGACTCCCTCAGGCGGAACCCTGCCCCACCCCTGCCCCCGAGGCCGCATGCACCCCTTCCACTCGGGTGGAGACGAGCAGCCCTTCCGAGACTGTCAGCCGGTGTGGGTCCCCTTTTCCTGATGGGGAGTGCCCACGAGGCTGGGGGTAGCCCGCATTGGCTACAGCCTCAAGTGGAGGGCCCAGAAGGCAGCCCCAGGATCGGCGGGGCTCGGAGGCGGTCCCCGCGTCCCCTGCGTCCCCACTGAGTCCTCTTCACGCCTGCCCCTGGCGCTGGGCTGGATACGCCCTTTGCCCGCAGCTTTAATAGCGCCTTGCCTGGCACCCTCACCCCACCCCTTTCTTACTCCCAGCCCTATACCCACGTAAAGACCATAAAGGCCTATACACCGCGACCCATTCCCAATCCCTCTGCCTGTCGTATGCGTGTCCCCATTTCCCCCGAACCCCAGTAATTAGGGTAGGGGAAGCAAAACTCGTGTGCATAGGCGATCCACTCGCCTGCCCTCTGCCCGCCTCCCTCCAGTCCCTGCCAGCCTTGCTCCACCTTCCGGCTGCTGCCTCTCGCTGATTTTTTCTTTTCTTTTCTTTTTTTTTTCCTACGCAAAAACAGACGGGAAAGGGAACAAAATAAAGTGAAATCCAATACGCCTCAGTGTGAGACCTTTAGGCAAGGGGGTGGTGGTGGCGTGCGTTTCTGTCTGGCAGAGACCTGGCCAGGGCCTCCTCCCTCGGCGGTTCACGGGGAAACTGAGACACATATTGACGGAGCTGGCACCTTGGAGGTCATCCAAGACGAGGTCAGATTCAGACGAGGAGGACCACCCTTGAGGTTGAGCCCAGCAGGAGGTGGGAATTTTCCTCCCAGAGGTGGGCGGGGATTAGACTTGAGAGGGGACCACCAGCGGGTCTCTGGGGGGAGGAGGTATAAGGCCCCAACAGGGTGGAGATGGAGGGACCGCGTAGGCGGAGCGCTGACAACCTGCTAAGCTCCGCGGGCTGGCGGGAGGCGGCAGGTGGGGGGGGAGGGGAAACAAGAGTTTGCGGCATCTGGAGTCATCGATCTTCCTTTTCCTTCCTAATTTCGTGGGCGCTGAGTTTGCAGGCGGTTGGGGGAGGGAGGGAGGGAGGCCTGAGACGAGGGGGTGGGGGAAGGGACGACTGCGAGTTCGGAGAACTGGGCAGCGCCGCTCCCGCTTGCCGTCTGCAAACGCAAACAAGGGCCCCTCCAGCCAGCTGTCCACCCTCCCGGCCCTGCAGACGCAGCTGCTAATTTTATCCGCCCCCAACCCTGGCCCGGGCGTTAATTGGCTGCGGCTTCATTAGCAGTTCTCGAGCTCAGCCGCCCCCCTCCCCTCGGGGGACCCTGACGACGGGGCTAGGGAGGAGGTACGGACATGC
The DNA here is from genome assembly GCA_020226075.1 of Hydropotes inermis. Classification (NCBI taxonomy): domain Eukaryota; kingdom Metazoa; phylum Chordata; class Mammalia; order Artiodactyla; family Cervidae; genus Hydropotes; species Hydropotes inermis. The sequence continues at coordinate 51,816,684 of CM035294.1, read as the reverse complement.
TGGGGCGCAGAACGACACCTCCTCGAGAGCCTTCCTTCGCTTGGAGTCCTGGGTCAGGGTAAACCCGGAGGCAGCCTGTTCTCCGGAGGATTGCCCGCTGGCTGCACCGGGAAACTGAGTCGGAGGTGAGTCTCACCCAGTCACCCTGAGTCTCACTCAAGGAGTGGAAAGTCAGTAAGAGGAAAATAAATACGTGATGGATGGATGGTGGGTGGGTGGGTGGACGGATGAACGAACTGAAAGGAAGAGGGAGGTGGGAAGTGGTTCTGGGCCAGAGATCGTAAGAAGGACAGGATCCCGACTGACTCCTGACACCAAGCCTATTATTGGAAAAAGCTGAAAGCACCTGAGGCTACAGTGGGAGGGAAGGAGATCAGAGCTAAGTAAGGGGGGACTTCTAAGGACTGAAATGAGAACCAAGTGGGAATAACTGGAATTAGCAAATTAGCTCATCCGGGCCTCAGTTTCCTCACTTGTGATGCAATAATAAAATAGTTCTGGACACTAAAAGAGACTTTGCAAGTGAACGTGCTTTGTGATGGATTGTCCTCCCCCTCTGACTCACAAACTTGCCTGCACCACCATCCCCTCCTCCTCCTCCTCTCCTTCTTAGGATGTCTGGACACCTGGGAGCACAGCGAGATGCCCCTGCCTGTGATTGCTCTGTTCACCGCTTGACGTTCTGGTAGTCACTGATCTGTTCTGCTGTCTCCAGGGCTGAGGCATGCCTAGCATGGTGAAGGAGTTCAGTGTGTTTGCCGAATGAATGAATGACTGAGTGAATGTGTAATATTGCTATGTAAGGCAGTGGTTCTCAAAATCACTGCTTATAGAATCACTAAGGAGAGGTTTTGTTGCGTGTCAGTGTGAGTGGGCAAATGCCCACTCTTTAAGATCCACTCTTTAAGACTTAGAACCTCTGAGGAAACTCTCAACACTCATATATTTATATCACACAGCCAATTCTGATACCCAGGTTTGAGAACCTGCTCCTGGAGGGATCATTGAGTCCCTCGCCTAAAGGACAAGTCCAGATGAAGTCAGGCTATAAGGAAATCCCTTCCAGCTCCAAGAATCTATAGCCCCAGGGTACAAAGAGAGCTCACTGATTGCTGGAGCATCCAGACTGAATTGGTAACAATTCAACAGTTGCAGTGAGGAGGGGGCACCTCAGCCAGCTCCCACACGTCCCAGAGAAGGAGATGGCCACGAGGAGGCAAGTTTGTGAGGATGAGGTGAGGGGGTGACCCATTCAACAGCATGTTTGCATACAGTCTCATTAAATCCCCACCACGTGTTATTTTATTATTGATTTGCAAGTGGGGAAACTGAGGCCCAAATCCACTCATTCGTTCGTTAGTCCCAGAGTGGGAACTTGAACTCGGGTCTCCCCCTTCCCATCCAGGGTGCTTTCCAGGGGTCTCTCCCGCTTGTACAGGAGTCTTTGTATTTCCCAGTGAGCCTGGTTTCCCTGGTAGCTCAGCTGGTAAAGAATCTGCCAGCAATGCAGGAGACCCCAGTTCGAATCCTGGGTCGGGAAGATCCCCTGGAGAAGGGATAGGCTACCCTGTTCCTGGGGTTCCCTGGTGACTCAGATGGTAAAGAATCCACCTGTAATGTGGGGGACCTGGCTTCGATCCCTGGGTTGGGAAGATCCCCTGGAGGAGGGTATGGCAACCCATTCCGGTGTGCTTGCCTGGAGAATCCCCACGGACAGAGGAGCCTGGTGGGCTGCAGTTCAAGGGGTCGCAAAGAATCGGACACGACTGAGCGACTAAGCGCAACACACTCACTCGGTAGATACCCAATAAATTGCTGTTGTGTGAACAGACCGGAAAAAAAAAAAAAAAACAAAAACGCTGAAGAGTTTCAGGACAGTGAGGTGACAGGGCGGCAGTGGATCTCTCATCTTTCAGGCAAGAGCTTCTCCGGTTGGAAAACGAAACTGAAGAGAGAAAAAACTACAACTCCCAAAAGACCCTAAAGGACCCACCTTACGCATGCGTGGATCCCGCGGCTTCCCGGTAGCTCGTTTTGCGCCTGCGCCCTCCGATCAGTCGCCTTTCGACCCCTGGTTTTCCCCGCCGGAGTTGGTACCCGGGCCTCGTGCGACTTTCAGTCTCTTGTTGCGATGTTGTCCTTCTCTTTTATTTGGGCGACTCGGGTAAGGATGGGGCTCCAGAGAGTGGGTGACCCGCAGAAAGTCAGTTCCCAGCCTGTCCCAGTTAGGGGACTCTAACGATTCACAAACTTGGGCTTCTCTTGGCTTTTAAACGCACGTGGTCAGGGTCCTCGGGGAGGGAGAGCAGAGGGGAGTGCGGATGGGCAGCTAGGGGATCCCTGAGACCCCCGGTGCACGCAGGGTGATCGGGGCCCTTCTCATTCCGGGAACCAGATGCCCCACGGCCTTGTGACTGCCCGTTTGACGTGGCATTAGAGAAGAGAACCATACTGAATGCCCCGTGGACCCTGGGCTGGCCGGCCAGCTCGGTTCTTGGCCTGGACCGCGAGCTGAGGCTTTCTTGCCAGATCTGAGCCATGCAAGTGATGCAACTGGTCACCGCTGCTTGCATCAGGGTTCCAGCGGCTCTGGGCTGGAAGGAGGTGGAAAGAGTGGGGAGCACAAAGGACAAGATAAGGTTTTGGCCTTCTTCCCCAGAGGCTGCTAAAGGCCTCTGTTCCCACCTCCGTCGCTCTGGAAACCACAGCTTATTGCCCTAATCCTTGCCAGCTTGGTCGCCACCATGCCCCCCGGACGCGGATATCACTTTGTGAAGGCTCTGCAGGAAAACCACGTGTTTCTGTGGGTGGGGACTGCCTGGAGTTCCAGAGACACAGGCTTCTAGAGGACAGACTTTGCCCTGAGGCTTTGCAGAGTGTTTTAAGGGCAGAAGTGGAGGGAGATTCTAGGTTAGATGAATAGATCAAATCAGAACCACCCCCTGGATGTTGATCTCAATCTTGGCTCTAGACCTGGTTTTTGAAGGTGGAGGTGGGGTTAATGAGAACTGAACGGACTGACTTTACGTGTGGCGCCTGAGGACCTGATAAGCATAACTGAGGACGGTTGACTGTTTCATCTGGACATTTTTTCTTTGACCCGAGCTTTTCTTTCCCTAGCCTCTGCAGAGATGTGGTCAGCTGGTTGGCATGGCCGTACGGTGCCAACACAGTGAGGCTGCCCAGACTCAGACCGGAGAAGCAAGCAAGGGCTGGTCAGGCCAGGAGAGTCTATCAGACAGTGACCCTGAGATGTGGGAGCTGCTGCGGAGAGAGAAGGACAGGCAGTGTCGTGGCCTGGAGCTCGTTGCTTCAGAGGTGGGGCCTGGGGAGAGGGGCCAGGGCCTAGGCCGCAGCTGGAGGTAACAGATCATCTCCCTGCTGCTTCTCCAGATCTCCCTTTCAAACTCAGGGCCTTCCTGGTGGGCCTCACCCCCGTCTCTTCTGCTGGTCTCTGAAGCAAATGCAGGGCCGGGCTGGGCTGCGGCAGGGGCTTAGGAAGCCTGCCAGAGCCTCCCGGAGCTCCTGTAGTTTAGCCTGGTTCCTCTTCCATCCGAGGAGGAAACAAGCCTGGAAGTACAGGCCCCCGTGGACAGGTGGCCCATCACAGCACCTGGGTTTCTTTTTTTTTTTAATATTTATTTATTTGGCTGCTCCGGGTCTTAGTTGCAGCATGCAGGATCATCCCTGCGGCACGTGGGATCCAGTTCCCCAACCAGGGGTTGAACTGGCCCCTGCATTGAGAGCCCAGAGTCCCAGCCACTGGACCACCAGGGAAGTCCAAGCAGCTGGGCTTCTGAGGACGATGCTCTGGCCATTTCCCTGACCTGGCAAGGAACCCTAAATGAACAGAGCTTTCTATAGAACCTGGCTCCTCCCTGCAGCCTGGGGCTCTGGCCGGAGGGGGCTGTGGGGTCCAGGGAAGGGGGCCCCGTACCTTCTGACTCTGCCCCCTCCCCCACCCCAGAACTTCTGCAGCCGAGCTGCGCTGGAGGCCCTGGGGTCCTGTCTGAACAACAAGTACTCGGAGGGTTATCCTGGCAAGAGGTGAGGGCTGGGCACCGCCAGGCTGCAGGACAGCCTCAGGGATGGTGCTCCCAGTGGGGACAGCCGCCTGTACCCGGCCAGTGTGTCTAGAGGATGGTCCTCCCAGGCCTTCGCTGCTGGGCCAGGGGAAGGTGGAGCCTCCCCCTGTGCCCTGATCTGCCCCCCTCCCTCTGCAGGTACTACGGAGGAGCCGAGGTAGTGGATGAGATCGAGCTGCTGTGTCAGCGCCGGGCCCTGGAGGCCTTTGACCTGGATCCTGCTCAGTGGGGAGTCAATGTCCAGCCCTACTCCGGGTCGCCGGCCAACCTGGCTGCCTACACAGCCCTTCTGCAGCCTCACGACCGACTCATGGGGCTGGACTTGCCCGATGGGGGCCAGTGAGTGTGGGTGGGGTGGCAGGTGGGCTTGTGGGCAGGATGGGCATGGGAGAGGAGTGATTTATTGAACGCCTGCCGTGTTTCACACGGATGGAACAGGGCTCTCCCAGTCCAGGAGTGGTTGAGGAAGATAAGACCCCATAAGTATTGCTCCGAGCCACAGGGCTAGTGCTTGCTAGGAGCAGTGCTCCAGAGACCCCGGCCTTTGGAGCAGGGCAGGGAGCCAGCGGCTAAGTTGGATAGTTCCCGAACTCTGAACCTGCCTGCTTCCCCTCCTCTTCTCCCAGCCTCACCCACGGCTACATGTCTGATGTCAAGCGAGTCTCGGCTACATCCATCTTCTTCGAGTCTATGCCTTATAAGCTGAACGTGAGTGCTCCGGGGTGTGAGGAGGGAGCTGTGAGGAGCTGCTCCACCTCCTTCTTGGAGCTTTAGCTTTTTGTCTGTCTGTCTAGCCCCAGACCGGCCTCATTGACTATGAGCAGCTGGCCCTCACTGCTCGGCTCTTCAGGCCACGACTCATCATAGCTGGTACCAGTGCCTATGCGCGCCTCATTGACTACGCCCGCATGAGAGAAGTCAGTGGTGGGCTGGAGTCTCTGCCCCTCCCCAAGGGCTGGTAGGGGCCTTGGGAGGGGGGGCAGGCCTGTCTGGGCGCTCCCAGGCTGAGGCCTGTCCTCTCCTCTCTACTCGCCTAGGTGTGTGACGAGGTCAAGGCACACCTCTTGGCAGACATGGCCCACATCAGTGGCCTGGTGGCTGCCAAGGTGATCCCCTCACCCTTCAAGCACGCGGATGTTGTCACCACGACTACTCACAAGACCCTTCGAGGGGCCAGGTCAGGCTTCCCTGAGGCTAGGCCTTGCCTCGCCCTGTCTCCATGCCCCACCCAAGGCGTGTTTGGGGTTGGATGTGCGTTTGCCCCACCAGGAGCCCTGTCTAGGACCCTTCTGCCTTCCTCGCTGCTGGCGGCAGTTCCCCGGCAGGGGATTTGGGGGTGGAGGTGAGGTCTGCTCCCCTCAAGCCCTGGGATCCAGCGCACTGAACACCACCGGGCTGGACTCGCAGAGCCGGTGGGGACCAGGCCAGCCGGTCTCCTCTGCTCCCCCCACCCCCATTCTCTTTCTTTTCAGCTTAGATTCTGACCGCCTGCCTCCCTCACAGGGCAGGACTCATCTTCTACCGGAAGGGGGTGCAGACTGTGGACCCCAAAAGTGGCAGAGAGATCCCTTACACATTCGAGGACCGAATCAACTTTGCTGTGTTCCCATCCCTGCAGGGGGGCCCCCACAACCACGCCATTGCTGCAGTGGCTGTGGCCCTAAAGCAGGTTGGGGAGCCTACTCTTGTGGGGTGGGTGGGGGCAGGGCCTGGAGGCTCAGACCCTGCACCTTGCTAGCTGAAATTGGAGCTGATGGAAGGGAAGTGTCAGGCTGGGAGGGCGTGGGGATGGGTCCCAGGTATGCTAGGGGTGGTGGGGCCGGAGGGGCCGGGCTTAAGGCGACACTGCTGCTGCCTCTTCCTCAGGCCTGCACCCCCATGTTCCGGGAGTACTCCCTGCAGATTCTGAAGAACGCTCAGGCCATGGCTGATGCCCTGCTGGAGCGGGGCTACTCCCTAGTGTCTGGTGAGCTGGGGGGTGGGGAGGGGGAGGTGCAAGCCCCTGTAGCCCCAGACAGAGGCCTAGGATTCACCACTCCCTGCTTACTCTGCCTCAGGCGGCACTGACAACCATCTAGTGCTGGTAGACCTGCGGCCAAAGGGCCTGGACGGAGCTCGAGCCGAACGGGTGTTGGAACTTGTATCCATCACGGCCAACAAGAACACCTGTCCCGGAGATCGAAGTGCCATCACCCCTGGGGGCCTGCGGCTGGGTGAGACCTGGGTTCTGGGGGGCGGGGGGGTGACCGCTAGGTGGACTGGGGCAGTGCTAATCCTCTCCTGCCTCGCAGGGGCCCCAGCCTTGACTTCTCGAGGGTTCCGTGAAGATGACTTCCGGAAAGTTGTAGGCTTTATAGATGAGGGCGTCAACATTGGCTTGGAAGTGAAGAGCAAGACCAGTGAGTGGACAAGACCTCCCCCGCCCCCCAGCCAGTTCACACTATCTCCCCCTCCTCCAGCTGATCTCCCTGCCTTCCTCTAAGCTCTGACCACTTTTTTTCCTCACCCGTGTCTAGCCAAACTCCAGGATTTCAAATCTTTCCTGCTCAAAGACCCAGAAACAAGTCATCATCTGGCCGACCTTAGGCAACGGGTGGAGCAGTTTGCCAGGGCCTTCCCCATGCCTGGCTTTGATGATCACTGAAGGCGCCTAAGAAATGAAGCCCGCGGACTGACATTTCTCCCTCTTCCCCTTCCTGGACAAGCTGGGGAGGGGGTGGTAACTACTCCTCTTCCAGTTTTCTGCTGGAGGAGGGAAGGGCCCCCCACCTAGGGCAAGAGCCACGTGTAGTTCCCCTTCTCAGAACGTGGAGCTGAGGTTTCTTGTAATAACACTTAGAAGGAGGAGGCTTGGAGCTTTCTGCCCTAACCCCTCCCGTTATCTCAGTATTATAGACCCTCTGCCCTTTCTTGGGGAGGGGGGAGTTCCTCTCCTGAGCCAGAGGAAGGGGTGGGTGGGCACCCTCCTTTCTGTTTTTGTCTAATAAAATACTAACCTGCCCTGAGCGTCTGTGGCTGGGGGACGGGTCCCCTGGGGCTCCCCTGGGCCAGGTGGTGATTCCTCTCCCTCCCTCAGCGTGTTCCTCATTTCCTTTCCACCACCACCACAAGGACCCCCAAGGCTGCCTCCCCCTCTCCTGATCAGAGGCGACACCAGACGTGATTAGCAGGCGCAGCAAATTCAATTTGTTAAATGAAATTGTATTTTGCCCACGGCTGCTTCTGTTTGATCCCTGGGGACCGAGGGACGTCGGGGAGGGGTTGGGGAGGCCCAGGGGTGAGGCGGGAGGGGGTGCCCGTTGGTGCGGGAAGTGGGAAGCAGTGCAGGCCCTGGAGGAGCAAGCTGCGCCTTCCTGAGCGCAGGTGCCTCGCCCCACGCTGGCCCGACTGTCAGCGCCGAGCCCGGGCGAGCCCAGCGAGCCAGAGTGGCGCCGCCCCCAGGCTGGCGCCAGGGAGCCTGTAGCCCGGGCTAACGTGGGGCCCGCCACGTCATTTGGCACCCAGGCCCCTGCTGGTCTTGTCTCTCACGTAGGCCACGCTCAACACGTATGCAGCGTGCACCCCGCCCTCCGAAGCCAGGGTAGCGGGCCGAGGGGCTGGCCGGGCCTTTGGGGTTAGGCTACTCCCTGCCCTGTCACTGCGCCTCCCCCTCGTGGGACTGAGGCCGAGGGTCAGAGGCGCTTCCGCTGCTGGGAGCGAGGGAGGGGGCGGGGCTGCCTCCCCTCCTCGTGGGAACCCGGCTGTGTAAGCGGAAGCTGGACGGGGTGGAGGGTGGAGGGTGGAAGGAGTGAGGAGGCTGGCTGCTGGTGGTTCCCGTCGGCTGGCGCTGCAGCCGGGCTTAGAAGTCCGGCCTGTCTTTCTTCAGCTTCTTGTAGTCAGTGGAAACTGCAAGGAACTGTGGGGAGCAAGGGGGTCGCACTGAGCCCCGGGCTCCCCTCTGCTGGGATGGGAGGTGCCCAGCTGGGACCAAGAGGCCGCGGACGGAGGCGCAACCCAAAGGCCCCTGGGGGGTACCTTGTACTGGTCGTTGGGGCTCAGGCGGTTCCAGGGCTCCGGGTTGTTCTTTCGGTCCCAGCTGTGGAGACCGGGGGTGGGGTGGTTAGGGTTTCCTCTCTGGGAGCTAGGACTCCGGAGCCTAAGGGGACGCACAAGGTCTGTGCCCCTATTCCAGCACCCTCCATCCTCCCGGGGGATGGGGGAGTGTGCATTTCCCAGAAACTGAGAGGAGAGGGCACGTTCGTGGGCGCTGACAAGTGGGGCCAGGTGGCAGACTTGACAGCCTGGCCCAAGGACTCCTGGGCCTAGACTAGCCCCGCAGAGCTGGGTGGTGGGAATCAGGTAGAAATCCTGAAATGCCAAGGTACTGGGTTTGCAGTGATGTGCCTCGAATTCAGACAATGTCATGGGTGCTCTTGCCTGCTGGCAGACCCTCCATTCCCGCCGCCTCTGGCACGGCTTGGAGTCCCCGCGCTCCCCCTGGTTCCAAAGGCGACCCCAGCAGCTCACCCGGCCACACCCCCAGCGCTTGGGCGGCGAGATAGAGGTACCCAAAGGCCGCCAGCGGCCGGCAGAGCGGCGTCGTCATGGTAACGCGGCCGGGAGCGGTGCTAGCTCCGCAGCCCAAAGCCGGCAGAATCTCCAGCTACTGAGGGTGGGCCCGAGGGGAGGCGGGGAGCCTCCCAGGTCAGGAGCAGGCTCCAGTCCAGAGAAGTCACCTGCCCGGGAGTCCCCGCGAAGACCATCATTCCCATCATTCCTGAGAGACCTGTGCATTCCTGTCCCATCTTGCCACAACCCAGGACCCCTTCCCCCAAGCCCGGCCTTTACCAGACGTCGGGGCTGCGCAGGGCGAGTCGCAGCAAGTAGAGCGCAGCGCTGCCCATGCCCAGGCCGATGAAGCCGATCATCGGGATGAGCTGCGGATAGACAGAGAGAACTTTCTTTCAGGAACTGCCCCTCCCGATCGCCTTTTACAGGCTTTTCTGTTCGGCCAACCCCCACCCCACCCCATCCTAGGTCTGGCGCTCCCTCCCTTTGGGGAGAGAGGACCTGCAGCCTCCCACCACATGTCCTGCCATGGTCTCCCTCAACCTATAGCTAACCTGTTGGAGGTGGTTTCAAGGGACACGGGAACATATTGTAGGGATGGATTGAGGGCACTGCAGAGAAATACTAGGAGCTTTGGGGGAACTTTGCAATAGGCAGGGTACGGGGAGATTTCGGGGCTGCCAGGGCATCTAGAGAGTTAGAAGGTAGAATCATGCCTCCTGGGACCAAACTTACCCCGGGATGTCTCTTAATCTGCCGGTAGAAGCGGGCTCCGAGGCTGGTTCCCGCCATAGCGCCTCTCCAGTGTCTGCTCCTCTCCAGCGGCCCAGAGCCCTTGCTCCTCCTGGGGTCCCGCCCCTCTCTGGGGAGGGGTCAGCCCAGCCCAGCCTGGCCCATCCCCGGCAACTTCATCAGACTCACCCCAACCCCCATCTCTCTCCTTATTGCAGTTCCAGGATCGGCCAGGAAGAGAATTGTTGGGGAGCAGGGGGATTTCTGCTCATCCACTCTCCACTCCAAGGGGTCCGACCCTGGCCCAGGAGACATTATCATGCTTTGGGCTGGTCCAAGGGAGAGGCCTCCCAAACTCTAACTGAGAGACCGACTGAGGGGGACCCTGAAGTGGGAGGAGGGAGTCAGCACAGGACAGGCAGACGGACCCCAGTAAAGCGCAGCTGCGGGTGTTCACAGGGGCTGGTGGAGGGGGTGAGGGCATGGGGGTCAGGGACAGGAGAGGGCCTCTGTGATGCTTCCCTGACAGCCCCAGAGCCACCCAGGCTAGCAGGGCCACCTCCCTCCAAGAACGGGGGAACTGGGGGACAGACAGACCCCAGCCGCTCGAGTCCTGGGGGGCGTCTCCAATTTGCGTCACCGTTAGCCTGGAAGAGTGTGGAGGCCGGGGGAGCTGGGCATTATCTCAAACCTGGAGCAAATCAGGTGGTTAAATCTGGGCGTTAAGAGACTTCCTTCCTCTACCTACCTCGGCTATCCATCCCAGGAGACCACTTCTGCCTCTGACTGACTGTGATGGAGAGAAAGAGAATGGAGTGCAGGAAACTGGAAGAAAGAGAGAAAAGATGCTGAAAGAGGAGAGAACAGAGAGAGACAGAAGCTGGAGGCCTTGCGTCCCGCTGGATGACCAACTCGGGTGCGTGCTGGGCCATCAGGCGAGACGCTGTGCTGTCTCTGCCGCTGCCTTTGGGAACTGGAGTTCTCGGGAGCGCTGCAAGCGCTGAGCCCTAACCACCGCTCCCCATTCCACCCTAACCCCTCCCCCCCTGCTGCTGTCCTGGCAGCCGATTCCGACAGAGCGCTCCCACTTCTCCCCTCCACCCGCCGTGCCTCGCGGAGTGCCGAGAGGGAGGGGACCCTGAGGGCCCGCTGCTTTCCCCTCCCGCGCCGGATGCCTCCCCCACCTCCTGCGCTGACAAGCGCGGCTGTAATTAGGCTGCGGGGTCCCGAGCTCTCCGCCTCCCTCCGGCGGATAATGAGATAAAGTGTCAGAGACAGGGCGAGAACAAAGAGACAGAGACTCGGCGCCCGCGTCGGTGGGGGGCGGGGCGGGGCGGGGGCCTGGCGCGCTGTCGGAGCCTGGCGCAGCTCAGAGCCTGGCCCCGGTACCTGCGCCTCCAGGGCCGCGTCAGGGGCTGGGCTGTCCTGCCACCCCTGCCCCGGAGCCCTCCAGTCGCTGGGGCTAAACTTCAGTCCTGGAGCTCGAGCTCCAGGGGACGCACAGCTGGGCTGCGCAGCTGCCTCTTGCGGCACAGCTGCAGCGACAGGGACGTCTGGCTCCGGGGCCGCGCCCCTTTGCTTCTTGGGCGCTCACCTTCCTTGCGGGGCCCTTTCTCCGAGGCCCAGTGATCCGCGCCTCGCGCATCCCGGGCCCTCCGCGCGGCTGTTTTCCTGGCAGCCCCGGTGGTCCTCCTGCCTTGGGCCTCCGCCCTTGCTTTTCAAGTTTCTTACTACGTTATTGCCTCTGCCTCTCCGGGACTCCTTGACCCTTCGTCTGCTTCTGGCACTTGTCTCGACCCCTTGTCGGAGACCCTGTTTCTAAGGCTCCTCCCGTCTCTGGATCTTGGTCCCTGGGGCCGAACTGAGACCCAGAACTCCTTGAGCTCCAGATCTCATTTCTTCCCACCGGAAGGACTCAGGCTACGCTGACCGAGCAGACAGAAGCCATTAGCCGGGGATCAGGCGTGGCCAGGGGCGGCCGGGGCTCCCTCTGGGGCCCGTCTCAAGGCTAACCCGCACAGGACACTAATCCGCGCTCTGGCGCGGCGGAACGGCAAACGCAGCTGGACTCGCGGGAGCGAGCAGGCCGCGGGGCCGGGGCGCGGGCGCCCCCTGGAGGCGGAGGTGCTCTCACACTCTTAGGGGCGGTGGCTCGGGCGCCCCCTACCGGGCCTCGGCGGCCCTGCGCCTCGCGGCTTTCGAGCAGGGAAGTCACTGCCAGGAGTGTGGGTGCCGCCCGCCGGCTGCTCTCGCCACTCCCGCCGCCAGGGCAGTGAGTCCAGCAACTTCCACTCATCTGTTGTGAGGAGGGGCCGAGGGGAGGGAAAGAGAGGGGACTCAGAAGCTCCCACTTCGCCAGCTGCGGGCATCCCAGGTTCAGGCTGGCTCCTCTTGCGGGGCTGGGCGGCCCCAGGTGCCCAGGGCTCTGTCTCAGCGCCGAGACTCTTCTCTGCCCTCTGACCCTACCTGCCCTAGTGGGATCTCTGCCTCTTCTCCAGGCCTTATCACTGTCTCTGTCTGCCTTCCCATTCTGCCTCTCCCTCCGCAGCTCCCTACCTGCCTTTGTCCCCCTGCATCTGTTTCTCTGCGTCCCCCTGCGTTTGCTTCTCCTTTCCTCTGCATCTGCCTCGCCGTCTCTCTCTGTAAATGCCTCCCTCTCTGTCACTCTTTCTCCCCCCTCCCATTCCCTGCTTCTATTCCTATTCTCTGGCTTGCTGCCCCTGGGGGTCTGCAGCGGTCCAAGGGACAGCCCGCGGGCACCTCGGGGCTCTGCCCAGGGTCCCCTTCCCGGTCACCTCCACGCGCCCGTCACCTTGGCGCAGACTCCGCTTTCCCTCTGCAGCAGTGGGGCGTGGAGGGGGCGCTAGAGAGGGAAGACACAGTGCCCGGCATCTGCTCGGGAGCCCCGGGGCCCCTAACCCCCCTCTGCCCGCTATTAAGGGCGCCGGGTCCCGAGGCTCTGAGATGATCATGGCTGCATCAGCCAGACAGCCGCGGAGCCTGGAGCCTCATAGCGAGCGAACCATCTAGACAAAGGCGCCCGCGCCATCTGTTTATGCAAAGCGCTTTCCGCTGGGGACCCCGGCGTCCCGGTGCCTGGCCCGGCTCTGGGCACAGGGTCATGAGCTCGCAGGAGCTGCGGCTTCAGCCCCGCCGCGCTGCGGCTCCCCCACTCCCCAGCACCCAGAGGGGCCGCGGGGCGAGCGGAACGGAGGGGGCGGGGGGTGTTGATGTGATTGGAGCGGACGCGGCTGTTTCTTCAATAATGGATGGAGATGATGCGGACGGCGGAGCCAAGCCCGCCCGGAGAGGAGAGAGGAATAGAAATGGGGAGAGGTAGGGGCGGGGGTGGGAGACTCACCCTGGCGAGCGCACACGCTTGCGCTCACACACACACACACACACACACACGAGCGTGCGTGCGTCACACTGTCATTCGAATACACGCCGCCGCGCAGCTCACACCCAGGCACACGCCCACGCACTGTCACCGACACACACCTGCAGGCAGAGACGCCAGAGCAACACACTCACCAGAGGCTTTTCCTGGCTCTCACATCACACGGTCCTGCAGGCAGAGGCGCACGGAGATGCCCACACACGGGGCACACGCAGGCGTGAAGAATGCACAGACACGTAGACACATCAAAGCACATCTGCCCATCTGACACCCAGGGACTAGGACAGCCAAAACCCTCAAAGGGTGGGGCGGTGGAGCAGAACAGGGCCACGACACACGGTGGAACAGACACGCGCCAGGGGCCCGCGTTCCCGGGGCACACACACCAGCACACACACGCACCCGGGACTCCGATGGACACGCCTCACACCTCCAGGGCGGACGTAGGGCGCAGCAGGGGCACAGAGGCACCCCTCACCCACCCAGAGTCTCACACCCACCATGCTGACGCTGCTGCCTCTGCCCTGCGGTGGTGAAGTGTGGCAGGGAGGTCACTGGGACCCCCAAAGAAGGCCTTGTTAGTCTAGCCATGTAATGAGGTTCTGATGACAGGAGATGCCTGGGGCTGTGGACACTGAGCCACTGCTTAACTGCCTACAAACTTCCTTTCTTGGCCCCCAGAGCCCAAGGTGTGGGCCTTAAGATTCTCTGGCTACAGCCAACCCTGCAGGCTTCAACCCCCAAAGCTGAGGGAGAGGCAGGAGAGCCATAGAGGGGTATCCCCAGCACAGCCAGGAGGCAGGCTCACACCTGGTGCTGCCCAATCTTCTCACTTCAAGGGGCACTTTTCTTGCTCAGAGCCAGGGGTAGGATGTTAGTTATCCTGGACCCTCCTTACCCGACCCCTCCTTCCGTCTGCTTTCAATTCAGTCAGCTCCTTGGCCCAGACTTATGACCTTTGCAGCCTGAGGCAGCATCATCCATCACCCAGGCGGCTGCTAGTGGGACTGAGGGGCTCTGGGGGCACACACAGGGTCGCTGTCCCTCCCGCCTGCATCTCCAGAGGCCTGCTCTCTGCCCGCGGGCCAGGGCTCAATGGGCGGGGCAAGCACTGCGGGGAGGGTGCGACCAAGGGGCTCAGTTGCTATAAATGGGCCTTGTGTCCCCACCCCGGTAGCCCAGCGCCCTGTCCTTCGCGCGGCACAGTCAGCCTTCCCGCTCCTCCCGCCCTCCCTCTCTCGGGCCCTTTGCTTAATTTCCTATTAACTGCTGATAAATCCAATTAAACCGCCGCTCTAATTAGGGACAGCTGCCGGCTCTGGGAGGAGGATGCCCCCCACCTCCCCAGTGTAGGGGGAGAGAACAGCAGCTCTCTCTGCTTCTCGGTGCCCCACACCAGCATTGCCACCCAATGAGCCAGCAAATTGGTTTTGCTTCAGCATTGGGGGGGGGGCGGCTCTCGAGGATCTTGGGGAGCTCTGGTTTTGAGTCCCTTAGACCGCTTGATGAAGAGTTGCGACCCAATCCCTAGCCGTCCCTGCTCCCTCCGCCGTTTGGTGGTAGGTGGATCCTGAGGAGGGATGGGGGCATGTTTGCGGGATGTTTGCGGCGGTGGAGAGGGGCCTGTGATCTGCTCCCGTTCCAGCCCAAGTGCGGTTCAAAGGGGCTGCCTGACTCTTCATTATGACCCCGCCGCCGCCCTGAGGCGTCCCGGACAATCAAGGGCAAAGGGAACAGGGAGCCGAACCAGGTTCTGAGACGAGTCTTCTCGTGTGCTTCCCTACCCCCAACGCACCTCAGCCTTCTGCATGGAAGGGGGGCGCTCCCGTCCTGGGCCCTCCTCTTCCCCAGCCCAGCTGAGCCTCTGCCCTCCCCCGCTGCCAGCAGCAGATGGTGCCCGGGCTCCCGCTGCCAACCTTGCTAGGCGGTGCCAACCTCAGGCCTGGCAGACAACAAGCAGACGAGCAGAGGATCTCTTGGCTGGCCGGGGTGACCCTCCCCCACTCGCCATCGAGCTCCAGACCCTCGGCCGGCCTCATTCCCGGACCGCCCGCCGCAACTTGCCTCGCTCTCTGCTCCCTCCCCGGCCCCTAAACTCCTGGTCTCCTTCGCCTCCCTCTCCCACACCTTCGGCTCCCGGCCACCTGCCACCGTGACCGGGGCCGGCACATTTGCATATTTACATATGCAAATAATAACGTTTGCATACGGCACCCCCGCCGGGGCGGCTCCGCGTGAGCCGGTTAGCTGTCTGCCCCGCGCCCTCTCTCTCCTCTCTCGCTACCTGTCGCTGAGGGCTGGGGCGGGGGCCGCGCGGGAGGGGTTAGGCCCCCCGTCTCGCTAGCTCAGTTCCCGGAGGAGTTGAGTAAGTGTTGCCATGGAGACGGCACGCACCCCACCCCCTCCCAGGCCGAGGGTCTCGAGCTTGGAGTCTCCGGCTCTCTCCTCTCCCCCCACCCCCGCCCATCCCATCCCTCGCACTTCAACCGAGATCTTGCATCGCCCCCTGGCGGCCTAGCTCGGAACTGAGCCAGGGTCGAAAATGGCAGGGGGCTGCCCACGGCGAAATCGCTGAGAGCTCTGGATCCTGCTCCCAGCGGCAGGGGCGCGGGGACAGGGGCCTCAGTCCGGCTCTCTTTCTTCGCTGACGCAGAGGCCTTCCGAGCGGACGCGTCTATCTCCCCGCCTCGCGCCAGCCTCGGCCCAGGTGGGTCTCGGGTTACTCGATGACGGGAGACTGCTGGGGAAGATTCTCCACCCCTTCGGGGGCCTTCTGCTCCCTCTCCCCTCGGCCCCCACTTAAACAGCAAACTTTTCTTTTGTCAAAACTTTAATAAATTCGCAATATTCGGTGGTGCGTCTCAACCCCCCACCCGTCCCGTCTCCCTAGTAGAGACGCAGTCTTTCTGCCCCCACCCCCTCCCGATTTGGGAAAAAAGGCTGGGCCTGAGGGTTGCGAGTGAGGCTGCTCCAGGCACCAGGAATCCGCCGCCCTCGGCCGGGGAGGGGGACGGGCGCCAGTCCCTTCCCGGAAGCCCCGTCACGTTTCGGTGGCCTTCCCGGCCCTCCCCGACCCAGCCTTGTATTTGCTTTCGCCCCTTTCCTCCCCACCCTCCACTGGGCCTGCCCAGGATGGGGTTTGGGCATCTCCCACCGGCAGGCGTCAGCACGCCTGAATCTCCTCCAGAAAGTCGGTGGGGAACAGCCCCACCTTGCGGCCGGTGTAGACCTTGACGTAGCCGCCGGCTTCATCGCCTTTCTGCACCACAATCTAAATGGTTAAAGGACGAGGGAGAAGAGAAGTCAGGAGAAAATGCAAGAGCTGAGCAGGGAGCCCAGAGCCAGCAGGCCCAATCTAGTCCCATGAATGACTATAATCTGCAAGGCGTGTAGCCGGCAGCGGAGCCTCTGGCCTGGTTTTGAGTTGGGGCCCACGCTACCTGGTCCTTCTTGAGTGTGATCTGCCCTATCTCGCGGTTCCCCACGAACGACCTTGTCACGCGGTGCACACGCTCTCCAGCCCGGACCCGGATGATGAAGTTTGGAGGGAAAAATCCGACCTTCTCCCCTATCTTCCCCTAGAGGAGATGGTAGGAAGAATTAACCTCACAGTCTCAGGCTCTGAACTCAACCCCCATCCCAGCTGGGCCTCAGCCGTCTTCTCTCTTACCCGCCACCACTCCTCATTGGAGTCATCAATGACGGTGATCTTCTCTCCAGGCCTTCAACAGGAAGGAAGGGGCCTCTGAGATTTAGGGACCTCACACCCCCAGTCTCTTGGCTGTGCCCAGGCCCAGCCCCAATAGGCTCCACGCCCTGAGTCCCCCCTTTTTCTTTCCCATAGGGTGCTGGGCTCTCCCCTCTCCACTCCCAGAACCCCCACCCCAATCCTAAGGCCTCTCACGGGAAATCCAGATCGTCCTTCTCCAGGGCTTTGAATCGATAGAGGGCCACAAAGTAATGAGACTGCTGGAAGCCAGGCTGCTTGTGCTGAGGGCGAGAGGGGGTGAAGAGTCTCAGGGCTCCTCTGTCCCCACCGAGGCGCAGGCGGCCAAGGCAGGGACGTCTGCCAGACGCACTACATCCCCCGTCTCTTCCGAGTCCCTGAGCTGAGAGGGATGTGTCAGCCATGTGTACGGGTAAGGCGGTGAAGAAGGCAGGTTAAGGGCTGGAACCCATGGGATACGCGTGAGTGCTGTCAGCCCTGGGCTGGGGAGAGGACCGGGGTCCCCTTAGGGAGAGAAGATTCTCACTTTGTCATCAGGTGTCTTCTTTTCCACTTTCTTATCCCCCTCAGGGTTTCCTAGAACGGGAAACGCCAACAAGTTGTCTCTGCTTTCGGATGGCAGCCCTCAGCCCCTTACCTTTCTGTTCCAGGGCCTCTTATCGCCAAACCTGGCATGCCCTGTGGCTCTCCATCCCTGGGGCCACGACAGCCCCAGCCCTCCTCCATCCCAGTGGACAGAGGTGGGTGTTACTCACCATCCTGGGGTTTGCCTTCCTCTGGTCTGGCAGACTCTGGCTCCTCTTCCATCATGGCCGCTAGGGACTGGAGAGGGTACCAGTATTAGGGAGCTGCTGTCCCGAAAACCCACGTTGCCCTGGCTGTCAAGTCAGTCCAGAGAACTACAGAAGAGGATCTCAGGTTTGGAAGGAGCCTTGGAAGAAGTATCTAGCCAACCAGCTGCCTACTGCACACTTGCTCTGACACATCCTGCTAGGTTACCACCTGAATTGTGCTTGAATGTAGGTGAGAGGAAGCTCACTACCTTGCAAAAATCCACGTCTTTTACATAATGTCTGCTTTTCAAAATATGACAGTGTGTAAGAGAAAAGCAGGCAGCACAATTTTTGTAATTCCTTTAAGACAATAGAACCTGAGTGGGCTAGCCTCTCTGGAAGCAGTCAGATCACACTGATAGTGCCTTAGAAGTCATGGCTCACTCCACAGAAATTCCTACTTTGCACCCAACCTCCGTATCAACTACTTTGAGGCCAGATCTCTAGTTGTGTTTTTGGGCAGTTGATTTTTTTTTTTACAGTCAGGTATTTTTTCCTTACAAAAATTTTGGATTATTAGTTCTTGGTCTTTTTCTAGTCTGTAACATTTTTGAATATATTATTCAGTGTATAAGTTTTCCCTCATAGGTTTCCTACAAACTTCATGGCACATATCATTTATATCTTCACTTGTAGCAGTGAGAAAAATGTCCATAGGTGAGAACCAAGGACTAAAACATGTCAAAAAGCATCAGAAACCTCCCTATAGCTGCTAACTCCCTAAAGGACCAGGATGCTTTGGGTGCTCTCATTCAACTAATTTTACGAATCCATCTAACTGTGATCATTATCTACATTAGTCCATCCTTGTTGTCCAGAAAGATATAAGGATATGCTAACAAATCCCTTGCCGAGCTGAATACAAGTCTATTGTATTACCAATCTAGGAAATGAAGGTGCTCTTGGCCACAAGCTTTGTGTCTCAGTTTCCTCATCTTTAGGATAGATAAGTCAGAACAGATTGTCTTCATGGGCCCTTGTGGGGTTCTAGAATGGCATGACAAGTTCGCCTTCCCAAATCCAAAAGCATCAATAGCTTCTGTTGCCTGGCTACGCCAGAGGCCTAGGTCCTAGACTTTAGTTGAGTTACGGTGGTTAAAACTTTAACCACCTTTAAAGTTTCACACAGAAATTTGTCCTTTGGGTTATGTGCAGTTTTATGGGAAAGGGATCCCTACTTTTGTCAGCTTTCCAGAGAGGAGACAGGACCTGCTCACTGGGGTCTCTGGAATGGATCTCAGTAGGAAGATTGGGTGCTCACATTTTTCTTATCTGCCTGTCCCTTTTTCCGTTCTTTGTTCGCCATAATCACCCCAGTGCGAAGAGTTTCAAACACAGGGTCATTGCGATTGGCAGAAGCTAGTTGGAATGGGAGAAGAAAAGAGCTATTAGTGGGGAGGCAGAAAAAGACTTGGAGGAAAGAGAGACCACCTAAGTAAGGTAGAGATGGGACTGAGTGATAGATACCTGAGTGTGTGTGTTTAGCATTAGAAAAGTGTCAGCTGGGTATACCTAGGTCATCAATTTATAAAGAACTCTAAAGACATCACTGGATATATGATGGAGAAAAATATTTACCAGCACTCCTTCCAGGCTGAGCATTATATGTTGTTAGAAAGACAACTCTACTAATAAGTTGCCTGGGAGCTGGGGAATGGTCAGAATCCCTCTTTTCAAGAAGAGTGGGTCCTTTGTATAACTGTTGGCTTTTGTTCCTCTGAGTGGCGTGTGCAAGCTGGGATACTACCAGCAGTGGATTCTTCTTTTTTTCCATGCATGCTCCTTCACAGAGAGTTCAGCCTCTTCTCCAGATAAAAGTTGAGCAAATTATCAACAAATACATTTTTAAGGGGTGCCAAATTATGAATCTTCCCAGGATGCCCCCAGCTCTTGATCTGGCCGTGAGTCTGGCATTATTTTTTAATATGGAGATGGGGAGAGTGTAGTTCATGGTTACAATTGGTTTTGCATAGAAAGAGCAGAGTTTGAAATCAATCAGGCAGATGAAAGTCTCGGTCTTGGTTCTATCTCTTCTTACCGGATAGAGCTAAATCTGACCTCCCCCAGCCTTGATCAAACATGGGGATACTGACTTTGTATCCAAGATGGCTGAAATACTAGATTGAGTGATAATGATGGGAAATAGAATGTGTTTCAGAATTTGGCTTCCAAATCTGGAGACAGTGCTGAGACCACCTCTAGGCTTTCCCACGCCCTCAGGTTCACTTACAGAGGTCTTTGACACAAGCGTACTGCTGGTCGCTGTAGAGTGGGGAGCTATAGGCCCGATGGAAACCAGGGGGCTGTAGGGTTGGAGGAGACAGCATCAGATAGAAGGCGGGGCCCGGAACCCCGTCTCTCCCCCGAGTGCCTGCCCCTTCTTGGGGTGGCAGATGGGCTGAGGAAGGAAAAGCAGGGCAACGGGTGGGATGGCTTGGGGAGGAACAGGCAGAGCAGGACGCTGGCCATGGGTCCCCTCCCTTCTGCTCCCTTGCTCCCCAGAGCCCACTCACGATCTTGCCGAAGCACCTCTGTGTCTCCACGTAGGACTGACAGTGTTCGTGGATGCTGGTTTTGCAGTTCTTACATCGAAGCCCAAATTTGTTGTTGACTTGGGAGATGGAGGGAGGGTCGGGTGAGGTTCCTGATCTGCCCCCCGCCCACCCGCCCGCCCGCCGCCTTTGGACAGCTGCTGCCACTCGAGCTCTCAGACCCCTTTCTGTCTGGGAGCCAGCACTGTGGGAGTACTTTCTTAGAGCCAGATCTTGCCACAGCCTGTCTGATAAGACAAACGCTTTTCTCCTAAACCCTTTCCCCCACCCCTGCCTTCAACAGCACTCTCCACTTCCCTTCGTGACTCACGCACAATCATCCGGGCACACACATCGCAGAACTTGGGCTTCTTGAAGAAATGATCTCTGAATTTGTGAGGCCTGTCATTAACAAGCTTGGGAGGCTCTGGGGGCGGCTCCTCCTCCTCCTCCTCCTCCTCCTCCTCTTCCTCATAGATGTAGTAGATGGGCCCACCTCCAGCGCCCACTGCCTCCCCGTTGGCCTGGGGCTCTGGGGGAAGCTCCATCTCCTTTGTCCCTGAAGACTGCTTCCTGAACAACTGTTTCAGCCGCTGTAGCTGAGGGAGGGAGATCCAGTGTTGAAAGAACTGTCTTGCTTTCTAGAGTAGGTAAGGCTGAGGCTAGCTATACGTTTTTCTACCTGGGACAAGGGCCACACTCCAGGATTAGGAGGTATGGGGGCTGCGGGTGTTGTCGAGCATGTTAACAGTTAAGTGAGATTTTAACATATACAAGTGCGATCAATTCAAGGACTTTTCTTCAAGAGCTGCAGGGGCTCCCCAGCTCCCCACACCCGGTGGTCAGAGGCCCAGACTCACCCCACCCTTCCGAGTCTCTGATGGAAAAGAGCAGGACTCCAGCACCTCCTTTTCTGTCATCCTGCAAGAAGTTGGGCCCACCGTGAGATCTCATCCCCAGCTGCCAGTCTTCCCTCCCTTATTCCTGTCCCTTGTGGTAGGGTGGTCCTTGAAGGGGCGGCTTTGTGAGAAATTTGGTTAAAGAGAGACCCTTTCACAGGGTTTATGAGCAGGGTTAAAGCCCAGCAGACTAAAGAACTTCCCAACTAGCTCTTCAAACCAGTCAGCGTCCTTCTGCCCTGAGGGACAACCCAAGTTCACAGCCCCAAGACTTGCACAAGGCTGCATGGTTTAGGGATTTTCCTACAGATAACTCTGTTTCTCCTGGAAACCTGGGGCAACAGAAATGTGACACACACCTTCCTAGATGCTCTTCCAAGAGGTTTAACGTCCGTCCACAGCCTGCGCAGAGGATGGGCCGAGGACCCTTCTCCTCTAGCTCCTGTGAGCCCAGTGCCTAGTTCCCAGCCTGCCTCAGGCTTCAGCTATTTTAAGTTTTCTGAGTAATATGAGCCTTTCCTTCCCTTACTGCTCTATTCTCCTGATCCCACCTCCACCCCACCCTCCAATCCTAGCTCTGGTCCTGGAGTAGCATAATAAATTCACTCCTAAAACCCAAACTACTCACAAACAAGGAGAGAAATGAAGAGGCTGAACAGACTATGGGTTGGGGAGGTTTGGGTGTGCAGTCCTGGAAGTAGAAAGCGGATGAAGAGGCAACTTACGTTCGGGATTCCCTAAGTCAGCTCACAGCCTGCGGAGGAGAGAGGGAGCCCCTGTGGTCTTGACGGTGGTGCTGGGGGAGGACTGGTTGTCTTCCTTGGGGGCTAAGCCCCCCCAGTGCCCTCTGTACCCACACTGGCTACCCAGATGGTGTTTGTAGACTTCCTAGCCTCTTGCCTTGGTGTCAGAGCTGAAATGACAGGGCTAGAAGAAAGTGGACAGCTGAGCGACACAGCTGACACGGAGAAATCGGACACGGGGCGGGCTGGACCCTAAACCCCTCCCCGCTCCCGAGCGCTGTTGCCTAGTTTTTCATCTGTGGTGTGCAGGTCAGAACTGGCTAAATTCAGGAAGGCACACTGTCCATACTGCATACTCATGTGCATGAGTTTTTGTGTTTTTTTGGTTGCTCCATATAGCTTCTGGATCTTAGTTCCCTGACTAGGAATCAAACCTGGGCCCAGTGAAAGCTCAAGAGTCCTAACCACTGGACTGCCAAGGAATTCCCTCATGAGAGTGACTTTAAATAACTAGAGGTAAAGATGAATTATAAACAACCTTCTTCATCCCCTTATCCCAAGGTCCAAACACCTCCCCAGTTCTACTCTCTCTGGAATCTAGCTTTCGACCTCTCAGCCACTGTCTTCTTGTGGACACATGTTTTTATACCCTCAAGCATATACCCTCTAGCCTCCAATCTTTAGGAAGGAAAGGGCTTGGAAACTGGTGAGGAAAGGAAAATTTGAATTTTCAGAACTCCTCAAAATTAGCTGATTGCTTTTCCGTCCAAGGGAGGCTGGAGGAGCGGCTTGCGGCTCTTCTGTGAGGGAGTGGAGAGCATGTGGTACTGCTCTGTTCCCTCCAGTCGGCCTCAGAGATACCTGTCCCCTATTCCCCTAAAATCTTGTCCTTGGGGTGAACGGAATTCTAAAAGCTATTTTAAAAAGCCAGGCTGGGACTTCCATTTGAGAGATTCTGGGGCAGTGAGGTCTAATGATCACATAGAGACTGTTCTGTTAATGTTGGACAGAAAGCGACAGCTGTCACACAGGGAGTCTTTGTTATCTGTAAGTGATGTGCCCCTTTCCCATCTGCAAGCTCTTGGAGGTAGGATGCCCAAGCCTCACGCTTCCTTCATCATTCTGATTCCCTGATTCCATCTCCTTCCGCTGCTGCCCTGGCATATGAACTGAGGGGTCAAATAGATATCTGGCAGCCTTATCTCACAGGGATGCAGCCTTTTCCTAGTCTGAGCTATGACATGGTTGAAAAAGGAGATACTCCCGTCTCAGAGGAGAGTAATTTGGAGACGGTAATGTTGTGTTGCTTTATCCTGTGTATCTGCAAGAAGTAAAGGATTATGTTAGAGGCTGGGTCTGACTAACTTCGGAGGCTGGCTAGAGAGACACTGCTGTCCAGACCCCAGGGATCCCCACCCCAATGTGCTATGCCATTTCTGCCTACTGCTCCTTTCTCTTTAAGGGGAGGGTGACATCGAGAAGGGGCTGCTGCATGGTTCTGGGTCAACAGGCTCTGTCACGGCCCTGGTCTGACTGGCTGAACAACAGGGTCAGCTTTGTGAAGACAGGGGAGAGCTCCATCTCACGGGCACGTGACTTCTGTTCACCTTCCTTCAGTCGCACAGGCCAGGGACTGCTGAGCACACCTGGGCAGTGTGACATCTTGGCACCGCACGTTCAGCTGAGACAGCTTTTATTTTAAGAAACATGCAATCCTGTTCCTATCAGGGAGAACCCAGCCCTCTGGCTTTGGAGTTAAAGAAAGGCCCACGTCCTCCACCCCTGAAGAGTTTTCAGAAGATGAGATGGGCAGGTATGAGGCCAGCATCTTGACCCAGTTTTGACCTCACTCACACCCCTCTGGCTTAGCTACCAGAACCCTAAATGAACATCACAGAATTAACAGGGTGGAAGGAACCTGGAGGTCACCTAGTTGGTCCAAGTCTCTTATTTTACTGGTAAGAACTCAGAGGTCCAGTGTCTAGAGTGATGCGCTTGATAAACCACAGTTCGTGGCAGAGTCCTGTCAGAGACCCAGCCATCTATCAGAACCACCTGTGAGGAGGATGGGACGCAGGGAACTGTGTCAGGCAGATACACGTGCACATGCCGGAGAAAGCCATCCAGCCCACACCAAGTGCGTGCAGCCCCCACCCACACCAGGGTGGCAAGAGAAAACGGACTGAGGTCCAGTGACAGATTTCTTTTTTATATTTAAAAACAAAATCAACCTCCCCCCAAAGAACCCCCCAACAAACAAAAAATCAGATTAAATAAAATTTACAGTGAATACGCCCAGCAAACATCTGTATGTGCAATTAAATACTGTGTCTGTTACTGCAGCACAAACCCCAAACAAACAATATACAAGTGTTCTGGGGGTGGAAGGAGGCCCGAGTTTAAACTCTGTGGGGTTTGGAGGGACAAGATGGGGGGAGAGAAAGGGGAAATCAATTTTGCTTTTCTTAATTCTGTCCATATAAATATATTCATAAAGACCAAAAAAGAAAAGGGCGCTTGGGGTGGTAAGGAAATAGGAGAACGGGAGAGTGTGGGACCCTCCCAATTCTACCTGACCAAAAAATATGAATTAATTTCATGGTGAGAGAAGAGATAAAAAATGACAGAAGAGGATGGGAAAGAGAGGGAAGTGGACATGGGCCAACCAGGGAAATGGAGAGACCCTTGGCAGGGGAGCGAGAAAGTCCAGTGCCAGCGTGTCTGTCTGTCTCCGTCTGCATCCCCGCGGTCTTAGGCTCCAGTTCAGTGTCTGTCTGTGGCCCTCATCTTACTTTCTGCCTCTGTCTGTGGTCTGACAGGGCCTCCTGACCCCCTCCACCCTGCCCCCACCCCTGCCATGCTGGTCCCCTCTCTTGTCCATTTATTGGGAGCTGGCTCGCTCCAGGATCCTCAGGTCATAGTTCTTTTTGGCCACTCGAAGTTTGAAGCGACTCACGGAGTTGTTGAGGCGAAGGGAGGCATTCTGAGCAGCCAAGGGGCTGGGGAACACAGCCACAATGGTGTACAAGGCAGCGAGGTCCGAGTGGCGGCCGTTCTCAGCAGTCCCACCATTGTCCCCCCCGCCCCCACCAGGCAGCCCCTGAGCATCCTTGAGCCACTGGATCTTGGCGCCGGACATGGCAAGCTGAGTGAAGAGTTTGTCTGCCTCGGTACGGGTGATGCCCTCCGGGAGATCTGTCACCTCCAGCACCCGTCCCAGAACTGGAAGGGGAGGAGAGAGGACACGGCTGTGAGAGGTGCAGAGCAGGCAGGCCTGAACAGCGTCCTGGCCAAGGGGGACCTGGGTGACGAAGTCTGTATACAACACCCTCAGAAGCCCAGCCTTTCTCACTCAATCCTGTCCTTCCTTCCCACATCAGCCCAACTCCCCACCATGCAGACTCTGACCAGGGCAACAGGGAGACACACAGAGCCCTTCTCCTCTCTTATCCTCGAGATGGAGGCAAGGAGAGCCGGGGGATCAGGGTGCCAGCACTAAGTGCCAGCGTGCCAGTGAGACCTACACCTCAGCTGTCATGGGGGGCGCCCTCACCATGAAGAAGTATGGCTATTGGTGATGTTCATTCACAAAGTTAACAGCTCAATCTGAAATATGTCCCATTTCCTTCCCAGAGGCTGGCCCAGGTAGATTCCTCTTCCTTATCATCTAGGGAAGTCAGTTTCCCTTCCTTTTCTTGTTTAGCAAATTGCTTCAAACAGGGGAAACTCCAAGAGACCTTGCATGCCTAGAATGGAAGGCCTGCAGGAGGAGAGCCACTCCCTCGGATTCTAGCATCAAGCCTCTCCTAGACTGGGTCTAGGACTACCAGGGTTAGATATTCTGTATCAGGGTCAGGACCACTTCCACAAGATTCTCTGTTAATAGCAGGCTCAACAAACTTCATCATTGTGTCATTCACCATTTTTACCCTCCTCTTCCCCAAGGCCTAGAACGGCTTGGTAAGAAGGTCCGAGACACCTCTTCTCCAGCTTCTCCTCACTCTACACAAACAGGTCCTCTTTTGGCTCCCCGCTGACCCTAAGCTTCCCCTTCTCCCCATCCTGGACTGGGCACGCAGGGCTGGAGGCTTAGGCCCTTCCCGTGGGGACTCAGCAGCCCGTCACTCACCGACGTCTGTCGTCCCAAGGTCAGTGGACGCAGATTTGAGCGCTTGTCTCTTGCTCCGGTTTCCAGGCTTCAATCCGCTCTGCCCCTTCAACATTTGAAAGATAACTCTCATTCCAGGTAAGCAATACTGACTGCCTTGCATCCCAGTCTGTCTGAAAGATTCAGGAACAGTATGCAACCCTGAGGATCCCACCCTACCAGGCAGTCAGACTGGCCAGAGAGTGGCCAGTGAGAAATAAAGGGCCCCCGCTCCTGGCCCTGGGAGGGTGAGAAGAATGACCACAGGAGCTGGGCGGAGGCTCCTCCCACTCGGTCCACTCTCTCTGGGCTGTCCGCCCCGGCTGCCCAGCTGGCTGAGGTGACGGCTCAGAAGCAGGGGCCTGGGTGAGGAGGAGACCCCGGCGGCCGAGGCCGACGGGAGACACGCTTACCTGGTGCACCGTGTAAGCTGACTGGCCGTGCAGCAAGGGCGGGCAGATGGACAGATTGTACTGGAACGGCTGGCCCAAGAGGGAGTAGCGGCCGTCACCTGGGGGAGGCACGGATGGTTTTCCGGGGGTCTGCGCTGCCAGGCGTAATTTCTGAGAGACCTCATGGGCTTTGGAGGTGGAGTGCAACAATGCCTGCTGTTCCTACCTCTTCTGTGACAGGAGCGCCCATGTCACTGATTAAGCGCTGTCTTTCTTCCTAACCCTCTTGGTTCTCAGCTGTATCTTAGACAGAAGGGGTTATTAGGTTCCCTCATCTTTGAAGAAGGGCTCTGTTCATTGGAGGAAAGCTACAGATGCTTATAACTGTCTTTTATTTCTCATATAGTTGCTTCTCACCCTAAATCCAGGGCTCAAGTTTCTGACTTACATGAGAGGCAATACAGTGTAGCAGACAAGAAGAGAGACCTGTAGCCAGACTATATTCAAATTCTGTCTCTGTTACTGAAGATGGGATGTTGGGTATGTTCTTCTCTCATCAGCACTGGTGCGGTTAAATGATTATAAGATATAGCATCTATGTGTTACCTATTATTGGTGACAAATACTGTATTTCAGAGCACTCTGAAGTTTTAAACCATATTCTCATCTTAGGTCTGTTTCTAAGTTAGGTAGCATGGTAGCATACTCAGCCCCACAACACTAGTCAGTGGCAGGACTAGAATTTGACCTCAAGTCTTTGTTTTTTTTACTTTTTAAGAAATTGAGTTGTTTCTGAAATAAAATATTGGCTGTATGTTTTAAAGCTATAAAACTCAATTCTTATAAATTCTCGGTTAAAAATTTGACTGTGTTTATTAAAATGGTCATCTATGTTCTGCACTTGAGATTTGTGAAAAATACACTTTCTGTGGGAAGGTGACCTCTGGTTTCCTGACCATGGGAGGGAGGTGGTCGTCTGGGGCTCGGTGGCGTGGGACTAGGTTCCTTGGCCCCCCCACCCCCAGCTGGAGGGAGGGGCCTCGCCCCCACCTGCCCGGGGGCGGGGGCAGGACTCCCAGGAGCCGGGTGGCACACAGGGCGCAGCTGCAGCGCCAGGGTGCCCCTCGCCTCCGCTGGCATCCCGGGGACAGGCAGCAAGAGCGGCTGTTCTAAGCTTCTGTCTGTCACAGCGAGCTGGGGGTGAGCCCAAGTCTTTTCACTCAAACACAGCATCCCCTTTTCTAAAACCACACTGTCTCTGGCACACCCCATATTCCCAGCACTCAGACTCAGTACTGATGGGTTAAACTCTTTGCTGTTCATTACAAAGTTCAGGGAACTTTTCCCTGGCTCACAGTCTCTGGGGACTTGGAAGGAAATCTACCTTCATGAAGGAGATCGAGAGTCAAGGTAACTGGGCAGCACTCAAGGGGGTGTGTCTCTGTCCTAAACAGGGATGCTAAAGGCCGGGCTGGCTCCCACGGACTGGATGGGCGGCCACAGCGATTCTCCGTTTGCTGCTACCCCCTGACGCCCCCACTTTGGAATGGGGTGCGCAGGGAGAACCTGGCGGCTGACAGCAGCCCAGCTTACCCTGGGCGGGACCCCCGGGCCGGGGGAACTGTGCGAGGACAGGAAGGGGGCTGAGTCCTGGGCAGACGCTGCTGAGGCTGGTGACAGGAGAGGGCGCTGGAGACTGCGTAGGAGACGCGACGGGGCTGCCGCTCATCCGCGTGCTGGCCTGGGCGAGAGAGCGGGGCGCAAGTCACACACACACGCCAGGGCCTGCCCTCTGCGTCACTCCGACAGCTCGGCTGAGGAGTTACCTCTCTCAGCAGACTTCTCTTGCTGAACTCTGCCAAAGTCAGAGTGCCCCTTCACACTGGCCCCTGAGCGCCTAATTCGTTGGTATTATTTTAATATTCACCTCCTGACAACCGGTTTTAAGTATTCCCTTGGCGTTTTTAAGCATGCGTCCTATCTGCCACCTCAGGTCTTTGGTTCCTTGAAAGAAGATGCTCTGTCCTCTTTCCTGGGTTTCTTCTGAAAAGTGCCCAGGGTAACAGAGGCTGCGTGGTCAACAGCGAAGACGGCTTCCTGAAAGACTCTGGCCGCCTCCCTGCCAAGATAAGGCTGGGTGCAGGACTCACCTGGGGGCTACTCTCGGGACTGTACAGGTCTCCAGGTTTCTGACCCCGCTGGTCCACGCTGTAATATTTACAGTGACTCCACTGGACCATGGATGGGTTCTGGGGAGGCTGGGGTCCATTAGGGACATTCAGCTGCATGACCACCACACCCGGTCCAGAAGCTGACACTCCTGAGCGGCAGGAAAAAGCAGCTGGTTGTGAATTGAAACCACATTTTAGCCTCTGTCAGCTAAGCCTGGGTGGGAGAGCCGGTAAGCACATCCACCCACCGGCTTCAGGGCCACTCAAACTGTGTCCTGCCAGGAATCTGAGACAGCTGCTGATTTGGTTTCTGACTCTCCCTCCTCAAACCAGTGGAAGTCTGAGGGGAAGATGCCAATGCTCTCCTGGCGTTCACCTGGTTGAGGGGGTACTTTGGTAGGCTTGGCTGGAAACTACCCTGTCCTGTCATAGTTAGCTATTACCAAACGCCCAGGTCAGAGTGCTCAAACGTCTGGGCATGGTACAGGTCCCAGGCTGGAGCTTGGGCCAGGGCTGCAGGCACGTGCAGGCTTTTCTGGTAATGGCTGCAGATAAGTCAGTGATCCCTGGTTGTTCTGGAGAAGATAAATGTGCACAGCTTCACTAAGCCAGATCCAGGACATTAATTCTTGGGCAAGGACAGGGTGAGTTGGAACACTTCAAGTAGAGGGAATGGCATGGAGATATATGTCACATTCGGGAAATGACAGATAATTCAAGGTGCTTGGAAGGCCCAGGAGCTATGCAGGGGAAGTACTAGGGGATGAGATACATCTCTTCATTTATTCAACAAACATTTATGGAACGCTTACCAGTATCAGTTCCTATGCCAGGCATTGGGTATACAACAACAAAAAAACTGGTCTCTGCCCCAATGGAATGAACAGTCTATTAGAGAGTCGGACATTAAGCACATAGCTGGTGTCAAGAGTCTGAAGCACGTTCAGGTAAGGGTTGTGTCCCAGAGGTGCTGGAAACAGGAGTTCTGCTTCAGGGAGCTAACCCAAGCGGCCAAAGGTAAGACGGCTGAAGGGAGGGGGGGACTGGTCAGAAGTCTGCTGGGACAGAACAAAGCGGTTCTGAATTAGGGCAGTGAGAGCAGGAATGCAGTGGCAGGGTGAGACCCCCTGAAGATTTTGCTGATAGGCTGCAGCCACGGGCTTTTAGTCCAGGCAACCACGATGCAGTCGTACCCTCTCACAGGCTGGGGGAGGAAAGGCTCGCTGAGGAGGAATACCAAGTCCTGAGTCCCCCTCACGGTGAGAAGCCGCGTGAGGGGTCAGGGAGGAGCGGTCTGACGGAGAGCTCCTGCTGGGAGGGTCGGGCAGGAGCCCCGCCCCCCGCAGGGGGCTGTCCAGTGTGAGGGTTTGCTCCCGGCCCGCAGCCTGAACTCCTGGGGGTGGACAGGCTGAGTTCACGTGTGTGTGGTGGCAGGGAGGTGGGGCCGGGGGCCGCTAGATGGAAAGTGTGAGGGTTTGCTCCCGGCCGGCAGCCTGCACTCCTGGGGGTGGACAGGCTGAGTTCACGTGTGTGTGGTGGCAGGGAGGTGGGGCCGGGGGCCGCTAGATGGAAAGCCTGCTGCAGCGTGCCCTCTCAGGGCTCATGCCACTGCCGCCCCATCACACTGCTTTCTGTGACAGGAAATGGTGCAGCCTCTGCCCTGGGCACCGGTCATGCT
>CM035294.1:51691809-51786788 GCA_020226075.1 Hydropotes inermis | reverse complement strand
GGGAAGTGAGCGTGATTGCTTTTCTCAGGTAGCATCGGTCAAAGGAAAGGAAAAGAAATGGGGGGAGGTCTGAGACAGCTCTGGAGACACAGCATCTGTTAGGTCCTATTCCCCAGTTTGTGCCCCTCCCCCATCCTCCAGGGTTCATCTAATCAGAGAGCGCACACACTCACAACGACAGGCTCACACCTTCCCTTCCCCTGCCAGAGGGCACGGGCCTTCATCAGCACAGCTTGTGGACGGCCACAGGAGGACTGCGCAGTGGTGAAGCGTCACGCATGTAACAGCTCCCCCTTTACTTCAGTTGCTCTGGGCCCTGTATCTCCCATCCTAGCAGCTCCACCTGCGCCAAAGTCCTTTAGCCACAAAACTGCAACTGACCTTCTTCAAATACCTCACTGCTGAGGGGGCCAAGGCAAAAATAATCAAACCTACAGCTTTTCTGGAAGGCAACACATAACCTAAGCCTAATGCCCTGGGCCAGGAAAGGGGAGAGGATGCGTGAATGTGTGGGGTGTGGGCAGAAGCAAGGCAGTAGGTGCTCTCTATTGTGCCAACATGTAGCCATAAGGAGCTATTAGGGGTCTAAAGTGGAGGGGGAAGAAAACAAAGTCTTCATATTATCTTCTCTGATCCTAACAAAAACAAAGGCAGGGTTCTGAGCCTCAGCCTCATTCCTGAGCTCCTCCCCACACCGAGCCCCCCCCACCCCCGCTGGCCCGGAGCGTTGTTCCTTCACTCAGCCGAGGACAGAGACACTACTCTGCTGATGAGCTGATTCTGATGCTTCTCATCCTCAGGCCAGAAGCAGGTGGCATCCGTCAGCAGCTGAACTGTGGCCACTTCTTAATGCACATGGCAAAAAACTGCCCACATCTCCCAAAACAAAACCCCCCACGGCAGTGCCCAGGGATAGCACTTCCATATTATCAGGCTGGGGGAAGAAGCCTGGGTTAGAGTAGCAAGTGGGAGAAGGGAATTGAATAAGGAAATCAATTTCATCTTGAAAGCTCTGAAAAGAGAGGGGATGTGTGAATGGCTTTTTAAGTGGCATCATTAAACCTGGGCAGAAAGGTCGATTGGGCAGAGCAAACCCCATAAATATAAACAGATGACATTTATGTCTGGCAGAATTGGTTTTTGTTTAGTTGTTTTTTGTTGTTTTTTTTTAAATCACTGAGGTAGAAAACTGATAAGGCTTTTTCTTTACCATCTGGAATGAAATCTATGGGAAGGAATGTCCAAAGAAATAAAATCCCTCAGGCATCTTTCCCAAATTACAGGATATAATCCTACAGTATCTTCGTCTTTTTCCCTTTTTTGGTGGGGGAGAGGGTTATCTTCACGAAGTGGGGAGAGAAGAGAGTTATCTCCGCTTTGGAAAGCCCTCAGCTACAAAATGAGCCAGTAAGTATGTGGGAAGCTATTTCTGTATGTACCTCACTCTGGCCACGCTGCTGTGTCACTGTGAGTTGAGAGTCTGTGCATAGGTTTCACTGCCATTTCATGTCCATGTGCATCTGCCCAAGACAAGCCTGCAGAAACCTCAAAGGACCTGCAAGTCATTATTTTAGTGGGGAGAAAACTATTTCCTAGGGTTATAGTTATATCTAAAATCATAGTGGAGGACTTAAGGTCCAGGCCTGGGGGTAAACTGGGCAACTACAAAAATGTATTAATAAACCAGAACAGTTGCTCCAGGAACAGTCAATCCTAATCCCTGCCTTTATTTTTGGAAAAGTGACCATGCTGCAACACGGGAGAAGGGCGGGTGACTGTCCTCTGAAGGTGACACAGCAGCCCTTGTGGGCAGTGCTGGGCTTCTAGCTTTCCAGTAAAGGGCGAACTGGAAAGGAAGGCAAAAGAAGCACTCTTCCTTTTCTTCCACTACCTCTTAAGATTCCCATGACCGGGACTGAAGATTTTTAAGATCAATGATATGGTGAATAGGACTCTTAGATGATGTGGGTGGAATAGAGGGCATCATCCAGGAAAAGTACAAGGGGTCAGTAAGAAGCCTAGGTCAATCAGTGTGCCTAGAAAGAAAGGAAATATACTAAAAATTCTAAAGCAAGGAAAATTAAGATGATGAAGAGGGTTTTGTCTATTTCTATCAATTTGGGGAAGAGCCTAGATTATCTCCTTCCAATTCCAGTCCAGATCTCTAGTGCCAATTTTCAGAACCAATAGCTGTTTCAGTTTACTTATCATTAGGTCCACAGTAGGTACTGCAAACTTATTTTCACTTGATTTGTTTCTAATTCAAAGACCTTGTATTTGAATATGAAAAGATATAAATGCAGAGACCCAGTAGATATACTGATATACCACTAAGGATTTACACAGAAATTCACATACAACTATACCCATATGCACACGCACACACTTATCTTAACAAATCGGAGAGAAAATGCCCTGCGGTATCAAGAACCACCACAGGCTACAGCAGTTCTTGGAGCTAGTTTCTATCATTTCCATACCCCGTTGGGAATTTCAAGGTCAACTGCCCCTGGCAGACACTAGGAGATACAGCTGGAGAGACGAATAATGGAGTAAAGGGTAGTAAGGGTTGTTGAATTCTAAAACCTCAGCCGGTAAGAGATCCATGGTTGGTTTGGATAAAGGCAGAAATCATTACTCCTTGAAGCTAAGAACTGATCAGGTCTTGTGAGCAAGATTAATTCTGGAATCTATTCCACAGCACCCAACACAGAGTACAGAAAATCTTGTGTGAAAAATATCCCATTTCTAAAATATGAAAAACTGGCAAAATACCTTATCTCACCAGAAGAGGGCACTCTGACATTCCTACTGTAGAGTGGAATGAGGAAGGCTGGAGGCTGCCTTAAGACCCCCTCCCCTCCAGAACCCCTGAAGTCAATTTAAATGCAGTGTAATGATATGCCAGGGTAGGGTGAGAGGGGAACAGCAGTTGTTCTTGGTATATTGGGGGGTGGGGGCGGTTCTAGGCAAAGACAGACAAGCTGTGTGGCATTAAGTGTACTGACATGGGGTAACCAGCCCCTCCAAAGAAGGCCTGTTTGCTTCCACTGGAGGGAAAGGGATATAGTACAGAAACCTGCTGAAAATGCGTCAGAGGACGCAGCAGGGGCTACAGAAAGTCAAAGGACCCAAGTGCAAGCGTTAGGATTGTGACCTTACACAAAATTTATCCCTCTTTTGAGTCTTAAATTTTCTCTTCACAAAGTTGTGGAGAGAATTAAAAGGACACAATGTATGTGAGTACAAATGAAAAACTGCTAAACAAATCTAAGATACAATTTTAAAAACATTTTATCAGCCTCCCTCACACTCCCAAGAGAAAAGAAAAGCTATTTATAGGAAGAATGAGTGCAAGAGACAGGGATAGAAGCACTTTATGTCGTAAAGGCACGTGCGTCGGAACCCAGTCACAATGCTGGATTCAGAGAGAGAGAAACAAACGAAGGGGAGAGGAAGGAAACAAGGAACCCAGCCGCCACGCGGCTCCCCGGGGGCAGGGGTCAGGATCAGGCACACCACCCACCTCACCTCTCAAGGGGGTCAGTTCCAACACCTCTGGAAAACACCAGCCAGCCAGGACTTCGGACGTTCCTCCTGATGAAGTCACAGCTGGGGACAGAGCCCATCCCTGAACTTTCTCTGCCCGACCCAGCTCTGCAGCACGGGTCCTTCAGCAGTGCCCAGGACCCCTCAGGTCTTTACGCTCTTACCTGAGTACTGCTGTGGCATCTGCGGCGGGCTGCAGGGAGAGGGAGACTGAGGCATCTGGTACTGCTCAGAGCCAGGAGGCTGTAGAAACCCCACAGAAGGGCTGCGGACACGGAGAAGAGGGGACTGGTAAAGCGGGAGAGGAGGAACACTGCTCCTGGCAGACAGCTGTGTCCTCCTGGGCCTCCGCTGTGGGAGGCCAAGGCAGCTCCAAGCCATTCCCAGACCAATTTGCCATGCAATTTCTAAAATCACTCATCAGTTCAAAGTTAATTATATATATTTGTACTTGATCATCTTTCAATTAGGAAGCTGCTAATCAGTGCTACAGATGGAATGCTAGTGACACATACCCCTCCCAACAGTGTAGAAACACACACACACACATACTCACTCTCTCTCAGAAACACAATGCAAACGCAAAGAGAGTGCCAGAAACAGACACACAGGGCTAGAGTGCTAGAGAGATGGGCAAAAACACAACTCAGGAGACTCAGGGTATTTTGCCATTAAGATGGCAAACAGATCATCAATTAAAGAAAAATCGGGGAAAATCTCACAAAATTCAAGACACATTAAAAAAAAAAAGACAGAAATAAACACATGTACACTGAGACACAGAGATACATCGACGTAGGCCGACTGAGTTCCAGTCTCAGCTCTGCTTCTGGTTGTATGACTTTTGAGTAAGTTTCTTAATATTCCTAGCTGGAATTTCCTCATTTATAGAAGAAGGGCAGAAAATAAAACAAGGGGAGTGGACTAGGTATTTCTAAGATAAACTTCTATCTCTAAAATCACACTCATTATACTAAGACATACGAGCTTCCCTGGTGGCCCAGGGCTAAAGAGCCCACCCACCAATGCAGGAGATGCAGGTTCGATCCTGGGTCTCGAAGATCCCCTGGAATGGGAAATGACAAGCCACTCCAGTATTCTTGCCAGGGAAATCCCACAGAGAGACGAGCCTGGCAGGCTACAGTCCACGGGGTCGCAAAGAGTTGGACACGACTTAGCAACTAAACAGCAACAACATACTAAGGTACATAAACAGATGCACAGAGACGACACCTCAGATTCACCCACGGCTGCAGAGGCACATGGGAAATTCACATGTGTGTACACCAAACTGCTGCTTTAAAAACAATCAGCAGTCTCTATTTCATAGTTCTAAAACCCATTGATTAGAAAAACAAAAACTGGGGGAAATGATTAAATCTCTGTTTCTGAAGCAGGAATTTTTTCCTGCTAATGAATTCTTATGCAAATATCAAATTAACAAGGAGAATGAACTCCCTCATGTTCTACCTGCTTTGGGGTACCCCTGATCTTTTTAAAAAATAAACATTTATTTATTTGACTGCACCAAGTCCTAGTTACGGCATATGCGTCTAGTTCCCTGAGCAGGGATCGAACCCAGGCCCCCTGCGTTGGGAGCACTGAGTCTGAGCCGCCGCCGGAGCACCAGGAAGCCCCTACCCCTGGAATCATTACCCCTGCCTTTCTTTTCCAGTGGAATAAAAGCCATGGTGCAACAGCTGCTGAAGGTCTGTGGGAGACGCGCCCCGTCTCTCTGGGAGCCCTCACCTGGTGCCGTTCTGCTGAGTGGGTGGGATCATGCTGTAATACACTGGAACACCGCCTGCTGGGAGGCCCCCCTGCACAGATTGGCTTGCAGGGACCAGCATGGGCTGCTGGAAAGGCGGCTGGACCACATTTTGTGAGTCATTACCCACTGGGACCTGGGTGAAGACAAGAAGAGAATGACCACTTTTACTCGGAATGAAGTCACCTGAAGAACAGCTCAGTCATCACTGGACGGGGACACTCTAACCTCCTCCCCAACCTTGAGACCCTCTTACTCTCCTCAGCTAAAGGAGACGCTTAAGCTGCGCGCACGTCCCCCTCCTCCAAACGTGCCTCTGGGCCTCTGATGTACAGGAAGGAGCCTAACTCCCTCCAGACCCTACCTTTCTGGGCACATGCTCATTTGCATGGTATAAAGACCAAACAATTTAAATAAAGACGCTTCTCAGACTCTCTGGACCTTCTTTCAGAGGAAGAAACCCTGCAAGTGCTAGAGGTAAAACGAGCAGTGTTTCAGTGTTCGAGCTGTCAGCCTGGGGGACAGCTGTGTGAACTGTCCTCCTTTCCTCATCCCAAGGACTGGGTCGTTCCCCACTCAGAATGCACCCACTTGGTAAGAAGGCAGTGGAGTGTACTGAACCACCAGGCCTTGCATCTGGCCCCCCACGCTGCTCCTCTGGTTGCTGAGCAGGCCCTGGTTCTGTGGCTGCTGGACCCCAATCATGCCTTGGTAAGCCGCCTGCTGCTGGTTAGGCATCATGGGCTGTAAACCTGGGGACAGGCAGAGTAGAGAAGACATCAGCAGAGCCTCAACAATGTTCAGGAGGTCACACTCTCTTAGTCACTTTCCTTCCTCTCTGGAGATCACAGGTTCCTCTTTAGGACCCCA
Source organism: Hydropotes inermis (assembly GCA_020226075.1). Classification (NCBI taxonomy): domain Eukaryota; kingdom Metazoa; phylum Chordata; class Mammalia; order Artiodactyla; family Cervidae; genus Hydropotes; species Hydropotes inermis. Next base: position 51,780,601 of record CM035294.1, on the reverse strand, counting down.
ACCATTCCGGCCGCTACTCCCCTCCCCCACGGCTTTTTAAACAGGGAGCGTGATTCTTTCCCAGTCGCCGTCCTTCCCTTACTCGCTGCCTCCTTACATCGGCAGCTCCTCTTACCAGGCTGCTGGGACGGCTGAGGCAGCTGCTGACCGCGCTGGGGGCTGTAGGCCACCGGGTGAGACAGAGGTCGGTACTGCTGGTTGGAGTTGGGGTACTGTCCCGGGGAATAGTAAGACACCTGGATCTACGGTGAGAGGAAAGAGAGGTATGAGAGGGCCCCTCCAGTTCAGCCCCCTACGTCCCCTAATTACTAATGCATCGCAGTTGACTCCAGGAGTCTGTAAACAGAAATGTTTTGGGTCTGCAACTGCAGCATTTGTGTACAAGTTTGAAACAGAAGAGGAAGGACTTGTGTTATCTGCAGATGTCCTTCTGACTAGAAAGACAATTCTCAAGAGAAAGGTGGGGAAATGGAGGTGGATGGCGGACAGGGACCTCCTCTGGTCTGTCTAAACTAGAGGAAAAAAGAAGGTTTGTAATACTGGATAAATTGAATTCATGATTTAGACTGGAAACCCAAGCCACTCACCTGTTGAGGGGGCTGCATGTAGCCCTGGGGTGGCAGGACTTGCTGAGTAGGTGGTGCATGGCTAGAGGTGGAATAGTTGGAAGGAGGGAGGGGCTGCCCTGCAGAGGCCATGATGAAGCTAGTCTGCTGAGGGTGCTGGGAGATAAGTGGGGGCTGGAACAGAGCTGAGGATGGGTCAGCTGCTTCAGTAGAACCTTGGCGGCTAAGGCTCATTTGTCCAAAGGGGTTGCTGAGATCATCTGCCTGTTGAGAGAGTGGGGGAGACCCAAGGACTGAGGTCATATCAAGCCCCACCAGGTCTTTGACTTCCAACACAGACAGACAGGCAGAAATAGCGGCCCTTTCTGCCGCCGCCCTCACACCCATGTGGGGCACCCCATCTCTGTGCCCTGGGGGCGCTCTTCAGCCCAAGCCTCTGTCATGTGGTGCTTCAAACTGCTGTGACCCAAAAGCTGTCTGAAGCCCAACTCCAGAGTCAGTCTCCCTATCACATATGAGGTGACAACGGCCACTATGACTATGACCTTTATTAGAATTAGTCCTGGGGAGATGGGAGAAATGACACAACTTCTATATATAGAAAAAACAGGACAAACTAGTGGGGGAAAAAAAAAAACACTATTTAAGTCTTTCCATTTCCTGTCTTCCTCATGCCTCCAACCATGCAAAGGGCCTATATGTTGTCATAAATCTCATTTTTATAATAAAGGACCCAAATAACACCTTGTGTGGATGATTGGTAGGTTCATGTGGCTCCCCAGCTCTGCCTAGGCATTGGAAAGACTGGTGGGATCCCAGCTCCTGCTGCTTATCTCCTTACTCCCCCTTGAAGTCATTTCCACCTCTGTTCTCTGACACTTGCTGAGTGTTCTCCTGCCCTTCAGAAACCACTTCCAATTCTCACCTCTGAAAGGAGGCCAGGGTGAGCTGCTGAGCTGGGGAGAGAGACTGACTGACTAATCTGTAATTGCCTTTTCTCTCAGCCCTCTTCTCCAAGCAGCTAGGGTGAGGCTGTTCCATCTCTCACTCGTATAGCAATAGGTTAGTCTGTTAACTTTCTCATCTCTTTTGCTCCATGGATAGTAATCAACATACACATACACATACACATGCAGAGCAGAAGTTCTTCTGCAAATGAAACTAGTAGAAACAAAAGCTAGTACTTTCCTGTGGTTTCACTCAATTTTCAGGGATCTGATCTTAGCTATTTTGCTAACTTAGTGGGAAGGAACAGATGACAAGAGCACTGGATTGCAGTTACCATTTTGAGGTTCATATTCTAGAATTTTTCAGTATGGAGCTAAGCGGTGAAAGAAAAGGAATTCTACTGAAAAAGCAGACAGGTATGATTAACACAAAATTGGAAAAAAGTCAGGGCTAGAAGTTACCAACTATGAGACAGACAAGATCTTTATAAAGGATTTGTTGTCAGGGTACAAACAATTTAAACAGAACATGCTATACAACAGGAGAGGATTTTTATGTAAAACAGGGAAACATTTGAAGCTTTTATCAATGGTACCAGAGAAATCTGCAACTGTATTTTTATTTTTAAAGGAAATTATAGAGAATCATTCTCTACAGTACAGAATACACTGGGTTCCTCCAACATGGCTGGGGAGCAGATGCGATGGAGAATGCACATGGCGGAGAGGAGGTTGATCAACATCTGATCTTGTTCCTCTCCTGAAACTCAGGGGAACTCTGTTCTCTGTCTTAAACTTAGGTATCTTTGATGCCTGAAGTACTGTGAGGAGGTCACTAGAAATGAAGTATAGTTCAGCCTGTGCCGGCCCCTAAAGAAGAAATATGTTCCTAACAATGGTCCTCTAAAAGGCATAACTGCTTTGCAAGGTTGTCACAGACTGCCCAGACATGCCCATAGACACAGGCCACACACGAACAAGACAAAAAGGGGGAATGGAGTTTATACCATGTTGTACTGCTGGGGCGGAGAGACTGGCAGAAGAACTTGGGGACAGGAGCCTGGAGAGAACTGAACAGGCTGCGGAGACGGCTGCAGAGCCGGGACTGGCTGTGGACCAGCAGTGAGACATGTGGGAAGGTGAGAGCAAACGGGAGGTTAGGGAGAGGCGGGGAGGGGGCGGGGGTGAGGCAGAGAAGGGGAGGAAGGGAGGAACAACAAGGTTAATCGTAAGAGAAATTTCACATGAAGCGTAAGGCAGACTTGCTCTCTAGCTTTCATATCGCTGACAAACAGGCAATCTCCCCTATCAGCAGAGACCCACTGCAGACACTCTACCCCATTAGCCACTCAGAACTCTGTAGCTGCTGTATACAATCTTAGGACTCTCAGAGCTGGGGTCTGCCGCCCGATTCTAGACAGTTTTTTCCCTAGGCATATCTCCCAGGCACAGGACTCCTGGGGAGCAAAATCCTCCTTGAGAAGGGGCTCCTGTTTCTGTGGCAAGGGTCGTCCAAGGTTCAGCTCGGCTCTCCCAGGCAGGCCCCTGACTTCACACCACAGCTCTTTTGAAGGAGTGCTCATTCGCAAGGATCATCTCCCTCCCAAGGGCAAAGAAGGAAAACAAGCCAGTTCATGCGCTACTTCCTCCTGCTCCATGATATTCTCCTGTGCTCCTCCAGGCTGAGAGGGCAGTATTAAAAATACTCCCATAAGCAAACAGGGAAGGATTTAGGAATAAAATATGAATAGCCTAGTTTTAGCTTTTGTTCCTTGAGTTCCTTCACTTGCCTCAAGCAGGAGGATTGTTTATTAGGGACACGGTGTTTTCTAAACCAACTAATAAGGAGTCATTTTTTCTCTCTCCTTCCCCTCCAGTCATTTCAGTCACCTCATCAGCTCTCCAGTCCTCGATTCTGGAGCCCTCTGAGGAGAGGGGAAGGGAACACGAGATACACTGCTCATTTACATACACTTATCTCATTACCAGCTGACAGGGAGATAATGTGCATTTGAAACTAAGGCAATAGGGCTCAGAGAAATTAAATCACATACCCAGGATCACACAGCTAATGTGGCAGAGGAGGGACAGGAACCTAGTTGTGCCTGACATATGTTCTTTCCACTCCACTCCAGCAGTAGGGAAAAGGTAAAGCAAGAAGTCAAACAATTACGTAAATATCTTTTTGTTTGTATAATTCTCCTTCCTCCTTTCAAATTTAGAGTATTAAGAGTTAGTTGTGGGGGAACCAAGACATCAATATATATATATCTGCCTGCCATATATCTCCTGGGAGACCCTTTCAGAGGGGATTAACAGCTCCAGAGGCAGACAGTCCAAAAATCAGAAGACTCCCAATATGGCGAATACTCCTGATATTTGCATTGAATACAATGTAAATCATCTCGGAAAAAGTTACGGAGAATCAACTGTGTGACCCGAGTGAGATGCTGCCACAGCCTTGAGAACAAACTCTCGGCAACACTGGCACACCTATTTTCTGTAAGCCGGCAACATTCCAAATATAGCTGCTGGCCAGACTGCTCAGCGTGTGCTGCTAACTTTCAGACCCGTCTTCTATGATCCTAATCCATCTCTCCCTCTTGAGGGATGGCCTGCCATATGTCAGGCCTTACGTTCTCTGGGGGACAGTGGGAGGCCTTAGGGACAGTGAAGTCGTAACATAACTGCCTGTTTCTCCTCATGTTTGTGAGTTTTGAATAAAAAGTGAAGAGAGGGAGGGAGGTTCAAAAGGGAGGGGATATATGTACACCTCTGGCTGATTCATGTTGAGGTTTGACAGAAAACAAAATTCTGTAAAGCAATTATCCTTCAATAAAAAAAATAATTAAAAAAAAAAGCGAAGAGAAAAGAAACAATGCTCTTCTGTTCGGCCCCTCCTGACTGAGGAAGGGAGTGGTAAAGGCACATGTTCTCAGCGCTGTTTTTAAGTTAATGTACCACTACCCTCAGCCACAGTTCTCTTCTTGGAGAGTCTCAAAGCTAGACTGGCCCTGGGGATGTGACTGCCACCTACTGGTGACTTCTGGGCTAGATCGTTGCTCTTGAATCCTGACTGGACTCCAGGCAGAGGCCCAGAGGACTCCTTTTCAAAAGGTCTACTCTAAGTTAATTGGGCAAAAGGTAGCCACTGCCCCTTTAATCCTCAGGATCACTCCCTGGTTTCAAACGTTCTATTGATATGTGATATGGAAGCCTGCTCTAACAGCAGGGGCTGCCAAGATGGGAAAGAGCAGAGCTTACCCAGAACTGTCCCCCAGGCTTGGGGCAAATGCTTGTTGCTACAAAGCTAAAGGTTTTTCTTCAAAAGGAAAACCTTTAGGGTAAGCACAGTGGTGTGTGTGTGTGGTCACTTCCTTCATCCCCTGTTACATACCACTGAGAAATGAAATGGTAAATATCCTGGGGTTTAACAACTTGAGTTTGGAGAGCCGCCAGTGTTGAGACAGGGGTAAAGAGAAAGGAAGAAAGAAAAGGGCAGTAGGAAGAGCAAGAAAGGGATAAAGAGAAAAGGAGATATATACAGTGGGGCAGCCACCATGAGTGCTTTAGAGACACCAAAATTAACCAGCATAAGATTTTTCAGTTTGGAGTTTGTGATAACAATTAAGTGCAACAATAAATTTCTGAGATCTCTGTACCAAATAGTGTTCCTCTGTCCCCAGTTACACGACCTAATCTAGCACTGTACTGCCTGGAGGTGACCAGTCGACACCAACAACCAACCCACCGACCCTCCTGACTCAAGAAGCGCGGAGAGAATCCGAGTGAAAGTCTGGGGTTTAGGCCCAGTCACCTCAACATTCCATCTAAAAGGTTTCAGTCCCAAATGGTTACTGTCTTTACTTACGTCTTTATCCCCCTCCCACTCTTGCTGTCTGTCTCTAGATATGGATGGATGGAGGAGACAGACGGAAGACTAAAAGGAAGACAAGGAAACAGAACTGTATTAAAATACACACATTTTAGAGAAAACAAAAACTATTCTGGGGCCTTAAAAAGTAGCGCGCATACAGAGCAGCAGCAGGGGACGGCCAGAGGGAGACGCTCAGCGTCTACTCACTCACAGGTCTAAACTAAGACACAGAGCGGGAGCACACACACATGCTGCGCTTCAGTATGGAGGGAGGTAAGCTGATGGGAATGAGACCTAATGAGGTGGTGGACAGACGGCGGGTGGTATAATCAGGAAGAAAGTCAGGACCATAGAGAAACTGATTAGGGACTGAGATGGAGGACTTGGAATGACCGGCATGTGTGTGAAGCTACAAAGCAGAGTTTCCTCGATCTTCACAGTTCTTTATTTTAGTTTCATTTTCCAATATACTGAATGGGGTAGTGATGAGCCATTCTGTAGTGTTCCCTCTCTAGTTTCCAATCCTTGGGGTATCAGTGCTTAGAACTTCTTCTTATATCTATGGGAGAGATCTATCTGAGGCCAAGCTAGACTAACTGAGTATAGAGCTAAGGGAGTCTGGGAGGTGAAAAGAGAACTTCAACTGCAGCAGAAAAAAGTAAAGACATATTGGCTTCCTCACTACCAGAGAATACTTCAGGAGAAAGTGCAGGCTCTATTCATAGAAGAAAAGAGAAAGTGAAGATCTCAGCACAGTTCTCCTCAGAGTATTAAAGAGACGTTAAACCTAAAACACGTAGGAGGTTCCAGTTTAGAATAGGATCTGATTCTTATGCTGATCACTTGTATGGTCTCCACAGAAGCAAAACTTTCTCAAACCCTAGTTGGTACCAATGTCTAACAGCCCAACAACAAAAGGAGAAAGAGAGCTCTTTTATGGCATGGGAGACAAAGACAATACTGGGGGGTTTTGTGGTTGGGCTTCCTAGATTGCTCAGTGGGTAAAGAATCCACATGCAATGCAGGAAACCCAGGTTTGATCCCTGGGTGGGGAGGATCCCCTGGAGAAGGAAATGGCTACCCACTCCAGTATTCTTGCCTGGAGAATCCCATGGATGGAGGAGTCCGGCGAGTTATAGTCCATGGGGTCACAAAGAGTCAGACACAACTGAAGTGACTGAGCATATGCTTATGGCACATGAGTCTTGATAAGGGTTATTTACTTTTCCCCAAACCCCAATATATAAATATTTCTTTATGGCTCAACAGTCATATAAGTACATTCAGCTAGACTATGGTGGGAGCGGTGATGTCTTCAAGTTCCCCGTGTGGTGTAGGAAGCAAAGCCACCTTGAAACGACACAGGATGCAGAGGGAAGCCGTGTGGCAGGAACTCGGGGGGTAACACATCTCACTGACAGTTCCCGGACGGACAGTGCACGGGAGTAACAGATCCCACTGACAGTTCCCGGACAGACAGTGCGGCAGAAACTCGGGGTGGGGGGTGGGCAACAGGTCCCACTGACAGTTCCCGGACGGACAGTGCAGCAGAAACTCGGGAGAGGTAACACATCCCACTGACAGTTCCCGGACAGACAGTGCACAGGAAAGGTAACACATCCCACTGACAGTTCCCGGATGGACAGTGCGGCAGAAACTAGGGAGAGGGTAACACATCCCACTGACAGTTCCCGGACAGACAGTGCACGGGAGAGGTAACACATGCCACTGACAGTTCCTGGACGGACAGTGCGGCAGGAACTCGGGGGGGGGGGGGGGGGCGGGGGACACATCCCCCGGACAGTTCCCGGACGGACAGTGCACAGGAGTAACAGATCCCACTGACAGTTCCCGGATGGACAGTGCAGCAGAAACCCGGGAGGGGTAATAGGCCCCACTGACAGTTCCGGACGGAGAGAAAGAAATATAAAGCAGAAAAAAACAAAAACCGCCCAGGCTGACTCTACTAAGAGCCCTTTGGCCAAACCTCTGCCCTTACTCCTCTCTCCCCACAACTAACAAACAAGAAGTGGGGAAGGGAGAGGCATGTCTCCAAAAACAGATCTTTCCTGCCACCCACAGTACAAGAGACATGATTGTACTTCCAGAGCCTGCTTGAGTCAGAGTGGGGGGGCTCCAACACTGCGTGCTGACTCACCTGTGAGATCATGTGACTACTCAAGGGCGGCTGCTGCTGAGGCGTGGGCGGGAGAGCAGGAAGCTGCTGCTGCTGCTGCTGCTGCTGCTGCTGCTGGGCAGTACAAGGGAGAAGGCCCCGGACAGACTGGGATGAGGTGACCTGGCTGCACACTTCTGGGGCACCTAGCGCCATTCCTAAGGCACAGAGGAGATGCAGCAAGAGCTGTAAGCACAAGCCATGAACATACCACCCCTGGAGGGCCCAGTTGCAGGGCTTGACTCTTTCCTTGCTGACGTCCTTGTCATTCCCCTTCGACTTCCCACTGTCTTAGGAGATCCATGCATGAGCAGAGATGCATTTCAGATGTCCTATTAATGGGAATCCTCATCTTAGCAGGTTTCCACTCCCCAGTGTCTGTAACCATCTTGACTGTCAAGGTTTGGTTTTGAAAATGAACCCCTGGAATGCCTAGAATCTGTCCATCATGATTAGACAGCTGGAAAAATGAATGTTTGCTTCCTGGGAAGGTATATATTCCTAGTCCTTTAAGAGACCTGTCTTCTCCTTTCATTTCTTTTCAACTTGCAGCATCTCATAAAAGTTGCCCAAGACAACCTCCAAGTACATGGCTGTGCACACACCCCACACACAGCCATCATCCTCATTTCCAGGCTGTCCAAGTCACGAATGCATTTACACAGAATACTTTTACTGAATATATACCACGTGAAGCACTGTACAGTGAATTGAGGATACAAAGGTAAAGGAAACACAGTCCTTGTCCTTGAACAGGACAGGATCTTCCAATGGAGATGGACATACACATGATTACAATCTGATAAGGGTAAAGGGCTTCCCTTGTGGCTCGGCTGATAAAGAATCCACCTGCAATGCGGGAGACCTGGGTTCGATCCCTGGGTTGGGAAGATCCCCTGGAGACGGGAAAGGCTACCCACTCTAGTTTTCTGGCCCGAGAATTTCATAGATTGTATAGTCCATGGGGTTGCAAAGAGCTGGACATGACAGAGTGACTTTCACTTTCACTTTCAAGGACAAAGGATGCATCAGTGATATAAATAAAGTTGTATGAAAGCAAAGATTAGGAAGCATAACTCTTGGGAGGGCTAGAGGGAAGAATTTAAAGAGGAAGTGGCAGAAGAGACAGGGGGGATGAACAGAAGACTTTTCAGGCTGAGAGGAGACAAAGCTAATGCCATACTCAGAAAATGGTTGGAGGGTCAGGAGAGGATGAACGTTTGAAAGTAAGACTGAGATGGCAAACTGGAGTCAGGAAGTTATGCTATATTAAGTAATTTGGATTTTATTATGCAAGAAATGCAGAACCATGAATGTTTTTACGGGGGGACTGATGTGATTAGATCTATGTTTTAGATTAGTAAACTGGCTCAAAACAGGGTTGAGAATAAGAAATTCCCTGGCAGTCCAGTGGTTAGGACAACGCACTTTCCCTGCTGAGGGTCCAGGTTCAGTCCAGGGCTGGGGAACTAAGATCCCTGCAAGCTGCACAGCGTGGCCAGCTGAGGATAAGGCAAGGAAACCAGCCTGATAAAGGCAGAGGCCGCGGGATTAGAAAAGAGGTGACAGAGAAGCCTAACAGAAAAGCAAGCTCTGCTACTGCTGATGTCTTTTGAGGACAAGACCAACAGAACTTTGGGGATGAAAAGTCAAGAAATTCTTCAGAGGCAGGAGGATGGTGAGACAGTGACTTACTGCGTGAAAAGAGCTGAATGGCCCTCTGCTAAGAGTGCAGCAGAAATCAATGAAGAAAGTTAACACAGCAGCTCAGGAGAGCTGATGGGTGCTCCCAGGCTGGCAGGTGGGACACACACTCCTTTTCCGTGACTGGGCTCCAGAGAAGCAGTTGCAGCAGTGATGCTTAAAATTTCAAGCCTGTTGGCTGCTACCAATTAACTACAAAACTACAAGCTCTAAGGCTCCCTCTACTTTACAAACCCATTTTATAGTCTCAGCGGCCTCAGAATCATCCTTATTTTAGTACACAACCTGAAGCAGGGTTGACAGGGCTGTCCCGCCTTGGACAGAAATCACGTAAAATAATCTAAATCCAATCAGTTTATTTTCAATTAGGAAAAAAGGTCGAAAGGAAATCAGAGAAGGAACTCAAAGGACAATGGATCCAAGAAATCAAACTTCCCCTCATCTGGCTGTGTTAGGTTTCTGGGACACAATATGGGACAAGTGTTTTGTTAAAAGTGACTATCAGTGATGTTTTGCAGAAGATACACAAGCAGCGATGGAAGGAGAGAAGCTGGGGTACCTGGCCTGGAGATCCTTCCTGCACTGCCACCTTTGCTGCTCCCGATGCTGTCACCCCGGGTGAGGATGGAGATTCCACTGAAGCTGCTGGCTTTGGTGACAGGGGGCCGCATGCTCCGGACAGAGCCATCGGAGTCCGTGCTGCTCCAAGGCCGTGGCTCCAGGGATTTGAGTTCGCTGTCTGTGCTGCTCTGGCGGCTGCTTGAGGCGCGGCTCAGCCCCTCACGGTTCCCCCTGCAGAGACCACAGTGGTCAGAGCACCTCCCACCTACCACTTCAGCAGAAGGGCTAGGAGAGAGTTCATTTCTATTCTTTCAGTAACAGAGAAGGGGTGAGGGGTGGGGAGAATGGACACTGACTTCGTGTTAGTTGGCTAGCCAACCAAGACTTGATGGGAGCAGACAGAACAAGATCCAGTACAGTACAAAGAGCACAGAGGCAAATCTGGAAGACAGTGCGCTGGCAACTAGTTCAGTACAGCAGACCAGAGGTGGATGGGAAACCACGTACATGATGCTGAGATTGGCTGCGGTCTCTTCCCCTGGCCCTGCAGGGATCCCACACATGCAGGAAATAGTGGGGAGCACAGGGGTACCAGTTCCTTCTGGGAGTTCTTGAAACAAAAGGACTCCAAGAAGTTCCTATCGCTAGAAGGCAGAAGCAGCCAACGGGGATAAATCTCACATCAGGTCTTCCATGTAACACACGTCTGAGCCAGCAGATATTGCTTACGGCCACTTTTTCAGGGTTGGGAAGAAGAGCACAGTGACTAAAGGGGCACTGAGTGTGATAGAGAGAAAACTCAGTCTATAGTCTGGAATCAACGTAACCTGTACTGTGGAAGTCTTGTGTTAGTATCTGAGAACAATTTATTCCAGGGTCTCTAAAGGCTGACATCCTCAGCACAATTAAGCAGACACATCCTTAGGACTCAGGATGGCAAAGAGGAGGGGGCTGACTGTGCCTCGTCGCCTCCGTATTAATAACACTGTTGCCCCAGGTAAGGCACAGAGCTACCTAGAAAAGGGATTCATCCTCTTATTTTACTCTGGAGACATCAGGGTTAGCCTGATACTATAATCACTCTAATTATAAACAGCTGTGCTCCTCAAGCTATCTGAGGTCAGCCTGAAAACACTTAGTGTTGACTCTTACTACCACTTAACTGATAAGCAATCAACAGTCAGGAATTCTCCTTTCAGATCCCCCACCACTCCAATAACTAACGACCTACGAAAACCAAATGATAACAATTCTGAAGATTTTGATATGTATGCCAGAGAGCAATTGAACAACAATCATGGTAGCTTGGGTTCCCTCCTTTTCCCACCCAAAGCTAACAGAATACTCTATCCCAAAGCCCACAGCTCTTCAAAGACATCAGGCTCAGAGTTATTTTAATAAAGAAAGTTATTTTTCTTAAGGGGGTAATATTAAAGAAAATACTTTTTTTTTTTATTAGAATGTCTATTCCAAAAATACTGCAGGGGAAATAGAAAAAATATCTGCTAGGGTCACTATTTTAGTTTTTAGTCAATCATGGGGGGCCTAGATGGTTAGGGACATGCTAATTCTCTGAATCTTAAGCAGATGTATTGATACATAGAACCTCAATGCTTCTCTTATATAGTTAGAAGACTGGAAAATATTCATGTTTCCCCAATACTTTACCCCCTTTCTCTTGGGGATGTCAAAAGTAGAATGGGAAACAAGACATAAGAACAGCTCAGGGACTCTCCAGGAACAGAACCAACCTGAAATAAGAGTCAACAGCTCAAATCTACTGACTGGACTCAATAAAGATGTGTTTGTCTGTGGGACATAGCAATACAGCAGCAGCAATGAATGAGGCTGCTCATTAGACATTAGAACTTGACTTTTCCAAGACAAGCCCTAATGACCTCTTTATACCTAAATCAAACACTATACTCTCTATTAGAGCAATTCTGCCATTTACATTCTTTTTCTACCAGCAGTAGTGAAATGAGTCAACTTTAAACCTAACACCTGGGAAACTTGAGCCAAACTGGCGGCGCTTCTGTACTGATCCAGCTCCCCCAGGACAGTAACGGCCTAGTGCGCAAATGTGGACTGTGTGATGATCTTCTAACCTGGGTTAGTACACTGCACCCCTGAGAGGTGGAGGATCTAAGTTGAGTCTGGACTAGGAAGAGAGATTAATTCTATTTCTCTACAACTAAAGCTAATCTCAAGTCACGTCTTTGTACTTCACAAAAAATAAGGCAATTAGCGAAAGTTACTAGATCTGATTTTAAGCACTGGATTGGGTTGTGTATGTGATGGTGAGATGGAGGTGAAGGACAGAGACATTCACACTTGATAGCACAATCAGGAAACGACTTAGTTTTTACAAGTAAATTTAGTGCTGGTGAAAAGTCCTGTTTATTGGTCTTGGGTAGACAGGCCCATGAAAGAGGTGGTCATAAGCATCAGTAAACCTCAGGTTGCTTATTTATCAGTGGAGCAGTGGAGTGGAATCTTCCAAGACAGAGAAGTTGCCACAGATATTATTATCTGCATTAGCAATAATGTAGCTACTGTAGATAATGGAATCTGATATATCAGTATTTGTTTCACAGGCCTGGGAAGAAAGGTTTAGAGAAAATCAGCTTCAAATCATTTGAGCTCTGGACTAGTACCCAAATACAGGAAGAAGCTACCCCCCGAAGAGTCCATGGAGCTGCATTCTGGACGACTTAGATCTTTAATCAAAACTCAGCACGGAAAGCAGTAGCTCAAAAGGAGACCTGGCAGGAGAAGGCTGCACCGGGTCACCGGCTCCTTCGGGCTTTACCTGCACAGTGTGATGCGGCCTGACGCTCCCCAGCACCAACAAGGGCATCATTCTCATCAGCGAGTCAAGCAGGCGTGGCATTTATGGGCAGCTTGTGTAGTGTGGTGAAAAGAACCCTGGACAGAGTCAGTCCCAGTTTTGCCACTAACAGCCACGTAAACTTGGCTAGGCACTTAATCTCTCTTGCTTTTGTTCTCCTACATGTAAACCAACTCACCAAATCAGGATACTCAGAGAATTCAATCAGATACAGTATACTGTGGCAGCTATAAAGTGCTGCGCAGTGTCACACACTTTGAATTTAAAAGTTCCGTTTATTAAAGGCACTCTGGAGTGGTTACGGAGTAAGATTTTTTTAAGCGGGACTCTGTCTTGACGACCACCAACAATGCAGAGCCCTTTTGCCTGGGCTTTTCGGTGGACCTCAGGGCAGGCTGGTCTAGGAGAAGAGTTCAGGGATGCGCAATGGGAGATGACTCTCCTTCCAAGAAGAGGAAATCTTGCTATCCCATCTCCACATGGGTGATAGAGGAGGGACTACCAAAGTACGGGGGTCACGAGCACACACCAGGCTCAGGGGGCTTCCCTGGCGGCTCAGCCGTGAGGAGTCCGCCTGCAATGCCGCAGACCTGGGTTCAGTCCCTGGGCTGGGAAGAGCCCCTGCAGGAGCGCACGGCAGCCCACGCCAGTACTCCCGCCTACAGAATCCCAGGGACAGAGGAGGCTGGCAGTGTGCAGTCCATAGAGTCACACAGAGTTAGACGTGACTGAAGTGCCTACGAAAAGCAGCATCGAGTTCAGGACTGAGGAAAGAGATGAACCCTTTGGAAAGAGTGAGACCTGAATCCTAGCATTAAATTGTCAGGGTTTCTGTACTCTATAGTTTTTCTGTTGGCAAAATGGAAAGTACACTTAAACTGAGTCAGTGTCAGGATACAGTCCTAAAGTGCTTCTCTCACATTGCCTCTGTAATTGTCTGGGATGGGCCTGAGAGACAGATGAAGGGAGACGCTCACAACTGCTTTGTGGAAAACGGAGAATATGAGGCACAGGAGAAGTTAGTACAGTGGCTTTCAGCAACATTAAGAATAAGTCATGGACATGCCTAAGTCCATTCTAAGGCATTTCTGAGCTTATCTTACACGTTACATTGTCCTAAAGGGAAAACCACACAGACAGAGGTGTTCCTATGTTTTCTTTAAATGTGTGTGTGTACTACTCCTTCTTAAGGATATAAAGCATTCCCCTATTCTGGGTGAGGGATAAGTTCTTCACATCTTTCCATAGATTTGGAAAAGGCAGCCAAAAGACATCTGTTCTTTCACTTTCATATGCTTCCCTTGTGGCTCAGCTGGTAAAGAATTCATCTGCAATGCAGGAGACCTGGATTTGATCCCTGGGTTGGGAAGATCCCCTAGAAAAGGGAAAGGCCACCCACTCCAGTATTCTGGCATGGAGAATTCCATGGACTGTATAGTCCATGGGGTCGCAAAGAGTCAGACATGACTGAGCGACTTTCACTTTCAAATATATGCTGAAATCCTCCAAAAATGCTCAGTTTCAGCAAACTTCTGAAATAGAGCAGTACCTATCCTAAACATACTTATTTGGTCCCCTTCACCACCTATCCAGGACTTACAACAAAATCAGCAACAATAAAAGTAAAGTCATGGAGCACTAGCCATTTTTTTAAATGGGGAAAATATCCAATGTTGCAAAAACCACAAACTGACTTATTCCACAAGCAGCCATGCATGGAGCAAACTTACTCTGCTGAAAAGATACAGCAAAACAAAATTAAAAAAACAAACAAACAAAAACAAGGAGAGAGAGAGACCACACAGAGGTACCTAAAAATCTGCCTTCTCTTGTGAGAGCTAGAAGAAAAGGCTTCTTTGGAGAGTCTGTTGGTTAACATCAAAGAAAAGCATCATTACAGGATTATATTAACCTCACTGACAAAGCTCAATGAGAAGCAGGGAACATGCTAAGTGGTACTAACCTGATGTCATTTAGATATCCGTTCTGGCCAGTCTAGGTGAAGGGGAGAAAACGGAAAATAACTTATAAGAAAACAGCATGGCATAACCAAAAAGGGTGTCCATGATGCTATGAATACCCAAGGTCCTCAAACCGAGCTCACCCCCCAGCAGGGAGAGCGGGAGCAGGGACAGGATGACCCACACCCACACACCCCATCTGACTTCTCACCTTTAATGGGGAAGTGCATTCAGAGTTTTTAGCCTTCCCACAGAGTGTTTAAAAAGAGAGGTCAATGAAGGTAGGAGTATGGAAAGGAGGAAGAGGAAAGTATTAACCTAACTATTAATTCCTTTTTAGTTCTAAATTTATTCTCTCTATAGGTAAGCTGAGCATAACAACGGGTGTGCTTGGTCCTAAAGAGTATTCAAAGAAAGGGAAAAGGGAGAGAAGAGAAAAAAATTTAGTTTTTTTTAGAAATCATCCTCAGTGACTATCCCTTTCCTATCTTCTATACTGTGGCCAAAATCAAAGACATTCTGACCTGAAACACAAGGAGTGTAAGAGATTAGGGAAGCAGAGCCTAGAAAAAGTGAGAAAATTAAAAGCCTAAAACATCCCCTTTGGGGATCATTTCCTGACAAAGCCACTGAGCTGAGTGAAGTGAGCATTACGGTGGACTCCCAAGCCTGAGTGTCCAGCTGCTGAGCACGGGGGCCTCCGTGCGGAGCAGAGCCTGCATGGGGCAGCGTTCCCAGACACAGCCCAGCTCCAGAGAAGGCTGTAGCAGCAGCATTTCCATCCAAACACCCTTCTTGCCACTTCCCGTTCTTTTTGGACTGCCTCTTCCTCCCCTCTGCGGCAATCCACAACTCCACCCTTAATCAGTTCCCTTTGACTGGCCAGGTTCTTTCCTCTCCACATGGGAATCTTTGGCATATAGTAGGCTTTGGCCATTTCCCCCTGCCTAGACCTTTCGAGATTCCTGATGCCTCTACCACAGCAAGAGTTAGGATGTGTTAAAAAGAAAATGATAAATCCATAAGGATTTAAAAAAGAGTACACATATTAATAGAGGCTTGAGAGACTAGATATCAGAGAAAAGGAGAGAAGAGCTTCCTTTGTGATGGTAGTATAGATATATTCCAGTGCTGTACATAATGAGCCCTAACCGCCTATGGAAAGTTACTTGTGCTTTCAGAATGGCTTTGCTAACGGCTGGCGTGGTGGACAGTCATCTTCCATGTGTCACTGAAGCAGAGGGGTACATCACAGGGAGCTATGCTATGATGTCACGGGAACTTCTTAATGTAAAAAGCCCAGAGCAGAGCAAGCTACGGAGAGTTGGTTTACTTAAGGGGCTAAGAGCGTGGACTCTGGAGCCAAGGACTGCCTGAATTCAAATATCGGCTCTTTCACTAAATAGTGGTGTGCTCAGAGGTTACTTAACCTCTTCATGCCTCAGTCCCTCGTTTCTAAAATGAGGAAGATAATGTAACCTATCACATAGGCCTAGTGTAAAGATTAAATAAATTTATGTGTCCAAAGTGTTAAGGACAGGGTCTGAAAGATAATAAGCACTATATGAACGTTTGCTATTAACTTCCACCATTCTGCCCCGTCCACAACTCAGGGTCATCGCCAGCTGCAGCCTTGTACAAATGACCACTCTCCTAGCATTCCACTCAACTGATTTTCAGATAAAGTTAGAAAAACTCTCTCTGGGCTACAGTTGGATAATTGGGAGGATGGGTTTTTCTGACTCAGAATGGAAGGCCACATAACATAAGAAGAGTCCTTCTCCTCAGACTGTAGGCCAGAAGGTTTGCTGTGTATCTGACCACAGTGAGGCTCCTTGGAACAACTGTGTCTTCCAAGACAATGGAACAAGTTCACAGAGGAGTTCAGTTTTTTATAAGTTAGAGATAATGTTTTTCTGAGCTAGGTGATGATGAGAAGATACGTTTGGGTTTTTTTGTCTTGATGAGGGAGAGTGAGGAAGTGGGAGGGGAGCAGTGTGCATCTAAGTATTGATTAGAACTGGCCATTTTTTGATGACAAAGGGAGGCTGGCTCTTCTTCATTTGCTAATTTGACTATAAGATGGTGCTGGTATCTGGATCGTATATTTTCTGGAGATTTATTTCTCTCTTGCCTTTCCTGAATTCCTCCTTTGCAGGCAAAGGCCACCAGACACAGGGATACTGAGTATATCTGATATGGCCCACAGTTCTTAAGAATAAAGTTGCCCATAACAACTCATGTTGCCTTTTGGTCCATGGAGCAGGCCTATTCTAAGAAACAAGGTAAGAAATACAGGAAGAAAGAGACTTCCTACTCAGTCAAGACTGTACGGAACAGTGAGTGCATCCTCTGTGCGTGTGGAATGTGGAGCTCAGAGAATGGATGCCACATCTGTGCTCTGATAATCACCAACATTGCCTAAAAATGAGCCAGAACAAACAAGATGAATGTATATAGGCTGTGTGGACACTAAGTCTTCCACTTAGAAGCAAAGATGCCAAAAATAGATAGTGGAAGTGAAAGAGGGTAAGCGGGAGGAGGGTTTGACAGGCAAGATGCAGGGCCCTTCCGTAAGCCCTGCCAAAACCATTTCTATTTTCAGTCTAATCAAATCTACCAAATTCAGCCACTCCATTTGTTCTCTTTATAGGCCATGTGCATTAACAATAATATGAATAAAAATCTGCAGCTTCCTAATAAGCTACATTTAATTTTAGAGATCAAATATGGGGCTGGCTGATGTTGGTTAAAAACAAAATCAGAAAAAAACAACAAAACATTTATGGAGGGTTCATTCCATTCACAGTTCCAAAGATTAAGAGCTAAAAGCTAGGGGCTGGCAACTCTCAGGAGCTACACTTACCTCTCGGGCAAATATTCTCTCTCGGACCCTTTGATATTCCTCCTCTCTCTCTTCTATTGACTTGCTCCTCCTTCCATCCTGCAATGGAACTCTGATCTAGATCGATGAGCAGAATTAAGCTAGTTAAGTTCTCCTCGTACTGCAAGCTCACTGCACACCAGCAAGGAAGAGAAACCGGGAGAGTTTATAGTTGCCATCAAAAAAATGGAAAAAAAAAGAAATAAAATTTCCAGTGTTGGACAGGTTTCACTGGGTACATCTGACCATGCAGTTTGGGAGATCAGGTTTTCTGGATGGCTGGGGCCTCACCAGCTCCCCACCCCCCCAACCAGAGTATCAGGAACAATAACTTTGGATAAGGATTAGGTTGCTTCCTTATGCAGTAGGGTGCTCTCCAGTCAGTAAGGATGAAGAGAATAGCCCACGGAATAAACAGCATTGCTCTGGAGGGAAAGCAAGGGATAGGAGGAAGCTAGAAAGGGAGGAGACAGGTATTTACCAGAGCTAAATTTGGAAGAGTTTTTACACAACTAGCACTTGACCTTATTCCTTCTTTAGTCACTGATGCCATGGCCTATAGATCCAAGTCACACAGAGCTCAGCAAAGAGGGCCTTGCAAGTGAAAGCCCAAGGGCGAAGCTAAACTCAGAGCTTAAGCAATTTTTCTCATCTTAACTACATCTACTGGAGGGAGGGAAAGAGTGAGAGCTTACAGAAATATACAGTAGAAAGAGAACACAGTAACACAAAGAAGAAAAGAGAAAGAAAAGGAGAACAGAAAGAAGGATGGACAGAGAAAGAACAGACAAACGAGGTACGGTAGAGAAAAGGGAGAAGTACAGCGATAGAAAGATAAGAAGGAAATAGAGGACAGAGAACCTTACATTCTCTGAGAAATGTAGTGAGGTGACCAGAGGGGATGGCTGGGCAGACCACCACCTCTGCGAGCCTACCACCCCACTCTCCACCACCATCCTTTCCCCTCTTAGCCTGGGAGTTGTGAGCACTGTCCTGGGTAGGATGTTACAGAATGTCTTTTTTCCATACTGCTCTTGAAGGCAAAGTGTTCTGAGGGAGGTAAGTCATCAAATGCATGTCATCAGGTTATAAAAGATTCTGACCTTCAATCCAGAGGCT
Source organism: Hydropotes inermis (assembly GCA_020226075.1). Classification (NCBI taxonomy): domain Eukaryota; kingdom Metazoa; phylum Chordata; class Mammalia; order Artiodactyla; family Cervidae; genus Hydropotes; species Hydropotes inermis. Next base: position 51,761,955 of record CM035294.1, on the reverse strand, counting down.
TTTAAAGTTTCAGATGAAGCAACCAGGGAGACCACTGGTCTAGGCTGATCTTCCTGATCTTCACCAATTGCCAGAAGTAAGCATAATTTCAGGAGTATCAACTTTTGACTAGATGTAGTTCTCACTAGCCTAAAGAACCTAAATTCTACCAAACGTCCTTTTTACCAATCCCATGCCAAGAAGATATAGGACTCTAAGTGCTGTGTTGTCCTTAGCCCCTAGCACTGGTTAACCAGTGGCAGAACAGACAGAGCATTACGGGCTTTGCGGTCAGGCAGAATCTCAGCTGTGCTACCTCCAAGTAATGTCACTGGCAACTGACTTAACATTTCCTAGCTCAGTTTAAAACGGGGCTAATAATCCCCATCTAGACTGGGTTTGTGGAGAGGATTAAATGAGATAATGAATATAATGTATTTAGAACAGAGGCTACCAGAGGGAAAACACTCAATGAAATAGCAATTACTGTGTTTATTATTAATATCACAGACAGAAAGTGCATAGAGTCTACCCTATTATGGATCAAGCCTGAAGCCGAGAGATGAAAAGTTCACAGTAGGGAGAGATTCCATCCCACCCCAATACACCTCTAGGCCTGAATAATTCCTGATCCACAGAAAAGGGGTTTTGGGAAAATGGAGAGAAGGGCATCAGGATGGAAAGGCTCTTTCTTGTTTTTAAATTTTATTTGTCTTTTGTATGTTTCATTATTTTCAATCAGACCCAGCATGTTTGTCCACAATATATAATGGCACTTTTCTCAAAAGGACTCCCTCAAATACTCGAGTAGCAAGCAGGAAAAGTCCTGGTCTCAGGACCAGACAATATTGAGAGGAAACTAATTTTGACTCTAGAGGTAAGATATTATTAGAGTTATCATGAATTAGCAAGACTAGTTATTGGCTTTACCCCACCATATTATTTAAACTGTAATCTTGGTTCTCTACCTAACCTCCTTTGGAGGCCAAGCAGAAGCAAGCCAGATCTTAACCCCATATGAGGCTAGGAAGCTAACTCCAAATAATCACTATCTGAAGGATGTGCTAGAAGTCAAGGCAAAAGCCAGGCCCATAAATGAAGGGATGGGGCCGACTTTTCACTTCTCATTCCCACAGGAGTGGATCAAAATGGGGATACTGCCTGAGATTTCAAGCATCAAGAGCCAAACTGACTCACTCACCTTGCTGGAAGGAGTTGGGGAGAATAAAGGGTTTGCAGAAAGGGGTCGGAAACGCCTTTACAAGTGGGTAAATCAGACAGCAATTTCCCCAGTTCAAGGCTAGCTCTGAGACAGGAAGAATGCAAGTGGGATAAAAGTAGCTTTAGGTGGTTCCCAAAGAAATTCCTAACTATTAAAGAAAAAAAGAACGGAGCCATCAGTTGAACCAAGGCTGAAGCAGGGAGGGACCTTGCTTTGTCCCCAAACGAAGTGGAGTTAGAAGCCAGTGGCAGAACCAGGGAGTTCCAGGCCAAATGAGAAAACCCAGCAAACCTCAGCACCATGTCACTCTGGGGCTAAGAGGGTGGCATTTAGCTCAACAAGTACTTAATCCTCAATATTAAGCTAAAGCCAACTCAGTGTAGCTCAAGAGTTTCCTTCCATACTAAGATATTTTGAGTTTTCTCCATCCCATAAAAACTCTTCTCCCTTCCCAGTTTCTCTTACTGCAATCTCTCTGTATAGACCCATCCCTTTCCAGTCTTCACCTGGTTATCATCTCGGTCCATACTGGCATCATCTCTCTTAAGAATGAATCTCTGTTGAAATTCTGTATTCTTCTCATCCTTTATATGTTCTGAGAATCTCTGTTCAGGGCTGGGATTGGGAGAGAAATGTGGAAGGAAGGGAAGAAAGACTCTTCTGTTAGGAAGCAGACCTATACAGTTCTCTTAAATTCCACAACTCCCACCCAGGAGATTTCTGAAGTCAGGCATTCCAAAAGTCATGTGAAAGTTTTAAAGAAATCCTCAAGGACTGTTCTTTATACATCTATACAACTTACCTTCTTCCACAGTTATTCCTATTCTATCACTAAAGGTGAAGAGAGCCAGGGGCCAGTCTTCACAAAATGCCAGTGCCTCTAGAATCTATCTCTTCAAAAAGAGTAGAAATTGATATAACCTACCCACTCCCTCCACTGTTCCCTCTCTAGAAAGAGAAATCCTGCATCTTCCTCTCCCACCCCAGAGCTATCCTAGGAAAGTTTTCCCAATCTGTGGTTTCCTCCCTTACATTCTTGTGTTACTGGTTTTGTTGATGATGACAGCTTTTCCAGTTTGATCTACATTGTGGTCCATCCCAAAATAGGCAGCTACCCGGTGTAATAGCATCCGGTGATATGAGGTCATCTGAGGGAACTTCTTGAACTGGTTGCTGCAGGGAAACCCAGGGGGGAAAATTGAAATAAGAACAAATAACAGCCAACTGTAATTTTTCTTACAAGTGTTAAAAGTGGAGAAATTCCTAGGAGACATTATTATAAGGAAGATAGATATTTACTCAGTGGTAACCAAACAAGTTCTCTCAGCTTTATCTATAGTATTGTGTAGATCCCTCTGACCCACTATCTTCATTAAGACTGCTCCTTAAGACAAAAAGCCCTAGGTCTCACCCATCTGGATGATATTCTACAAAGAAAAAAGGGAGAAGCTTAAGACGAGTGAAATATGGGACAAAGGCTAGCTGCTGAAAAGATATAAATATTTTTCAACTCAAGTCTAAGTGATAATTTAAAAACTTGATTTAGTTTCCACACATTTACATTTTGATCCATTGTGATTATCCATTCTCCCCAACTCCTCCTGGTCCCTAGGGAGTTATTACTTCAAAATTTAGACTTTAAGGGAATGATAAAAGAGGGATATCCTTAAATTTTACAAAAATTTCTTTCCAGTACCCCCTCCCACCTCTAAGGTGTATTTCATTCAAGTAACTTACTTGTTGTCATTAATAAAGTCCAGAATCTCCTGTTCTAATTTTAGCAGCATCATTCTGTCCCTGTTTAAAAAAGATTAAAACAAAGCAAAGCAAAAGGCAGCCCTCCCACAGACGTTGAAACAGGACTGAAAACACAGCCCGCCCACTATAGACGCTTAGGGAGGGACAAACAGGACTGGAAACACGGCCCGCCCACTATAGACGCTTAGGGAGGGACAAACAGGACTGGAAACACAACCCGCCCACTATAGACGCTTAGGGAGGGACAAACCCAAACTCCAGGAGCCGATCAAAACTGCACAGGCTGCCAACCTCACTACCCTGTCTTATGTTACTAAAAAAAAAAATCAAACCTCCTAATCATATCCTCTGTTTCCTTTATCAGAAACCTAATTCTGTTGGCAGTCATAGTCATACAAACACATACTTTATACTTATAGTAATTCTACACTCCATCCGGTTATTTATAGAATTTTTAAACAAGTATGATTTAGCTTTGTTACAATCAATTCTTTTTTCTTCTGTACTTTTAAATTGTATTCTTAAGCCTTTATATTTCTTTGTCTGCATTCTTCTTCCACATAATTTTTCTCAATATAAGGGTATTCTGAATCCCTCCACAGAATATAAAACTACTTTGGAGAGAAATGGTGGTGGGGGGTGTAGGGGAAATGGGCATCCCAGATTCTAAGAATAGAAAAATTCTGAGGAGCTACTTGGCTTCTTGGGTATTCTGCTGATTCTGGCCCCTTTACCCCTTCCATCAAATCACGTTATTACCTTGGGTTCTTTTTCAGTGTATTTACAAGAAATTCATGTAGGTCTATTCCAGTGGAGTCCGTATATTCTTGGCTGGAGTCTAGAACACCAAAATGAAATAAATTTGAAATAAATGAAACTGCTTTGTATGATATTTAACCCCAAGCAGAAGCCTACAATCTGATCAGGAGACATAAGAGGAAAAGTAGAATCAAACTTCAGGAGTTTTAGCTTAAAATGAGAGTAACTTTGAATTACCAGCCTCTCAAAATTTCCCATGATAATGACAGAAAGTGGAATATGGGTCACAGTGTTATATTCATATTACACTGAATAGTCACCTTGCCATCAGTAAGTATTTACCAAATGGCCAAACCAAAACAAAGGCTTTATTCTAGTTAAAGAAAATAAATTCTAGGTAAGGTCAGACAGGGCTGAATTTTCTAGAACCTCAGCAAATATATTCAAATGGTGATTATTTATATGTTTATATTTGCTTATAAAATTTTAATACTACGATTGCCTTTTCCCTCTTAATTTTCATTAAAAAAATTTGTTTTTGGCTATACCACATGGCTTGTGGGATCTTAGTTCCTTGACCAGGGATCAAATCCGGGCCCACGGCAGTGAAAGAGTTGAGCCTTAATGACTGGGCTGCCAGGGAATTCCCTCCATTTCTATGGACCATGTCTTTTTGCTACCAGCCCAAGAATTTAAAACCAAAGAGAGCTTAATAATTACATGCAAGTTTAATTATTAAGAAAATCACTCTGAGCATCTCCAAACCAAACTATAAATGGTATTGAATCTGCTACCAGTGATAATCCATTGCTATTTATTCCAAAAGCAAGAATAAAATCAGAATTGACTACATGTCCTCCCACTGTCGGTAGTCCAATGTTAACAGAGTAGCTCTCTGTCAGTCCTTAAGGCAGAGCTGGATAAAGCAGCAAAGAAAGGAACCTACTTAGGCACCTCCCCAAACAATGATGAAGCCAGCAGCACACTGTACACTGTCGGGCCAGGACGGCCAGTGGGAAGATGGGAGGAAAGGGCGCCGCAGAGCCAGGCCCCAGGACAGACGGGGAGGGGGAAAAGTGTTCACCTCTGGAGAGCATCCTCCTTGGGACCTTCTCTTTGTTTTTGTCCTTGTCTTCCTTTTCAGAGACATCCTTCGTAGATTTTTCTTCCTCCTTGTCAGAGGGGCAGCTGATGTGCAACTGAATTAGATCCTTGGACAAGGGGAAAGAGAAATAAAATCAAAAGGGGAAACAATTAACTCTCCTGTAGCTCCTTTAAAATCTAAAAGAAAGCAAATCTTAGGGTGACAGCACTGTACTACAAACAAGAATATTTTAATTAAATTTTTTTAGCTTTTGTTCTACCAATAAGGTAGAGGCCAAGTCCTTTCTGCCAATAATCACAGCCTACTCTTTGGAGAGTGCAAGTTATGCTGGCTGTTTCTGGCCTAAGAATTAGAATGGAAATGGTTCTAACCACCAGAGGGAAAGGTGTGGTTGGGAAAACATGATCCAGCCCTGGAATCTCCTTGCCTGCATCATCCTATAGGTGGTCCAGGTGTGAAGACCTACACTTCATGCTCTCACTCATGCCATTTTACTGCAACAACTTGTTTTGAAGCTTTTTCTACCCCAATTTCCAAGCCTAATGTTGATGCCATGGCTGTGACACCACTGTTCAGCAAGCAACCGCCAAACTCAAAAGCGACACTTCCTCTTATAAAGGACACACCTGGGTTTCCAGTGGCCCGTCAGCAAATGGAGCAGAGGACTCCTCACACACTGCAAGGCTGCGCACCAATTTCAGCTTGGAATTAGACTGGAAAAAAAAAAAAATATATATATATATATATACACACACACACACAACACACACACACACACAACACACACACACACACACACACACACACTCCCTTGGGGAACATTTGGAATTCTTTCGGCTGAATAAAGGGCATCCTCTTTGGTTCTCTTAGTTGCTGCTTCCATGAAAGAGGGTTTTTTTCCCTTATTCAAACAGGTCCTTCTGATCCATTCCTGATCCACTTGAAAGATAATTCTCTTGCTTACAGCAGTAGATATATAACAACAAAACAACGACTTGTGGCTAGACGACAGGCAAGCCACCTTGCTCAGCTCCCCTCTCTCTAGCGCAGTGCTCCAATATTAGACTTGGACGTTAGCTGAGAATGCACAGCAGCAAAGCTTAGGAGAAAGACTAGATTTAAGAGCCAGGAGTCCCAGCTTCAACTTATGGTTCAAACGATGAGATATGTGGCCCTCAGCAAACTACCTGACCTCTCTGGATCCTCTGTTTTTTCTCACAATGAAAAGGGGATAGAAATGCCTGAATTCTTGTGAGAATTATATAAAATATGTAAACATATGTACCATAAATAGTGTTTAGCATACAGTAGACAACAAATGCTAAATGACTCTAAACCTGAGGTGGCAATGTAATGGGGAAAAGTGTCTAAGAAAAAAGTAAAGAGAAAGAAAACTTTCTAACACTTGGGGTTCAGTGTAATAAAGAACTAATCCACTTGGTTTATTTATGCTACCTGGAGAATCCCCAAAAGATCTGAAATTCACTCTATAAATCACTGCTCCTTCAGGGATCTCCAAAATCAAAAATTATAGTGACTCATTAAAAATCTACCTTTGAACATTTATTGAGAGTTCTTATAATAAAATAAAAGTTTACAGTAAACACAAAAGCACAAATCACAGTATGTGTGCTTCAGCTTGTACAGTACAGTGAAAAGAATTTTCAGTCCTGAAGAACTGACTTTAAGCCTAGTTTTGCCACTTACTAATAAATGTCCTTTGTCAATCTCACTCAAACTCTATTTAACCCAAGTTTTCTCCTCTGTAAAATGGAAAAATAACAATAGTAACTTTTTAAACTTTTCTGTCTTATTTCAAAAAGTTCGGAGGAAGTGAAATAGCAGAAAATACCCTCTGGTTTGCTCCCCCCCCACCCTGTTTATGAAGAGTGCCATGCGGCATACAGGATCCTAGTTCCCTGACCAGGTATTGAAGCTTTACCTCCTGCATTGGAAGTGTAGAGAACTAACCACTGGATCGCCAGGGAAATCTTAAACACCCTTTTTACTGTCAAGTCCATTACTTGTAGATTAGGCCATGGAAGGCAGTCCACAGAACCAATTTATCATACATTATAGTCTTCTTCAAACCCAAGCTACATACTGGCTGGGAGAGTCCCAAATTCTACCATTATTTTTCTAGGGGAAAAAGGTGGACACCCTTAATTACTACTTCTGTTGACAATTCTTCCCAATGCAGGACAAGTTTAATATTTTACTGTTCCCTAATTAAAATTAAAAAGCTATCACACACTAACACCTATAGTCCTCCCTGATAACACTGCTTAAAATAATCTATGATGTGCTAATTTTATCATATAATGGTTAAAAACAAAATACTCCTCCCTGAACCAACCTAAACGGTGAACCAAATCAAAACAGAACAAAGCCTCTATTTTTAGAACATCCAAAAATGTTGAACCATTTTACTAATGAGGGAGGATTTATCTTACAGAAAATTCTCATGGCAAAAATCCCCAAAACTGTTGGGGGCAAAAGAAGAGAGCCAGAGATGGGCACAGAAACTGACATTACAATAGAACCAGTATCAATCTGCTCAGGCTTTGTTTGTGGGAGGCTTTGGCTGGGTATCCTTTCAGGTAACTGAAATAGACTAAAGATAGCAGAAAAATAAAGCCAGACATTCCAACAGGATATATGCATATGAGCAATGCATATTTGTGATTATGTGTGTGTGTGGGCATGTTCACAATTAGGGTACAAAGTACAGGCAAAAACCTTCACACACATATAACCTAAACGAACCAGACATCCGTGCTGAGCCCGCCTGCACGACACCCACCATAACACTGCAAGTCACAGACGAGGGGTTCTCACCTTGGCTCTTTTCCTGGCATGACCATGGCTGGATGTCCGCCTCTGTTAGAAGGGGATTAGAAAATATTAAAGGTAGGGGAAATAAACAAGTTTATTAAATATACAAGTTTACAGAGAAAAAGCACTAACTTTAAACCACTGTGATGCCGAACTATGATGAGACCTGTTGTCATGGTTGTCCCCCAAGCCACACGTCTAGCGACTGTGACAGGGAGGGGCCCTCAGGCCCCACAGACAAATCACTCACCACGAAGGCAGAAACAGAAAGACTGGCTGGCTGGCCTAGTCACAGACTGATAAAAATTACTCTTGAATAAACCAGGGAATCCTCTGCTGATTAGCATGGCCCCTGAAATATCACTACCAGAGCATGACGAGCGTTTCTTCCCCAAACTTTGCCAGCAGAAGCCTATGTAGCCCATGATGGATGTGAACGATGGCCCCTGAGCGGCAGTCACTGAGACCTCTAACTTCAGATGCTCCAAAGACCTGTTCCTGCGGTTGCAGGCATGGAAGGAAGGCTCTTCTCGGCAACAGCCTGCTTCCTGGGATATGAGAGCTCTCCCCGTGCTACGCTCCTGGTGGTTGGCTCTTACAGCCCATTTGGGTCAGGGATATAAGATGGGACAGGATAAAAAAAGGAGCATGGAAGATGTGGGCAAGACCTCCAGAGCAATAGGAGTAAGGAGCAGGATAGAAGCTGAGGAAAATGAATGAGGGCCTGAGGTGGGATGAAGGGGAAAATGACTAATTAATTTATGAGGTCTCTGAATAGCTGAGAAGTCAAAATGGGGACTCTGGAGAAGAGGTTGGGTAGGACTATTCATGGTGCTTAGGGCTTCTAAGATGTTTGGAACGGAACTGTCACTGGGGTGTGGGGAGAACGGAGGCTGGTGGGTGGGGCAGGGGAAACAAGATGGAGGCAGAATATCTGCCCAGTCCCGGGTAGGTGAGGACTTCTCTTGCCCTTGTCCTCTTCACTAGTTACCAAATAACACAGCTACAGTGCAAAATGGAGAACTGGAAGGTGGGTGGAAAGAGTAAGGAATGACAGTGAACCTGGTCAGTGGCAAGACCTGTTACAGTGAGAGAACAGTCCAGGGATATGAAGCAGCCTTTGTCACCATTTTTTCAAACAAGTAGGAACATACACAAGATACAAACCAGAACAATGCGTCTCCTTTCACACGTGTCCCCGGCGACCTGGGTCCCTCCTACAGGACCAACTAGTACTGAATTTCTTGTGATCTTTCCAGAGATCTTTTATGTATCTATAAGTTTATTGTACATGTGTACACACACTTTAAAAAAAAAGGATATTGTACACACTGTCGTAAACCTTACTTTTAAACTTTTCTTCAAGGATATACCTCCACAGAAGAGATGCTGTTTTCCTGAGTGGCTCCATGGTATTCCTTTGTGCGGCCATACACAAACTGTACCATTTAGGATGTTTCTCATGTTTGTTAGTATAAACAACGCTCCAGTGACTATATCATTGAGTATACCTACAAATACTGTACAGTCCGTTTAAAAATTTTATACAGTATTGCTAAATTGCCCTTCAAAGAAGTTATACCAATTTCAGTCAGTTCAGTCGCTCAGTTGTATCCAATTCTTTGTGACCCTATGGACTGCAGCTGCCAGGCTTCCCTGTCCATCACCAACTCCTGGAGCTTGCTCAAACTCATGTCCCTCACATTGGTGATGACGTCCAACCATCTCATCCTCTGTTGTCCCCTTCTCCTCTTGCCTTCAATCTTTCCCAGCATCAGGGTCTTTTCCAATGAGTCAGTTCTTTGCATCAGGTGGCCAAAGTATTGGAGTTTCAGCTTCAGTATCAGTCCTTTCAATGAATATTCAGAACTGATTTCCTTTAGGATTGACTGGTTTGATCTCCTTCAGTCCAAGGGACTCTCAAGAGTCTTCTCCAACACCACAGTTCAAATGCATCAATGCTCAGCTTTCTTTATAGTCCAACTCTCACATCCGTATATGACTACTGGAAAAGCCATAGCTTTGACTAGACAGATCTTTGTTCACAAAGTAATGTCTCTGCTTTTTAATATGCTGCCTAGGTTGGTCATAGCTTTTCTTCCAAGGAGCAAGCGTCTTTTAATTTCATGGCTGCAGTCACCATCTGCAGTGATTTTGGAGCCCAATAAGATAAAGTCTGTCACTGTTTCCATTGTTTCTCCATCTATTTGCCATGGAGTGATGGGACCAGATGCCATGATCTTAGTTTTCTGAATGCTGATTTTTAAGCCAGCTTTTTCACTCTCTTCTTTCACCTTCATCAAGAGTCTCTTTAGTTCCTCTTCACTTTCTGCCATAAGGGTGGTGCCATCTGCATATCTGAGGTTATTGATATTTCTCCTGGAAATCTTGATTCCAGCTTGTGCTTCCTCCAGCCCAGCGTCTCTCATGATGTACTCTGCATATAAGTTAAATAAGCAGGGTGACAATATACAGCCTTGACATACCGAGGAACCAGTCTGTTGCTCCATTTCTGGTTCTAACTGTTGCTTCTTGACCTGCATAGAGATTTCTCAGGAGGCAGGTCAGGTGGTCTGGTATTCCCACCTCTTCAAGAATTTTCCAGTTTATTGTGATCCACACAGTCAAAGGCTTTAGCATAATTAGTAAAGCAGTAGTAGATGTTTTTCTGGAACTCTCTTGCTTTTTTGATGATCCATTGGATGTTGGCAATTTGATCTCTGGTTCCTCTGCCTTTTCTAAATCCAGCTTGAACATCTGGAAGTTCATGGTTCATGTACTGTTAAAGCCTGGCTTGGAGAATTTTGAGCATTACTTTGCTGGCATGTGAGATGAGTGCAATTGTGCGGCAGTTTAAGCATTCTTTGGCATTGCCCTTCTTCATGACTGGAATGAAACTAACCTTTTCCAGTCCTGTGGCCACTGCTGAGTGTTCCAGATTTGCTGGCATACTGAGTGCAGCACTTTAACAGCATCATCTTTTAGGATTTTAAATAGTTCAACTGGAATTCCATCACCTTCACTAGCTTTGTTTGTAGTGATGCTTCCTAAGGCCCACTTGACTTCACATTCCAGGATGTCTGGGTCTAGGTGAGTGATCACACCGTCGTGGTTATCTGGGTCATGAAGATCTTTTTTGTATAGTTCTGTGTATTTTTCCACCTCTTCTTAAGATCTTCTGTTTCTGTAAGGTCCATACCATTCCTATCCTTTATTGAGCCCATCTTTGCATGAAATGTTCCCTTGGTATCTCTAACTTTATAAATACCAACCTATAACTCTACAAAAATATATAAATCTTCCAATTTCTCAGAACGCATAATTTTCATTTAATAGTCAAACACATACCAAGGTCTAGTATGTATCAGACAGCATGCTACGTACTGGAGGATACAGAGATAAAAGACGGAAACCTTGTCAAAAAGGAACTCATAATTCTGCTGAAGAAGACAGACAAATGGACAATTACAATATAGGATATTAAGTGCATTACAGAGGTACTTATGAAGTGCTACAGGAATGCACGTATCTAACTAAGACCTAGGAATTCACAAATTCACATGTTCATAAACAATGAGTGCCTGCAAGGAACTGTATTGGGCCTTAGAGATCCAATGATGAGACTGAACTGACCCGGCAAAGGCCAGGGAAGACCACCAAGGAGGGCGTTCTAGTTAGAGAAAGCATGTGTAAAAGCATGCTTTCTCCAAACTTTTCAACTCCAATTTATAACAGGGACCAGGGAATCTGTTAGGCTGAAGCATAGAATGCCGAGGTGGATGGATAGCTGGCAAAGGGCTAGGTCACAATATGCCACGCTGACAAATTTGGGACTTAGCCTAGGGCATGAAGAGACACAGAAAGTATGAAGAGAATTAACACAATCAGATCGTATTTCATGCCATCTTTCTAAAGCAGTATGGGAGACGAGTCAGAGGGCATCACAAGTATAAAGGCAGAAAGCCTAGCTCAGCTCTTCAAAGGACCCACCTAAGAGTTCAGCATTTGTTGCGCCAGGGCTTGCCCATTCTAAACTGAATTTCAGAACCTGTCTTACAGGGCACTGTTTCCTGCCAAAGATGTTCTGAATTCTAATTGCTGATTCCAAGAATATGTCTCATACAGCACAAGTAATGAAAGTGCCCTTTCCTCGCACTTTCCAGCTCCAATTCATAATGTCCCAGAACAATATTTGGAACTATCCAACTCTAATTCATAATAAGTACTCTCAGCATCAGTAAGATTCTTGGGGAGACTTAGGACTTGAGGGGAAGGCAAGAGAAAGAGCAGAATTTTTAGTGTTACTGAAGAGGAGCATGGTAGAGGGGAGAAGGTTCTGAAGGGTGGCCAAGGGTGGCCAAGAATGAAGCCTTTGGGAGATGGCAGCAGCAACTGAACCTGTGCCAGCAGCCACAAAGAACCGTGAGGGCAGGCAGGCCCCCTGCCGGCCCCCGTGCGACCTGCCCGGATGGACACACAGGTGGAGACGTTCTTAGACCAGCAAGTACCCATAAGGCGTGTGAATCCTAGCCATCCTTTCTTTTCTGCCTATCTTCAAGAAGAACACAAAACGGGTTCAGAACACCACTTAAAAGAGTCTCCTGAGAACAGAGTAACTTGGACCCAAAAGTTCACATTATCGTCCAGGTAACATGACAGCACGTAATTAAATATTCAACACTTATCTGTCCTGAGGATTTAAAATTCATTATTGGTACCAGTGGAAACTCAAAGTACAGCTGCAACAGCGGCAGACTGTCTCCACAAACTCTGGAAGGATGGGTGGGGAATGACAACTCACATGCAAAAGATAATGGAAAGAAAAGCAGCCATGACAGGGGTCTGGCGAACTGTAAGAGGAAAAACAGCAGAAAGGGCAGGCAGCATCTAGAGAACAAAATATTTCAGAGAGTTGTCTGATTTTAATTTAATTTATCTCTTCGTGTTGTTGCTGTCTTAATCTTAAAGACGAGGCCTAGGTGAACTGGTTGTCAAGAAATATTATGCTTCAAGTTTCCAGACCCTCAAAATGTTATTGCTGCTGTTGTTTAAACTAACTAACTACAGTTAACAGTCTACCTCCGAGGCATATAATAAAGACCAGTCTCACCCCTGGGCAAGCAGGAAAGGATTTATGCCATTCCGGCTTGGGTAACAGAGGAAACTAGTTGTAACCACGAGGCAGAACTGGAACAGGCAAGCTGGAAGAGGCGCAGAGTCCGGGCTGGCGGGCACCAAAAAGGAGCCCTGGAAGCAGCTCGGTGGGCCACCTCCTGCCGCCTCGTCTGCCCTGCAGGGCGAATGTGGGCGGAAAACAACATGGCAATCAAAGAACAAAATTCTTCTCACGCACGCTTACCAAGCGGCAAGTCCAGAGACTATTTCTGATCCAGAAAACACTGACTGCTTTAACACAACCAGAATACGAATTTAACACTGTATAAAGCCAGGCAGTTCTCATTTCAAGAGTTTTATTATAAACCATTTTATGACATCAAATATCACTAGATAGTTTATTTTTTGATCATTAAAAAATATCAAAATGTAGCAAGAACCAGGGTTACTCAGGTCCTAACGGATTAGGGATTTCATTCTGTTTTCTTTGAACTTCATTGTGGACTCTATGACAAAAAGTGGAAGAGATATTTCTTGAGAGCTGAAGTTTGGCTTTTAGGGAGATTCAAATGTCTGCATTAAGTGACTGGCTTCCTATAGATTCCCAATACCACCCATAAGGACATTTCTGTTTTGCTGAAAAGAATGCACATAGGATGCACTTCTAATCCTTACCTGTGTCTCCTGACGCAAACTGGTATCTTCACACTCTTTCTCAATTTCTTCCTTGCTTGGAGTCTTAGATATAAACTTGTTTTTGTTTACAGATTCTTCCACCAGCTTTTTTTCCGATTCTTTCATTATTTCCAGGGTCTCTTGAGTAGTGTTGCTGTTAGACATCTTCCTCAATAGAATACAGTAGCCTCTATGGACTCCTAAAAAAAACATGAAATGCATTAAACAGGAGTTGTGCATCTGTACTTACTACACTTAAAAGATTAGCACTGCACACAAAAGCCTACAACAGCCTCCCTATAACCCAGTGTAGGTTCTTTGACAAATGCTGCCCCTAGATTATCTAATTTCTTTTCTTTTTTTAAACTTTGGGGTGTGGTGTGTTAGTAGCTCAGTCATGTCCAACTCTGTGCGACCGCATGGACTGACTATAGCACCTGCCAGGCTCCTCTGTCCATGGGATTCTTCAGGCAGGAATAAAGGAGTGGGTCGCCATTCCCTTCTCCAGGGGATCTTCTAGCCCCAGGGATCAAATGCAGGTCTCCTGAGGTAAAACTGACATAAATTTCATATATTTAAAATGTACTAGGAGAAGGAAATGGCAACCCACTCCAGCATTCTTGCCTGGAGAATCCCATGGACAGAGAAACCTGGCAGGCTATAGCCCATGGGGTCATAAGAGTCAGACATGATTTAGCGACTAACCCATCACCATAGGAATTCTCTGGCAGCCAATGATTAGGACTCCACATTTTCACTGCTGAGGGCCCAGGTTCAATCCCTGGTAGGGAATTAAGATCCTGCAAGCCACATGGTACAGCCAAAAAAATGTAAAATTTGATGAATTACAAAATATGCAGACATTTGTGAAACATCATCACAATCAAAATAGTGGGCATATTATAAAAGCTTCCTCCTGCTCCTTTATAAGCCCGTCCTCCCCTCTCGATATTCCCAGCCAACCACTGTCATTACAGTTCTGTCTCCATTTTCTAGAATTTTACATCATACATTATATGGATTCTTTCACTCAGCATAATTATTGTGAGAGTCACCAGGATTCAGTTCTAAAGCAATGCAGTATAAAGTCCCCTTGGCATTTTATTTGCCCCCCTTTGTTCCCTCCAGAAATCTGCTCACATTTTCAGCTTAAGCACTTCACAGGGTTAACTCAACAGACTCTTCAGAAAGGAGGAAAATATAAAGCTCTATTCAGTGCCGGAGAAGATCACTCTTCTTCCCCCAGGGAAAGCCCCTACAGTTACCACAAACCACAACACTGCTAACAACTTCAAGTGTCTCCTCCATCAAAGGGCAGCAAAATCAGACGATGTTCACAGAATCTTACATTCTTTCTTTTATCTTAAGCAAACTGAAAAGGTAAGAAGAGTTTGTAGTCATCTGCTCTTCAGAAAGACTGGGTCTCTCCCTGGAGGAAGGGAGAATCTTTGCTTTGTTATTCACTATTTGAGTTCAGTCACTTTACTGCGTCCCAAAGACACAGAGATTTATACTGCAGGGGTTGCTAGCTCTTGTCACTTGCTATAGCTACCTGGGAAATCCTGCAATAGGGTCAACACAGTAATCTCAGCACATATTCAGAAACAGAAGCTGACGCTCTATACAGAGATTCGTGTTCTCAGTAACTGTGGAAGTCAAACATGCTTAGCTCCAACAATGGTTTATAACAGAGGCTGCTCCTTACGTGGACTACTGACTGTACTTGAATTCTAAATAGTTCTTTCCCCTCTTTAAAAAGGTAAGACTGGAAACCCTCTCAGATGTCACATCTCTTGGCATGTGACCCTAGAAACTAAGCTAAACAAACAGAAGTGCTTCAAGAAAACTGCCATGCCAGACATTTTTTCCTCCTCCAAATCAGTTTCAAGGATAAGACCCAGAAGGTTCTTAAGAAGCATGTGCAACCTCAACCTGGCACAAATTAGTCTGCAAGATCGTTGCTTTGTTCACCTTCTGGTGGCTCCCGAGCAGCTGCCTGGGGACGTAGTTTGAAAGGCCAGAGTCCCTCATGCCATCAGTCATACAGCTGCATTTAAAGATGAGAAACACTGGAGATACTGACCACACAAGGAGAATGGCTATTTTATTTTTTAATTGATTCAGTGTTTGGAGATTTCTATAAAAAGACTTCCCTGGCAGTGCAGTGGTTAAGAATCCACCTTCCAATGTAGGGGATAGGAGTTTGATCCCTGGTCAGAGAGCGAAAATCCCACATGCCATGGGGCAACTGAGCCCATGTGCCAAAACTAGTGAGCCCACGTACTCTGAAGCCCAAGCACCCTGAAGCCATGTACTCTAAAGCCCACACACTCTGAAGCCCACTTACTCTGAAGCCATGTACCCTGAAGCCCATGTACCCTGAAGACCATGAACCCTGAAGCCATGTACCCTGAAGACCATGAACCCTGAAGCCATGTACTCTGAAGCCATGTACCCTGAAGCCCACGTACCCTGAAGCCGACGTACCTGGAAGCCCACGTACCCTGAAGCCATGTACTCTGAAGCCAGGTATTCTGAACCCCACGTACCCTGAAGCCCACGTACCCTGAAGCCATGTACTCTGAAGCCCACGCACTCTGAAGCCATGTACCCTGAAGCCATGTACCCTGAAGCCCATGTACCCTGAAGCCCATGTACCCTGAAGACCATGAACCCTGAAGCCATGTACCCTGAAGACCATGAACCCTGAAGCCATGTACTCTGAAGCCATGTACCCTGAAGCCCACGTACCCTGAAGCCGACGTACCCGGAAGCCCACGCACTCTGAAGCCATGTACTCTGAAGCTCACGCACTCTGAAGCCATGTACCCTGAAGCCATGTACCCTGAAGCCCATGTACCCTGAAGCCATGTACCCTGAAGCCCATGTACCCTGAAGACCATGAACCCTGAAGCCATGTACCCTGAAGACCATGAACCCTGAAGCCATGTACTCTGAAGCCATGTACCCTGAAGCCGACGTACCCGGAAGCCCACGTACCCTGAAGCCATGTACTCTGAAGCCAGGTATTCTGAAGCCCACGTACCCTGAAGCCCACGTACCCTGAAGCCATGTACCCTGAAGCCCACGCACTCTGAAGCCCACACACTCTGAAGCCCACGCACTCTGAAGCACATGTACCCTGAAGCCCACGTACCCTGAAGCCATGTACCCTGAAGCCCACGTACCCTGAAGCCATGTACTCTGAAGCCCACGCACTCTGAAGCCATGTACCCTGAAGCCATGTACCCTGAAGCCCATGTACCCTGAAGCCCATGAACCCTGAAGCCATGTACCCTGAAGCTCACGTACCCTGAAGCCATGTACTCTGAAGCCATGTACCCTGAAGCCATATACCCTGAAGCCCATGTACCCTGAAGACCATGAACCCTGAAGCCGACGTACCCGGAAGCCCACGTACCCTGAAGCCATGTACTCTGAAGCCAGGTATTCTGAAGCCCACGTACTCTGAAGCACATGTACCCTGAAGCAATGTGCCCTGAAGCCCACGTACCCTGAAGCCCATGCGCTCTGAAGCCCACGCGCCACAACTCCACAGAAGCCTGAGCACTGCAACATAAGCTGCCGCGTGCCACAACAAAAACCTAATGCAGCCACATAATTTTTTTAAAAGTTACAACCTACAGAGCTTATGGTCATTGGCTGCCCATGGGAACTGCATACACACATATACTTGTCTTTTCTCTCCATGGATAAATCAAGCTTCAATTCTCTTCAGTCTGAAGGATAGTAAAATTTAGTACATCCCTTCTCTGTACCTCTTAGCTAGGAAACATCAATAAAGATGTAAATTGGAAGAGTTCTTAGATACAACCTCATGCGATCCTCCCCATCCTCCCCAAAGAAGAGTCCCTTTGAGTGAGTTCCTGAGAGGAACTTTTCTTCTAGAAAACTCCCAGAACAGGATCAACTCAGCATTTTATAGTCTTAACTTGTGACTCAGCTGGTAAAGAATCCGCCTACAATGTGGGAGACCTGAGTTCCATCCATGGGTTGGGAAGACCCCTTGGAGAAGAGAAAGGCTATCCACTTCAGTATTCTGGCCTTGAGAATTCCATGGACTGTATAGTCCATGGGGTCACAAAGAGTCAGACACGACTGAGCGATTTTCACTTTCACTTTTACTGTTGTATAGTTTCTCCCTATAGAAAGCTATAAACAGTTTCAATCCTGACCCTAAGCCTGCCTTAAGAGTCCAACAAAATTAAGTTTACTACTTTTACCACCTGATAGATCTTTAATATTTTTCTTTTTCAGGCTTAAATAACCTTAAAACAGATGACTCTGTCAGAAAGAAAAGGTTAGAGGTGGGGAGTGGGGAAAACTGGATGAAGGTGGTCAAAAGGTACACACACACTTCTAGTTTAAAAATACATTAAGTACTGGAGATGTACTTATGATGACTATAAGATGTACTTAAGATGACTATAGAGATGACGACAGTTAACTGTATGGTATATTTTGAAAGCTGCTAAAAGAGTAGCTCTTAAAAGTTCCCATCAAAAGAAAAAAATTTTTTTGGCCTGGAACTGTATTTAATTGAATTTTAAAAATTCACTCAACATAAATTAAGCACTTTGAAGTGAATTCAGTGGATTTAGTATATTCACAATGTTGTGGAACCATCACCTCTGTCTAGTTACAAAACATTTTCACCAACCTAGAAAGAAACTGTCTATGAGGACATGGATGTTAACTAAACTTATTGTGCTAATCATTTCATAGTATATGTATGTGAAATTATTAAGCAGTACACTTTAAAATTATACAGAACTACCTATCAATGAAACCTCAATAAAACTAAAAAAATGGTAGAAAGTGATATGGAAAAATGTGAAGTAGCAGTTGTTTCTTTTTCCAGGATGGGCTTCAATTACCAAACAGGTATACTGTCAAATCAGAAAAATAACTTTGCAGCTCCTCTTTACATCCAAGACAGAAAAGGCTCAACTGTCTGGACACGTGGACTAATAACTTCATGATGTCCAAGCACTGTTACTCAGTGAAAACACTAATGAAAAAATTCAACTAAAACCAAAAAACAGTCTTTCATAACAGCCACCTGTGGAATATGGTCACACATTCCAACGTAAGTTGTAGGGAGTCACATGGTTTCCCTCACTCACTGGGAAACAGGAAAACTTGAACTCTAGATCAAGACATCCATAAAACAGACGGTGATGAATGCACCCACTTTTAAGAATTTTGACAGTCATCTCCACTGAGACTACTGGCCTCTTAAAGACCTGTAAAAACAGGTGTGAAACAGACTAATCCTCACTCTAAGGAAAGAGGGAGCAGCAGAGGAAAAGGTGCAGCAGACCTTACACTGGCTGCCTATCCCAATCGCCTCTTTCTCCCACGAGTCTCTAGCCCAGATTTCATCTTGGTGTTTGCCTTCCTCTGAGGACACGATCAGCGAAGGCGATCCTATCCCTGAGTCCTACGATGTGGATCCTAGTAAGCTAGACTAATCGTGGTAATTCTGTTTTCTTTTGTGATTGGGTTGGGAAGGGACAAGTGACTCAACTGTTACCAGCTAGACATGAGAGGACTTTGCTGGGTGGGTGGCTTTAAAGAAAGGCCATTGTATTAAAAAAAAAAAAAAGCCACAAGAGAAATGGTTTTCTTCTGCTGAAGGGTGTCTTCTGTGTAGATGATGCCTGGACTGCAACAACCTACCAACATATGGAGAAGGGTGCATCAGAGAGAATAAGCTAGTAATGAGAGGTCAGAGTGTTACTTACTATTCTAGAGTTAAGACCCATCACAAGACACACGGAGCTCAGATCTGTATTACTTCGCTGGGGTTCTGTTTTGTTCTATAATTTTAACTACAATCACTCCTAACGCTGTAATCCTATGCAGAAGGCTCTTTTTATCTGTTGGGGCATAAGGATCCCTGGAAACAATTTTTTCTGGGCCAAAACAAAGCAAAAGTTGCAGCCAAGGGACAAGATAATTTATTACCAGGAAGAAAGGAAGAAAAGAAAGAAAGGTCTTTAAAGAGAAAAAATAAAGTCAGCAGATAAGGGTTAAAAGGCAAAGAAGCAATTTCCGCTGTGGATGGCTTATTCAATGAAGAAAGGAACTATTTCATACATAACTTGACTAAAACAAAGCAAGACAGTAAGCCCCCAGGAGAGCCTAGATGTGTGCTTCTCTACAACCTATTTGTGTACATTGCACATTTCACCCTGGCAAATAGCACAATTTTAAGGCAGAGTGTCTCCTGAGGACACTTAGTGGCTCGAAGCTGCAGAGAGGGACTGTCAGAAGCGAGGAGCAAGGAGAGGGAGTGAGGAAATAGGATGATACAGGAGAAGATGATTGGAAGCCAAGATTTGGCAACTTTTTTCAGGGAGAATATTGCATATTCCCCATAAATTTTTTAACTGCCAAGGTAAGTACCTTCCAGAGCACAGTGAGATTATATATCCTTCCATCAACTCTATAAAAACCTTCTAGGCATTGAGCCAAAAAGAATATATAGAGAATATTCAGAGATAGAAGGGCAATTTAATTTTCTTCCTTTTTATCTATGACCAGGTAGAGAGAATGCAAGAAAGAAGAAAATAACTAGAGGCTAAAAATTCTGACTTACTCTGTGGCAAAATCCCTATAAACTTTCTAATCCTTTTCTAATTTATACATCATCAGTAAGTTACTCCCAACTGATACTCATACTGAAAAAATATTTAAAATCTAGGGGCTCAGGAGAATGGATAAACAAATTGTGGTATATTCATATAACAGAATATTATTCAACAATTTGAAACATGAACTTTTGGTATCTGCTTTCCTCTGAGGACACATGATTAGGGAAGGTGGCCCTATCCCTGGGCCCCTAGAAGGTGTATCAGTCTTGGCAATTCTGTTTCTTTTTTGAGACTTGAGAAGAAACAACTGATTCAATCACCACTGACCCCACTGGCTGTATACTGACACACACAAACATGCATGGCTTTCAAAATTGTATGGTAGGTAGAAGAAAGCAAATCTCTTTCCCTAAAAATACAGACTACGTAAATCCACTTACATGAATTTCAAGAGCAGGCAAAACTATCCGACAGTGGTTTAAATCAGAAAGGTTTGAGGGTAAACCCAAAGGTTTGATTCAAAAGAGACATTAGGGATCCTTTCTTTAGGAGTGATGGAAATATTCTGCTTTGTTTGGGGTAGCGGTCACATGGGTGTATACAAATGTCAAAACTTAGTTATTAACTGAGTGCTTAATATTTGTGTATTTTACTCTATGTTATTTAAACACACATACATACACAAAGAGAAAAAAATGCCCTGAGGAGTCAGGACAGTGGGGACAAAATACTCATAGGTTTAAAATGACAGGTTAAGAGCAAAACAAACTGTCCAGGCCCTCCTGATGGCTCGGCCTGCTCACACACTCCAGCACTGGAGTCAGGGCAGGAGGAGAGACCATCCATGCTGACCGAGCACAATCGTGAACCTGGCGGCTGCATGCACGTCAAATCATATCCACCAAGAGCAGTTCAGGAATCTGCTCAAGGTCACACTACTGTTAAATGACAGAGCCACACTTCCAGTGCTGGTGCCAAAGTCTACGTGCTTTCTACGACTCTGATGACTGTTTCTATACATTACTTTAATCCTAACAAAATGTTATAGGGTATTTTTCAGATGAAGAAACCAAAGCTCTGAGGAATTAAATAACTTTCCCAAGTTAATACAATGAAGGGGCAAAGGCAAGATTCTAGCCTAGCTGTGTCTGATCCCAAAACCAAAGTTCTAGGTGTCCCAAGGTAGACATTCAGGAGTGTTCTGGGACATGAAGTATGGGATGGAAGGAGTGCCCAGATCCAAGGTCTCCCTTCAGAGAATGTCAGTGGGGGGCATATTTTGGGGCTTGCAAACTCTCCCATTTTTTGC
Source organism: Hydropotes inermis (assembly GCA_020226075.1). Taxonomy (NCBI): domain Eukaryota; kingdom Metazoa; phylum Chordata; class Mammalia; order Artiodactyla; family Cervidae; genus Hydropotes; species Hydropotes inermis. Next base: position 51,740,578 of record CM035294.1, on the reverse strand, counting down.
CTTAATCTGAGTCACCTCCCAGGACTTTAAGTTTTTTATAGTTTATAGAGAATATCTTGTTTGATCTTCTCAAGGTATAAAATATCATCATTTAATAAATAAAATACATTGTTGAGGGTCACACAGTCTATAAAAGAAGCTAGAATTCAAACCACGTCTTCTTGATTCCAAAACCCCATGTTCTTTCCACTACAGTGTCCAAAGGACAAAAAGCAAAAAAGTATAGTAAACTGTATGTCTGAAAAGGAAAATTGGTTCAACTGCCCTTGGGACAAGGACAAGAAAGAAGGCTGTACTTAGTTATGAGACATACAGGTCCAACACTCCCTTCTTGTCAAAGAGAGAAAGCAAAATATGGCGGAAGAGAGTATTAGGTACTTACGGAACACGTAAAGCTATAGCTATGTGACAGTCACCAAGTCTTTTAAAGATTTCAGAAGTCAGATGTCATAGGTTTCACGAGTACTAAGTCAATAAAAGCAACAACAACAACTATGCCAATTCTCCAAATCAAGGAGGCATGAGAAAGCCATTCTACTCTATAAAAGGACTCACCAGTGTGTGAGGGAGGCCACAGGAGTTGGCTAATGCCCACAGCACTTGCTCAGGCACAGTAAAGAGAGAAACGGGATTAAAATGCTCTGAACATGTGCCCTCTTTCTTTGCTCAGCGCCTGTTATGGTGGTACTTGCCCCAAAATGAGGGCTGCAGGTGCCCTGATTAATGGACTGAAGTGTCAGTTGGGTTTCACTATAGTTTTATCTGCTTCTCTACATTCCTGGCCAAAAATACCCATTTTATTTCCTTGAGCAAAATAGAACAAATCACATTTCCTCCTCTTTCAAACAAAAAGCAGCAGTGCTCCAACAGTGGAGCACCTCTACTACTTGCATTTTCTTTAGCTTCATCACAGTAATGCCACTATGTGGAAAATAACACAGAATTTTAGAAATGGAAAAGACTTTGAAAGTTCACACTGTCTTTTCCCACATCCTGGCAAAACTGCTCCCAACTAAACCCAGACAAGATATGCTAGGAAAGAAAACAAACAAAAAATCACAATTTACCTATTGCTTATGGCATTTCAAGATGCCTTCTCTTGCAAACTTAAACACCATGCAGCTAAGTGTGTACTGCCCCCTGTGATAAACTCAGAGGTCAACGTTACCACCTATGAGGTGGAGAGGGCACCTAAGCCAACAATTCAGTTTTAAAATAATCTTTCAAAATCTAAACCTGAATGTGAGTTTGGACAGTGAAATAAGGTAAGAACAATCTAATTTCACATGAAGGAACTGTAAGACTTTAAGAATCATCACTCCTGAAGCCTCCACTACAAAGGAGAGCCTGCTGTTCATGCCCCAATATCCAATCACCTCTTCCTTAATACAACTATTGATTTTCAGTTGGGCACATGGCTGACTGTAAAAATGTCACACATATTCTAACTTTCATTATAGCTAAAAATGAGTGTGAGACTAGGTTCTCGTCCATGGGATGTAAGTAGAAACCAGTATTATTGTGGCTGGATTGTGTCCTCTCACGATTCACAAGCTGCAGCCCTACCCACCCCCCACCCCCAGTACTTCAGAATGTGACTGTATTTGGGGACAGGGCCTATAAAGAGGTGATTGAATTTAAAAAAGCCTGATCTGGCTGGTATCCTTATAAGAAGAGGAAACTGAAACATACAGAGAAATATCAGAGGTGTGTGGGCACAGAAGAAGAACCATGAGGGGGCACAGTGAGCAGAGACCATCTGGAAACCCAGGAGGGGCTTCAGGAGAACTCCAAGCTGCTGACACCTTCACCTTGAGACTTCCAGCCTCCAGAACTGTGAGAAAATAAATCTCTGTTGTTTACACACTCCTGTTTGTAGTATTTTGTTACAGCACCCCCAGGAAACTAATAAAAATAGTAAATACAACTTGTATGAAGTATCTTTAATGGGAACGGATGGCCCTTCTTCACCCATCCCCGATTCTTGCTGTCTTGAATGCAGAAGTGAAAGTTGGCACTTTGCTCATCATCTGAGGCTGTGAGATGACAGGACTGAAAACCAACAGAAGAACCCTAACTCCTTAATGAGACCAACCCTGGACTGGACTGGCTACTTCTGGATTTCCTGAATGTAAGAGAAAGACTTTTTTTTATCCTGTTTAAGATACTATTTAAGTTTTGCTGTAATTTATATTAAAAGCACACACACTCTCTTAAAAAATGATAAAAAATAATACCAAGCCATCTTACTTGCCCCCTGAGAAATCTGTATGCAGGTCAAGAAGCAACAGTTAGAACTGGACATGGAACAACAGACTGTTTTCAAACTGGGAAAGGAGTACATCAAGACTGTATATTGTCACCCTGCTGATTTAACTTATATGCAGAGTACATCATGTGAAATGCCGGGCTGGATGAAGCACAAGCTGGAATCAAGATTGCAAGGAGAAATATCAGTAACCTCAGATATGCAGATGACAGCACCCTTATGGCAGAAAGTGAAGAGGAACTAAAGAGCCTTTTGATGAAAGTGAAAGAGGAGAGAGAAAAAGCTGGCTTAAAACTCAGCATTCAAAAAGCGAAGGTCATGGCATCTGGTCCCATCACTTCAGGGCAGATAGATGGGGCAAAAGTGGAAACAATGGCTGACTTTATTTTGGGGGGCTCCAAAATCACTGCCCATGGTGACTGCAGCCATGGAATTAAAAGACGCTTGCTCATTGGAAGAAAAGCTATGACCAACCTAGACAGCATGTTAAAAAGCAGAGACATTACTTTACCAACAAAGGTTCATCTAGTCAATGCTATGGTTTTTCCAGTAGTCATGTACGGATATGAGAGTTGCACTATAAAGCCCCGAAGAATTAATGCTTTTGAACTGTGGTGTTGGAGAAGACTCTTGAGAGTCCCTTGGACTGCAAGGAGATCAAACCAGTCGATCCTAAAGGAAATCAGTCCTGAATATTCACTGGAAAGACTGATGCTAAAGTTGAAACTCCAATACTTTGGCCACCTGATGCAAAGAACTGACTCATTTGAAAAGACCCTGATGCTGGGAAAGACTGAAGGCAGGAGGAGCAGGGGACAACAGAGGATGAGATGGTTGACAGCATCAGAGATTCAATGAACATGAGTTTGAGTAGGCTCCAGGAGTTGGTGATGGACAGGAAAGCCTGGCATGCTGCAGTCCATGGGGTCGCAAAGAGTCAGATATGACTGAGCGACTGAACTGAACTGAACTGACTGTAAGGAAAAGGCTGAGCATCATCAAAGGGTGAGTTAGGGATGGCTTCCCCTTCAAGGATCACTGCCTTGTTGTGGCGAAGGGGTACACATAAGTCCTTAAAGCTATGAGCCACGCCGTGCAGGGTCAACCAAGATGGACAGGTCATAGCAGAGAGTTCTGACAAACGTGATCCACTGGAGGAGGGAATGCAAACCCCCTCAGTATAACCATGAGAACCATGAGAATCTTGCATACTGGGCTTCAGCATCATGTGAACCAAGAACTTCCAGATGTCCAAACTGGGTTTAGAAAAGGAAAAGAACTAGAGATCAAGTTGCCAACATTCACTGGATTATAGAGAAAGCAAGAGAATTTCAGAAAAATACCTATCTCTGTTTCATCGACTACACTAAAACCTTTGACTGTGTCAATCACGAAAAACTGTGGAAAGCTGTTAGAAAGATGAGAATATCAGACCATCTTACCTGTCTCCTGAGAAACCTATATGCAGGTCAAGAAGAAACAGTCAGAACCCTGTATGAAACAAGTGATTGGTCCAAGACTGAGAAAGGAGTAGGACAGAACTGTCTGCTGTCACTCTGATCTATACCCTGAGCACATCATGAGAAATGCCGGAATCAAGATAGGCGGGAGAAACATCAACAACCTCAGATATGCAGATGATACCACTGTAATGGCAGAAAGTGAAGAGGAACTAAAGAACCTCTTGATGAGGGTGAAGGAGGAGAGTGAAGGAGCCGGCTTAAGACTAAAGGTTACAAAAACTAAGATCATGGCATCTGGCCCCATTACTGCATGTCAAATAGAAGGGGAAAACGTGGAACTAATGACAGCTTTCCTCTTCTTGGGCTCTAAAATCACTGCAGACAGTGACTGCAGTCATGAAATCAGAAATCAGAAGACTGCTGCTTCCTGGCAGGAAAGCGATGACAAACACACCCAGACAGTGTGTTGAAAAGCAGAGACATTACTCTGCCGATAAAGGTCCGTACAGTCAAGGCTATGGTCTCACCAGTGGTCACGTACGGTTGTGACAGCTGGACTGTACAGAAGGCAGAACGGCCAAAAATGGACGCTTTTGAACTGTGGTGCTGGAAAAGGCTCCTGAAAGTTCCCTGAGCAGCAAGGAGATCAAACCAGTCACTCTTAAGGGAGATCAACCCTGAATACTCACTGGAAGGACTGAAGCTGAAGCCCCAGTATTTTGGTCATCTGATGTGCACAGACGACTCACCGGAAAAGCCCCTGATTCTGGGAAAGATCGAGGGCAGAAGGAGAAGAAGGCGTCAGAGGATGAGATGGCTGGAAGGCATCCCCAGTGCAGTGAATATGAACTTGGGCAAACTCCAGGAGATGGTGAGGGACAGGGAGGCCTAGCGGGCTATAGTGGGCTATAGACCACCCACTCCATGTGGTCACAAAGAGTCGGACACGACTGGGTAATAAGAGTAACAAGGGATGGCTTTCACAGTTCCTTCTTCTACCTGGTTACTCAGTCTTTTCAGGTCTTTACTCAGATGCCAGCCCAGGGACCTTTCTTCTGGTCACAGTAACTAAAATTACAAAATCCCAAATACTTCCCATTCTATTTTTCTAAGGCCTCCCCCACAAAAAGCTAGATACAAAACAGATTTTTTTCCTCCTCTCTGCTTAACAGATGAATCTGAAGTTTGGTATTATTCCTCTGAGACAAAGTAACAGTGTGAGAAGTTCACAACTCACTTAGACTCAAATGGTTCAAAGGAGGGGAACAGACTCATGGACCTTTTGAGGTCTCTCAATCCTTCAAATCTGTAAATAAACAAGCATGGGAACACTGGAGGAGAGAACAAGGCCCATCACAATTTCTCAGGTATTCCTGACACAGGTGCAAGAAGGAAAACACAATACTCTTTTTTCATTTGCAAGATCTAGAAGGGGTACTTTCTTTATATGAATGAATCATTTTCAGTCATAAGGTACAGAGGAAGATCCACGCCATGATCTGCCGTGACAAGGAACTAATAACACTGAATTAAGTGAAATCTCGCTCTCTTTTATGTTGATAAACATGAAAAAGCTAGAGAAGTGAAGATGGAGAACTCAGAAGCTGGTCCCAGATCATTCTCCAACACCAGACCAAATAATGTGCAATATAACATTTATATGGACTACCATATCAGAGTGGGAGAGAAAAAAGAAAAAACAAGGAAAAAAAGCTGCCAATTTCTGACTCAGCTCTAAAGCTACCATAAGCAAGGCAGCTTCAGCTATCAAGACAAGTCTCCTCCAGTCCAGAGTTCGACTCAGACTTGGCATAAGCCCAACTGACTGCAGCGGCAGCTCAGCTCACAGACAGGCGAAAGGTGTTCCCGCCATGGTCTCTCCCAGTCAAATCGAAGCAAGAAGATGATGCATTACGACAACTGTTTACATTAGGCAGCAAATTCTGAAAGGGAAGAGAAAACCACCTTATACCATTCTTGAAACAATTTAGTTCACAACTCCATGCACAGTAGTGATGTCATGTACTGAATAAATGGATTCTCCAAGGTTAAATGATGATGTTTTTATGTTCTAACTGCTCATTGGCCCGGGGTCAGCCAATCTGATCCAGGACTCCATGGCAACAGGCTCTATCACTAAGAGCTACAAGATGATATTCCCCTTGCGCCACCTTTTTTTTTTTTTAAATAAAACATTTTCCACAGAAACTGCTGCAAATGTTGTCAAAGAATAGTCTTCATAGGCAAATAAGAAATGCTGATACACTAAAAATGAATAGTAGGGGGAAAAAAGTGAATAGCAATGACAATGAATCTACGCAAATAACAAGGGATCTCCCAAACTCCGAAATCGTCTCTTGTTTAGCTTCAAAGGAGAAATTCAGGAATCTTTGCACTGTGAAAAATCATCAGTAGGAAAAATTGTGGGATTAGTATAAGTAAAGTACCTAGCTGAAATTCCAATATTGACATGTCCCGTGCCACAATGTATGGAGAAAGCTAAACATTTTAAGACTGCTAATCACTGTAATGAAACTGTGTCATCTGCTGACATGGACAGACTTAGTGACTATCAGAGAGAGTGAAGTAAGTCAGAAAGAGAAAAATAAATATCACACATTAATGGAATCTTAAAAAAATGATACAGATGGTCTTCTCTGCAACGTTGAAACAGAGACCCAGACACAGAGAACAAACTGTATGGATGCCAAGGTGGAAAGGGGTGGTCGGGATGAACTGGGCGGCAGAGACTGACATATAAACAAGGCTATGGATAACACAGGTAACTAGTGAGCACCTACTGTGTAGCACAAGGAACTTGACTCGGTGCTCCGCGGCGACTTAGGTGGGAAGGAAGCCCCAAAAAGAGGGGTGTATGTGCAGGTGTAACCGATCCACTTTGCCGTACAGCACAAACTGACACAGCAGGATAAAGCAGCTATATTAAAAAAAAATTCTCCCACCTTTGTAAGAGGGCTCCCAGGTGGCTGAGTGGGTCTGATCCCTGGGTCAGGAAGGTCCCCTGGAGGAGGGCATGGTAACCCACACAAGTATTCCTGCCTGGAGAATCCCGTGGACAGAGGGGCCTGGCTATAGACCCTGGGGTCGCAAAGGGGAGGACACGACTGAAGCGATGGAGCACAGCTTCTGTATGGTTCCCACCTTCTTTGAAATGTTAAAGTGAGCATCAAGGTCCACAGGTTTCAGGCTCTTGTTTTCCATACTCTCAAATCACACTTTATACAGTTTCTGTAATTCTGTATCTGTACTCTTTTCAACACTCCCCTCCCCCATCACCCTCCACTATCCATAGAGAAAAAATTGCTGTCCAAATGAGCAAATGCAGTAGTTTCCGTCCCCCACTCCTAATTCTGTAGCTATGCTTTCCATGGTTTCAGTTACCCAGTCAACTGTAGTCCAAAAATATTGAATGGAAAACTCCAGAAATAATTCATAACTGCTGTTCTGAACAGCATGATGAAATCTCAAGCCACCCTACTAAGTCCTCCCCAAGACAGGCATCACTCCTTTGTCCATCATATCCCATCAGTTATCCCCTATCAGTTACTTAGCAGTCTTCTCAATTATCAGATAGACTGTCACAGTATCGCAAATGCTAGTGTTCTTATAAGCCTTATTTTACTTAATAATGGTCTCAAAACACAAGTAGTAATGCTGGCAATTTGGACATGCCAAAAAGAAGCCATAAAGTGCTTCCTTTAGGTGAAAAGGTAAAAGTTCTCAACTTAATAAGGAAAAAAACAAACACACTGAGATCACTAAGGATGAATCTTCTGTGAAATTGTGAAAAAGGAAAAATAAATCTGTGCTAATTTTGCTGTCACACCTCAAACTGTAAAAGTTCTGGGCAGTGTATTATAAGTGCTTAGTAGTTAAGGTGGAAAAGGTATTACATTTGTACAATAAGATATTCTAAGAGAGAAAGAAAACTTTTCCTAATACAATTGCCCTTGTTAATCTCCTACTATGTCTAATTTATAAATTAAACTTTTTCGTAGGTATGGATGCCTAAGAAAAAGTACATAGTATATACAGGGCCTAGTACTATCCAGGTTTCAGGAATCCACTAGGGGATCTTGGAACACATCCCCCCGTGGATAGGGAAGATCTGCTGTAATATATTTGCTCTTCACAGTCCATATGTCCCAATTCCTTCACCCTCAGTTGCAGATCTCCTTGAAGTAAAGAGGATTCAAGACAATTATAAACTAGACACGGAGACTAGACCAAAAAGCATATCCTTCATCCTAGTGGTGCTCATTAATATTCTAAAACCCACCTGATGTATTATAAGGTATCCCCCTTTCCTCACATGCTTTTTTCTAGTAACTGATACAAAATCTCTGTAATAAGCAACTCTGGGCTATATCTTTTGGTATATGGAGGTAAATGAATGCTAACAAGTAGACAGAATCTGAGGTGTCAGGGTAGAAATTTAGCTGGGAAACTGTACATTTTCATTTGGTTCACACTGTTGGGTTTTTGGTTTTAACAGTGGTAAAATACACATAACATAAAAATTACCATTTCAATAATTTTTAAGTGTAAATTTCAGTAGTATTAAATACATTCACATTATTATGCCTTCTGGAAAGAACATGGCCTAGGCATACAAGCCATGATGTTAAGACCACAGTCATTTTTTCTGTGACTATTTACTAAACATGTATTTACTGCATAAGTCACATATTAAGAACTACAGATATTATGAAGAATAAATAGTCAAAATTTAAGAATATCTGACACTTCTGCCCAGTAAAAATAGCCACGGGTATTTTCAGAATGTTTTTCATGTGCTGAAAGTAGCTTCTTAGATGCACATCTCAGGTCCCAAGCAAGTCCAAAGCAGACGGAAGTTCTCTATTTCTTTTTTTATCATCAGCTGAGTTCCAAGAGGTCCATAAGAGTGGACTAACATGAAAAGCAATGGAAATTCTTAACTGTTTCAAGCTTTCTAAGACTTTTTAAGGAGACAACCCAGAAACAGGGGATAAAAGCAACCTGTGGTGGGACTCATAAATTATATCAAAGCTAAAAAAAATTTAAATCACTGCAGAAAACTTATTACTAGGCCCCTGCTACATCAGTTTCCTTTACACCTTCATATGAGAACACCAAAACATTTCACTCTGGTCCTAAAGGTTGTTTTGTTTTAATATCCTAGGCCAGACAAAACGCTGCATGTCTCACTGATGCTCCTGTCTAATATGAAAGGGTTCTGATCCAGGAGGTGATCTTCCTCAGTACATAGGAGCTACTGTTTACCAAGCATTTACTGCATTCAAACACTATGCTTAGGAATTTACACGTCATCATTTATTTTCACTTTAACAAATTCTGAAATTTTACTTTCAGATGCTAACAGAAAGACTTTGATGACTGGAGAAGTGCTAGAGTCTTTATGGGCCTCCCTGGCAGCTCAGCTGGTAAAAGAATCTGCCTGCAGTGCAGGAGACCCTGGCTCAATTCCTGGATTGGAAAGTTACCCCTGGAGGACAGCATGGCAACCCACTCCAGTATTCCTGCCTGGAGAATCCCCATGGACAGAGGAGCGTGGTGGGCTACAGTCCATGCGGTCGCAAAGAGTCAGACATGACTGAGCGACTAAGCACACACATAGGCTTTATACTTACAGAAAAGACACACAAGTAGAAATAGAAAAGAAAAATCACCCATATTCTGTAGCTCAGCGATAACTGCTACTAATAACACCAATGTTCTGAGGTATGCTTTTTAAAACTTGGTCTCCATATTCAAATGGAATTTGCATGTTCAGATACATCTGGATGTTTCTACGCCTAACAATTTTTATGTAATTTACATTATACAGAACATTTTTAAAATGCCATGCTTTTCCCTACTACTAGAACTGTTACCATTCCACCATTATTAATTACCTTTGCCGACCATCCAGTATTCTACTACATACTAGTACCGTCATTCATTTGCCATTTCCTTCTTACTGGATACTCAGGAAGCTGTTTATTTTTATAATAAAATAAGGCTGTGACGAGTATCTGTGCACCTACATCTTTATTCACATTTCTCATCAACGCCCTAGGATAAATATGTCCAACAGTCTTAGAGATAAAAAAATTTCCCCCTTAGTTCATTCCAGAAGCAAGGCCAGTCACATTATCTAATTACAGTGTTTCTCAACGTTCCCCCAGCAACACATAATGTCCACTTAGCACATCCCTTGGCAATGGCTGGACTTTGAGGACATTCACCTGAGCAGTGCTTCTTACTTTTTATTTTCCTTCAACTTATACCTTCCTTTTTAATAATATTAACTCTCCTTCCCCATACAGTCCACTAGAAAAGATATGTACCCAGTGCCCCTTAAAACTCACTGGCCTAAGAAAATTAATAGGGAAGAAAGAAAACTTTACATATAAAGCTATTTTCTTCACAGTAAATGTTACACACACTACTAGCTATCGTCAGTGTACACTGGTAGTTTAGAGAGCAATCGAAAAGGGGGAAGCCTCAAAAACCACAAAAGAGTAATACTCTAAGTCTTTAACATAAAATTAAAAGAAGGTAAACGGACATGGACATACTGGGTATTTTAATATTTGTGATTTGATATTTGGTCCATTTACGATCCTAGAATTTTTTAACATGGCAAAGAGTCACTTACCATCTTAAGGAAGCTATCTTAAAGGTTTTACATGAATTAACTCTTAATCTTCAAAACAATCCTAGGAGATGGATACTATTATTATCTTCATTTCATGTATTTTACGTATGTAGAAATGGAGCAGTTAAGTAATCTGTCCAAGGTCACAAAACCAGCAATTGGCATACCTAGGATCTGAACTCGGGCAGCCTAAATTCAGAGTCCAAGCATTTAGTTACTGTCTATGCTTTTCCAAAAAAAGAAGTTCCTAAACAGGCTACAAATCAGTGAGTGTAGGTAGGCTAGGGGCACTTCCCAACGGCTCAGCAGAGTAAAGCCTGCAATGCAGTGGACAGAGGAGGCACCAGTTCGATCCCAAGGTCAGGAGGATCCCTTGAAGGAGGAAAATGGCAACCCACTCCAGTATTTCATGGACGGAAGAGCTTGGAAAGATACAGTCCAAAGGTTAGCAGAGTCAGACATGACTGAGCGACTAACCACACATACCACAGGTGTGCTAGGAGAGGAGAGCTTCTGAGAGAAGTATTTACAAGGTAACTTCTAGACACAGAAACAGTCCCTCTCAATTTTGCTGCAAAGTTCTTCCAACATATATTTTAATTATCACAAACAAGGTAATGCTAAACATCTTTTCCAAAAGCAGTTTTTGATCTTTTCCTTTTCTTGGGGGGATGGGAGAAGTGAGTGAAAAAAGGATAAAAAGAAATAAACCTTATTTCAACATTTTTTCACAGCTTTTCTTTCCTAGACCTTTTCTAAAATCTTGATGGTTAGAAAACAAAGATTAAATAAGAAGGTACTTTTAGTTGAAACAAAAAGATCTCTCAGTAAATTTTCCAATGCTAATGCCGGAAACATTTAAGAAAAACTTTCGGCCTATCCCACCCACTCCCAAATGGAAGGAAAACCAAGTTAAGAAAACCGTCATCTTTTAACTTCACAGCAGCTTTCTTCCCCCTCAAAGGCTATTCCTGTCCTCCTTGCAGACGGGGAACTGCTCCCAGTGACGTCAGAGCAGTCTCCTGGCAACGATTAATAAGGGTTGTCCACCACAGGGGTTTCCTGAAAAGCTAGCAAGAAATTATCCACATATTTGCTGCAACATTTAGATGCAAGGATGTGGTGGAATTTCTATTAACCCTTATAGCCCTGGTCTCTTGCAAGCTTCTAAATAGGTTATTCTTTCAGAATGCTCTTGGCTTAGCCAAGGACAGTATTTCTTTACTTACCCCTACTTATCTCCAAATAAAATTAGAATTTTGTTAGTTTCAAATATTTATGGCTGTAATAAATATTAATACAACTGAACTACCATAAAAATAGGACTGAAAATATAAGCTAAAAGCAGATATTGCTCTTTTCACTTCACACGGAGAACTTAGAATAAATGAAAACACAGGAGAAAAGAAGATCAGGGTAGAAAATAAGCCAGCAAGGTCTTAAAGGCACTTTTCAACACACTGTACCACACACATATTGGATCCAAATACAGGCAAACCTAAGATATTCCTAGGCTCTAATCTACTGTAAATTTTTCACATTGGTCTCTGCAGGCAGCTCTCCAGAGATCAGATTATTAAAATAGAGTTGCATAAAGAGAAAGTAGAAGTCCAAAAACTTAACCCAAAAAAAGGTAAGTTAGATGCACACATAAGAGTATAACAATTTCTTCCTAAATCTTTGCTTTAGCTTCATACATTCAAACTGAGAGTTTCACTCTAACTACTGTGGCAAGCAATTTTATATAACTATCTATTTTTGAGGTTTGAGAAACAGTGCACAAACTGCCTGCTCAGGACCTGCTCAGTGCAAATAAGGTATAAAAATTTCAAATTCCAAAACCCAACCTAGAATTACTCATGTTTGGTAGGTTCAAGAAATCTCTTTATGAGCCCCCTTTCCATTCCATACTTAGAAAAGGCTATTAAGTACAATTCATTAGCAGCAGGACATAAAGGGTTAATTCAGGCACTCTGCTTCAGCAATCCTGACTTTGGGCTCAGCCTATTCTAAAAGGAAAGAAACAAAACAGCATCCCTGCCGTTACAGCATCCCACTCTGTCATCAGTTCTGTTCAACGGTGCCCAGTTATCACCAGGCATAGATGGGAGAACGCACCGCTTCAGATGGATTTTTCTTCTTCCTCCTCTGTCCCCTCCCTTTCAGAAGAAAAAGACTGCAAACAAAACCACTACGTCACTGGAGATAGAGGGAATCCCATCTCCACACCCTTTAGGAACCAAGGGCATTAAACAAACAAACCAACTGTGAGAAACAAACAGGGAATTCAAAGTAAGAGGCAGTAAGCCCGCAGGAAACCCTATGGCAGTCTCAGTGTCACAAGGCATGCTCCACTAAAAAGGCTGAATACATTCTCCTAGATGTTCACAGTCAAAAAAGCTTCCTAGACACAGGAAAGGCGACATGTTTCTTTTTAACACATTTAAAGACTAGGGGACAGTTATGTAAAGACACAGGACAGAGAGACATATTCACCAGCTGGGCGTGGACAGCTGTGGAACGACATGTGGGAGGTGTTCATGGGGGTTCCCTGCTCCCTGTGATGTGTGTCGGCAGCATCACCGAAGAGAACAGAGAGCACCACTGCTCTCACAAGCTGAATCTGAATGAAGCGTCACTGAGATAGCCACAGAAAAGGTGGAATCTGACTACGGAAAAGTTCTAGCACACCTAATTTTAAACATATTTTAAAGATAAAAAACAAAAATCCTCACAAACTTAACACTTGAAAATTATCTTATTTCCCTAAAGGTATCATACAGTTAAATTGGCCAAGATACAAAAGATATCTTTCTAGCTTTTCCACGACCCAGTCTGTGGAGTTCAAGGACTTTTATATAAAAGAGAGAAAATTATCCAAAACTCACCCCAGATGGATCTGCACTTAAACCAACAGCGAGCTCACATTATTAATGGAGACCTCGTTGTAAGAATCTGTTCTGCCGGAATTTTGCCGGAAGAAATTCCTTCTGGGAAACCTGTGCCTCTTCCCCCGCCCACAGTCCCCTCCCACCCCCTTCCCCCTTGAATGAAACGCTACTGATCCTCGCTGCTGCGTCTCTAGCAAGCTAATTGCTCTGACAAGCAGCTCTGAAGCAGACCACGGCCCAGCTGTTCAGAGGGATGTCACCCAGAGCTCTGCCAACAGTCACACTCGCGTGTGCGCGCGCAGGGACACACACACAGGCTACACAAGCGCCCCTTCCACCTCCTCTGCTCGCTCATTCAGGCACTCCAGTGACACGCCAGCTTCCACACTGCTCGGAGGGCAGTTTTTAAAGACACAGCACCAGCTCTTTTCTGCCATATATGCTGAGATGCCAAAACAGTCTTATCAGAGGAGAATAATGAGTTGCGGATGTGTATTCAATTGTAAGTTCACATTTAAACTTATTTTGCCTTTTTCACACCTGCAAAATAACGGAAGTCAGAGAAATGGCCTTTGCCTAAAAGCTACTGGGCTGGACTTTAGAAACTAAGGGCAAATCTATATAAAAAGAATTATTTTCAGCAAGCTATATTTAGTAGTCATTTTTCAGTCTGAACACAGGACACTAGCAGCTATCTCTTCCTTCTCCCATATGTGCCCCCAGAATGATGGGGAAAAGCCTGGCTATTAATGGGTGTAATGAGGAAACCATGCAGGCATCTTACTAACAGACTGATGAGAAAGAATGGGAGTACGGCACACGGTGGAGACAAGGATAAAAAGACTAAAATGAAGCGGCACAAGAGACCCCAGGAAGGAAGAGCAACAGCTCTTGAAAGCACGCATGACTCTGGGACGTAATTTTTAAGAATTATAAATTTTAAAAAATTAGGTCCTAAAAAAAAAATTAGGTCCTAATTTTTAAGAGTCTAACAAAAGGCAGTAGGCCAGTAACAGACATTATTGGTGGTGCAAGGTCTGCAAAATCACAAAGTAACATATAAGTGGGGTTCAGACATCCTGAGAAAAACAATAAAATCTGTCACAGAGACACAGCTAGTCAGTCATTCATACAAACATGTCTGTTCTGTGTTTGTGTTCTTACTACAGGCCAAACACCACGATGAGTTCTAGGAATGTAAGATAAATAAATTAAAGGTCATACGGAAGAAGGGAAAAAAGGGAGGATTCCGGTTTTGACTCTGAATGAGGTGAGAAGCCACCAGCGGTTTTGGCAAAGCTGACCCTGAGGGCCAAGCGGGCCCCAGAGAGGCGTTTGGCTTCACCCTCGGTGAGGTGAGAGGCCGCTGGCAGCTTTACGAGGAGAAATGGCACGTTTCTGACCTATATATATATGTGTGTGTGTGTGTGTGTGTGTGTGTTTTCTGCCTCCAAATTTTTGTTTGAGAAGTTTCTAACATACAGAGAATTTGCAAAAATAGTACAAGTCACCCAGATTCACATACAGGTTTAGTACATATGTGCTATAGTATGTATACATTATTTTCAGATCTATTTGAGATGTTCTCATAATGACCTTCATACCTAAAGTAATTCACCATGTATCTCCTAACAGTTTGATCTGGGAGACCCAGGCTCACTCCCTGGGCTGGGAGGATGCCCTGGAGAAGGAATGGCAACCCACTCCTGCACTCTTGCCCGGAGCATCCCATGCACAGAGGAGCCCGGTGAGCTACAGTCCATGGGGTCACAAGTGTCGGACACGACTGGGCAACTGACACAGATGCAAACCCCCTATGAGTTAGTGGGCAGTGCACATGCAAAGCAGATCTAAATGGCACTGCAAAAGCTAAGAAAACTGAAACAACTTTGGAATCACCATCCACTGGAGGCTGGACAGAATTTGCAAGCTGAACCCAACCAGGTCAAGTGTCTGCTAAAATAAAAGTCAACACTCGCCACAGCATTTAACAAGATCCAGATCCTTATACTATTTGAAAATTTCAGGATATGATCCAAAATTACTTAGAATACAAAGAAGCAAAATAATCTCAATCTGCATAGGAAGAGAGATGAACAGATGTGACATGGAGTTGACATATATGAAGAAATTATGACAGTTATT
This sequence comes from Hydropotes inermis, assembly GCA_020226075.1. Lineage (NCBI taxonomy): Eukaryota > Metazoa > Chordata > Mammalia > Artiodactyla > Cervidae > Hydropotes > Hydropotes inermis. Next base: position 51,725,146 of record CM035294.1, on the reverse strand, counting down.
AAATCATCTATTACAAAAAATGTTGCCAAAATGTAGAGAAATCACTCCTGAAACTAACAGAATCTTTCAGTAAAGAAAGAGAGGCTATAAAAAGGAACCAAATGGAAATTTTAAAACTAAAAAATAGAGCAACAAAAACATAAACACTCACTTGATGAGTTCAATAGCAGAACAGAAATGAGAGAAGAGTCAGTGAATCTGAAGACAAATCAAATTCCAATTGAAGACAAATCAAATTTCAATAGAAATACCAAATATAAATCAATACCAAATATGAACAATAAAGAGAAAAAAGACTGAGGCAGGAAGAACAGATTATCACAGGCCTGTAAAGTAATACAAAAAAGCCTAATATGTGGGCTATCAGTACCCCAGAAGCCGGGGAGAAAGTGAGGCAAAACGATTTAAGAAATAATAGCTGCAAGCTTCACAGCGTGACAGGAGACATGAAGCTACAGAGCTAAGCAGCTCAGAAATCCCCAAACAGGATAAACACAGCAAGACCCACTCCTGGGTCTATCGCAATCTGACAGGTTAAAAACTACAGACAAAGAGCAGATCTTGGAAAGCAGTAAGACAGAAAGGATGCAGGACTTACTAAGGGAACCATGGTCTGAATGACTGCATATTTCTCATCAGAAACTACTGAGACCAGAAGGAAGGAGAAAAACATGCTTAAAGTGCTTAAAGGAAGGAGCCATCAACACAGAATGCTGTGTCCAGAGAAAAGACCCTTAAGTGATAAAGATGACAGAAGACATTCTCAGATGGAGAAAACTAAGAGAACTGTCAGCAAACCTACTCTAGAATGACCAAAGAAGGTTGTTCAAAAAAGTGAGTCACTACAATAAGACTTGGAATACCAGCAATGAGGGAAGGACAACAAACATGCTAAACGTCTAGTTATGTATAATATTCTTCTCCTATTTAGTTCTTCAAAACATATTTTGATGTTTGAAAACAAGAACTGTAAGATTATCTCACTAAGTTTTCAATGTATGTAGATAAATATAATGAACAGGACAGGTGTAACATTAGAGGGGACAGGAAAGGAACCTGGAAAGATTTTGACATTCTAACTGAAATGATGAAATAGCAAATCTAAGTAGATTGTTAGAAGTTAGGTGTGCATAGAAAGGCTACCCGCTCCAGTATTCTGGCCTGGAGAATTCCATGGACTGTATAGTCCGTGGGGTCCCAAAGAGTCAGACAGGACTGAGGGACTTGCACCGCACACACACACACACGTACACGTGTGTTTGTGTTTGTAGGTGTATGCTGAGAGAAAAAAAGCAAGAGACAGATCCCTAGGGCAACCAACAAAAAATTATACAAAGACAGCCAAAACCTTAAAGACAAACATGAATGATTAAAATGGAATACTACAAAATGTCTAAATGACTCAAAAGGCAGGAAGAGGGGATCCTCAGTTTAAAAATAGAAGCAACAACAAAAACCAAATTAGATGGTACACCTAAATCTAAAATATCCATAATCACATTAAATGTAAATGGTCTAAAAATACCAATTAACGAGATTGTTCAAATAAATTACAAAGCCACTTCAAACATAGTGATATAGATGAGTTAAAAGGAAATGGAATAAACTCTTCTGTATGATACTTTAATAGTGGATACATGACATGTATTTGTCAAAACCCAGAGAACTGTACAATACAAAGAGTGAAACCTAAACTACAGACTTTAGTTAACAATAACATAGCACTACTGGCTCATCAGCTGTAACTCATGTACCACAGTAAAGCAAAATGATTATTAACACATTATTGACCAGAGATGTATGAATCTGTCTTTTATTACCCAAATGTTACTGACTGGAGATTTTTCAATATTCACTTACGTAACAAACTGCCAGCCACAGGCATTAGTTTCTGAAAAATCCCCCAGTAAATAATGTGTTAACAGGGAAACCATGTGTCTACTGGAGAAGAATGACATATGGGAACTCTGTGTACTTTCTGCTCAATTTTTCTGTAAACCAAAAATTGTCCCAAAAAATAAACTCTATCAATTTAAATTTTAAAAGGTTGAAAAAGATACACTATACAAATACTAGCCAAAACAAGCGGGAAGGGCTAAATCAATATCAGACAAAGTAGACTCCAGAGCAAAGAAATCACATTGATAAAGAATATTACATAATTATAAAAAGGGACAATTCACCAAGATGACAACAATTCTAAACGTCTACCAACACAGCTGCATAATAACAAAACAAAAACTAAAATTGAAATGAAATATTGTTGTTGTTGTTTAGTTGCTAAGTCACATCTGACTCTTTTGTGACCCCATGGCCTGCAGCCCGCCAGGCTCCTCTGTCCATGGGATTTCCCAGGCAACCTCTGGACTAGGTTGCCATTTCCTTTTCCAGGGGATCTTCCCAATCCAGGGACTGAACCCATGTCTCTTACATTGCAGGCAAATTCTTTACTGCTGAGACCCAGGGAAGTCCTGAAATGAAAAACAGACATGCATAATTACAACTAAATATTTCAACACCCCTCTTTTAGGAATAGACAGAACCATCAGATCAAAAATCAGCAAAGATACAGGGTTTCCCTGGTGGTTCAAGGGTGAAGAGTTCGCTTTCCAATGCAGGAGACACCAGTTTGATCCCCGGTGGGGAAAATCCCGCATGCTGCAGAGCAACTGAGTCCACGTGCTGCAGCGAATGCACCCGTGCGCCACAGCTACTGATCAGCTGCCTAGAGCCTGTACCTGCAACAGGAGAAGCGAACGCAACGTGAAGCCCCATCACTGCAGCTAGAGAGTAGTCCCCACTTGGAACAACTTGAGGAAAGTCCTCACAGCAATGAAGACCCAGCACAGCCAAAAATAAATTTTTAAAATCATTTTAAAAAATTAGCAAGGATACAGAAAGAACTGAATAAAATCGTCAAACAACAGGATCTAGTTGACATTTACAGAACACTCCAACTATAAACAAAATGCATATTCTTTTCAAGTGCTCATGAAACATCACCAAGATAGACCATATATGCCAAATCACAAAACAAATTAAAAAAAAACCCTGAAATCATACAAAGTATCTTCTCTGAAAGATGTTCGGTCGTGTCCAACTCTTTGCAACCCCATGGACTGTACAGTCCGTGGACTTCTCCAGGCCAGAACACTGGAGTGGGTGGCCTTTCCCTTCTCCAGGGACCTTCCCAAACCAGGGATTGAATCCAGGTCTCCCTCATTGCAGGCAACCCTTTACCAGCTGAGCTGCAAGGGAAGCCCAAGAACACTGGAGTGGGCAGCCTCTCCCTTCTCCAGGGACCTTCCCAGCCCAGGGGTGGAACCCAGGTCTCCTGCATTGCAGGCGGATTCTTTACCAGCTGAGCCACCAGGGAAGCCATCTTCTCTCACCAAAATGGAATTAAGTTAGAAATCAATGGTAAATATATAACAGGTCCATCTCCACACGCTGAGAAAATAAACACCACACTTTAAGCTTCCAGTTTAAGATGGCGGAGCCAAAGGACGTGTGCTCGTCTCTTCCCGCGAGAGCGCCAAAGTCCGCAACTAGCTGCCGACCACCTATCGACAGGAGGACTCTGGGAGTGCATGTAACCGGAGGGAAAGCGGCAGGGCGCGCCTTCTGAAAGCACGACGTGGCCCAAGGACACAGCTTAGACTGGTGAGAGTCGAACAGGACCGAGACAGCAGACAAGAGACCTGACCCTGAGTCAGGACGCGACCTGACTCGCCCAGAGGTGACAGTCCCAAGGCGCCGAGGAGGGAGCGGGGCCCACATCCAGGAAACCTCCGCCCTCCCCAAAATAGCTGGGATAGCCGCCCACTCACTAGCATGAGAAACCACCCAGCCTATAAAACTAAGGAGGCCGCATCTCGCCGCCGCATTCACTCCCTGCCACGGCCCACCCTCTGTGCAGCCGCTTCTCTCTGTATCTGAGTAAATCCACTTGCCTATCACTTTGTCTCTCACTGAATTCTTTCTGTGATGAGACATCAAGAACCTGAGTTTCATTAGGTCCTGAAACCAGGTACCATGGGTTTTGGCTGGGTTCAAGTCCCAAGGATGGTTTTGGCTGGGTTCAAGTCACAATCTGTGGTAAAGGGTTTCAGAACCCACCAAAAAAAGATACCCATGTCCAAAGACAAAGCAGCCACAAGATGGCAGGAGGGACACAATCATGATAAAATCAAACCCCATAACTGCCGGTTGGGTGATCCACAAACGGGAGAACAATAACATCAAAGAAGTTGTCCCACTGTTGTGAAGGTTCTGAACCCCGCGTCAGGCTTCCCAGCCTGGGTATCTTGACAAAGAGAGTAGGAATCCTGTCCTTGAAGGCCAGCGGGATTTGATTATAGGACTTCCACAGGACTGGGGTAAACAGAGACCCTTGTCATGGGGGGCACAAACAAAATCTTGCACACACCAAGACCCAGAGGAAAGGAACAGTGACCCCACAGGAGACTGAACCAAAACCACCTGCTAGTGTTTGGAGGGTCTCCTGTAGCAGTGAGGGTCTGCAGGGACTCACCACAGGGGCAAGGACATTGGCAGCAGTAGTTTGAGAAGGTCCCTCCCTGGCTTAAGTCCTCTTGGAGGTCACCATTAACCCTACCACAAAACCTGAAGACCCCAGGGCTGGGTCATCTCAGGCCAAACAACTCCCAGGGAGGGAGTGCAACCCCACCCATCAGCAGATAATTGGATTTAATCATATTTATTGAAGAAGGCCTTGCCCACCAAAGCAAGACCCAGTCCCTCCCATCAGGAAGCCTACACAAGTCTCTTGGCCTCCTCCATCAGAGGGCAGACAGAAGAAGCAAGAAGAACCAGTATTCTGTTTTTATAAGACCACTCATAACAAAAACTGTCAACAAACTAGGAATAGAAAGAAATTTCCTCTTGTCTTTATAGATAAAAAGCATCTATAACAAACCTACAGACTGAGGCCTACTCCCTTAGATTAGAAAAAAAGCAAGGTTATCCACCACCACCACTGGTATTCAAAATCATACTGGAAGTCCCAGCTAGTACAAAAAGCCAAGAAAAAGAAATGAAAGGCAAACAGATTGGCAAGGAAGAAATAAAATCTGTTTCCCATCACAAACAACGTAATTGTGCACATATAAAATATCAAGGAATTCACACACACACACACACACACAAACACTCCAAACCCAGAACTTGTAAACATTTTTAGATGCTTAGATCACAGGACATAAACTCAACACTGCCAAGTCAATAAAATTTACATATACTAGCAATGAGTAACTGAAAACCAAAACTTAAACAACAGTATCATTTGTGATTGCTACCCACCAAAATTAAATAATTAGGCATGTACTTTGGAAAACATGTAAGGGTCTGAATCCTGAAAACTACAAGACACTGAAGAAAAAAATGAGACCTAAATTAAGTGGGGAGACATACCATTTTCTAGTCTGTCACAGACTAAGAGAGTGAACACAGCAAAGATGTCAATTCCACCCAAACTGATCTATGGGTTTAGTTTAAGTAAGTAAGCAAGTGTTAGTCAGTCAGTCGTGCCAGATTCTTTGCGACCCCATGGACTGCAGCCCACCAGGTTCCTCTGTCCATGAGATTTTCTAGGCAAGGATACTAGAGTGGGTTGCCATTCCCTTCGCCAGGGGATCTTCCCAACCCAGGGATCGAACCCCAGTCTCCTGTACTGCAGGCAGATTCCTTACCGACTGAGCTACAAGGGAAGCCCCATGGATTTAATGTAAGTCTACTCAAAGTTCCAGCGGGATTTTTTGTAGACACAGACAAACTAATTCTAGTATTTATATGGACAGGCAAAGGAGCAAACTAGGGAAAACAACTTTGACGAACAAAGTTGTAGGAACTATATTATCATGATGATGATTTAAGACTTACTATAAAGTTACAGTAATCAAGATGGTATAGAATTGGTGAAGGAAAGAACATACAGATGAACAGAACAAGAGAGTACCGAAATAGATCCATACATAGTTTTTTTCAGAAAGATGCAAAGGCAATTTAAGGGAGGAAGTACAGCCTTTTCAACAAATGGTATAGAAGTCACTGTACATTCATATGCAAAATAAAAGAATACTGACTTTAGCCTTATACTTACACAAAAATGAACTCGAAATGGATTGATCTAAATGAAAAGTGTAAAATTTAAACGTTTATTAGAAAACATAGAAGCAGTAAATCTTTGTGACCTGAGCTTAGGTAAAGGGTTCTCTAAAGATACCAAAATCACAACACAAAAAAGAAAAAAATCAACAAGTTGGACTTTATCAAAATTAAAATCTTGTTTTGCAAAAGACACTGCTAAAATAAAGAGATAAGCTACCAGATGGAATATATGCAAATTATGTATCCAACAAATGACTTGTATTCAGAATAAAGAATTCTCAAAACTCAATGATAATAAAATAACCTAATTTTTAAATGGGCTAAGGTTTTAAATATAAAATATTGATACTTCTAGCAAAAATATGGGGCAACTGGAACTCTCATTGGTAACGCCACTCTGGATAGTAGTTTGGCAGTTTCTTATAGAGTTAAAATACACTTACCATATGACCCAGCAATCCCACTCCTAGCTATTTAACTTAGAGAAAAGAAAATCTACATTCATACAAAACCTGTGTAAGAATGTTTACAGCTGATCTGTTCATAAATGACAAAGAAAGAGAGGAAACAGCCTAAATACCCTTCAATAAGTCAATGGGTAAACCATGGTATATCCACACAGCTGAATTCCACAGCGCAATAAAAAGGAATGAACCAACGACACACCCAGCAACTTGCATGAAGCAGGATATTAGGCTGAATGAGACCAGCCAGTACCAAAATGTTGTGTATTTTGTGATTCCACTTACATGACGTTTTAGAAAAGTCAAAAATTATACGAAGAGTGAACAGATCAGAAGTTGCCAGGGTCTGGGGATGAGGAAAAGAGACCAAGTACAAGGGGCAAAGGGAACTGTTTGAGGTGGTGGAATACGCTGTGTCTGGACTGTGGGGACAGTTGTAAGATGCTATATGTCTGTCAAAATTGATAGAAATGTTCACTTAAAAAGGGAAAATGTTACTCGATGTAAAATTATCTTATAAACATGACTTTTAGAAATAAGAAAAATAATCAAATGGGGTAATCAATGACTGGAGGTATATAGACTGAACAAGAACAGTAGAATGTTGATGATTATTGAGGGGTACATGCGAGGATTTGTTATAATATTCTCTATACTTTGTATTTTTGAAAATTTTCATTAAAAAAAAAACAAAAAGGTCAGGAGAACCAGCGAAGGAAACTGAGAAGCAGTGACCAGTGAGAAAGAAAGCTGTGATGTTTTGGAAGCCAAACAAAAAAGCATTTCAAGGAGGTTAGGTCAAAATAAGATGAGAATTTACAAGTGATTATCAGGTTTAGGAGTAGAGCATAGTGGTAGTGAAAGCTTAAATGGAGTGGGGTTAAGAGAGAAAAAAGGAGAGAAATTAGTATTAGCAAGAATACACAACTCTTTCAAATAATTTTGCTGTAAATAGAAATGAGCTGGTAGCCAGAGCAGGGAGATCAAAACAAGGTTTTTTTAAGATGTGACACATTGAAATACATCTGAATGTTAATATTCTTTGACAAAGTTTTTCTTTTAAAGAATCATCAGCTAAATCTGGATGGAGAATGTTAAGACCTCCAGGCCATATTAAGTGATAAAAGCAAATTACATTTCCCAAAATATTTTTGAGTGTTTTCTATGGTTTAGGCACTATTTTAAGCATTTTGAATGTTTTTCACTGAAATCTCATTCTTCAATAGTGAACATTATATAAAATATCTGCATATAAAAATGTTCAAAAGCATTATTTATAATAGAGAAAAATCTAGAAATAACTAACCAATAAAAGGAATTATAATACATGATGACAAATTCAAGTGAATGGACTTTATAGTTATTCTCATGCTGTGTTTATAAATTTTTTAATGACAAAGGAAATACTTATGACAGCTTAGAAAAATCTTATGTAAAAGTAATTTATTATATATTATGATATTAACTATAAAAATTTATGAAAAAATAATAAATTTTAAATAATATAACAAGTATCTTTCTCTGAGGAGATTATAGGTGATATTTGCTCTCTTTATATAGTTTTACTTGCATTTTCTGAAGTGTCTTTAATAAGCATGGCTTGACTCTGTAATCAGATATTAAAAAAATAGTCATTCTTGTACTGAACTACATGAGCTAACAGATGACAATGACAAGGAAATTAGGAAACTGGCAATTTCCAGGTCCCTCCACGCTCAGTACCGGAGATGGCAGTGGCCCCCCACTCCAGTGCTCTTGCCGGGACAGCCCCATGGACAGAGGAGCCTGGCGGGCTGCAGTCCATGGGGTCGCTGAGTCGGACAGGACTGAGCGACTTCACTTCCACTGTTCACTTTCATGTACTGGAGAAGGCAATGGCAACCCACTCCAGTGTTCCTGCCTGGAGAATCCCAGGGATGGGGGAGCCTGGTGGGCTGCCGTCTATGGGGTCGCACAGGGTCAGACAGGACTGATGCGACTTAGCAGAGCAGAGCAGGGCTGCTCAGTGCAAGAAGGCTTGAGTGTGAGCTTTACAAAACAAATCTTCAAAACTGAATTTAGAATCTTAGCTGGGCTATAGAACGAGGATGGGCTCAGATCCTCATAACTGTGAACAAAGCAAGTCAATAAGTTTTAACATGGACAGTATCATAACTACAGCAAAAGTCCTCTAGTTCTACACTGCATCACAAAAAATTCAACAACAGCACCTTCAAATAAAAATTAAGGAACTCACTGGTTCCCACAATCTGTTCAACTAAGAAGTTTAAACATATGGACCTTGTTTGGATCCATATTCACACAATTATAAAAAAAGACACCTTATAGACAACTGGGGAAAACCGAACATGAAATAAGTATTGGATGACATCATCATCATTGCTAATTTTATAAAAGATGCAAATGGTATGGTAGTTATTAAAGTCATTATTAGTTGTAGACACATCCTGAATTATTTACAGGCAAAATGATGTGTTCATTAGTTTTAAGATAGTCCAACTTCAATAACAACAATAACAAAAACCTGTGTTGACTAGATATTGAATTCATGGTGGGTCATTAGACCATTCTCTGGTGTATTTATGTTTAAATCTTTCATTGAAAAAAAAAACTGAAAAGAAAGTTTATATGAGTGGGGAGAGTGAGGATTTAGATAAATTTCTAAGAATTTTTCCCATATCTGGATGGCAAATAAGACATCAAATGTCTAAAGAATCCAAAACAATGTGTAGAACAGGAAACCGGTGGTGATTCTGACAATAAAAATATGCTTATGTAATGAATAAGACATATTCTGAATTAAGTCATAATTAAGGCTAAAAGTCAATAGTGTTTTTCATATCAACAGGACATAAAAGGAAGCAATAACTAAGGTCTATAAATGGTGAGTACTGAGGCAGCACATACGTGCTGTTTCTATAGCACAGAACAGGCAAAGAATTCATAGATAAGGAAAACGTCAGTACATATTTCATTTATAAGTATTTCCTTCTACTTCTCACAGAGAGATTTTCCTCAATGTAAGCACAAGGACTAACAGTGACTGATCTGCAGGCTTTCTACTCAGTAATCATGTAACTGGCAGGCTACTTTTTTGAACCTCATCTATAAAAATGAGGGTGACTATACCTGCTGCCCAAGATATGACAAATCACTGGCACAGGACCTGGCACATAGTATGCGACCTTAGTAAGATGCAGGAAATGGCAACCCATTCCAGTGCTCTTGCCTGGGAAATCCCGTAAACAGAGGAGCCTGGCAGGCTATATACAGTCCATGGGGTCCCAAAGAGTCAGACACAACTTGGCGGCTAAACAACAGAGTATTACTACTGCTGAGCTTAACAGGAAGGAGAATGTCCATTACAGAGAGGTACGACACAAGGAAGCTCACCGTCACCGCTTCTCTCAATAATAAAAGGTGAGGTTTAAACAGCAGCAGGAAGACACAAAAGAAACGAAACTTCCCTGAAGTTAGTAACCTGACTCTGGCATCCAGAATCCAAGGACTAATCTTTAAGAATTTAGAAGAACGCAGGTGAAATGAAGCTCAATGTAGCAAAATCAACAGTGTATCTATATTCTAACAGCAATAGGAAAAAACACATACACAATAACAACCAATGCTACCTAAGGGATACACTTAGGTATTAAGTGTATTAAGGGATACACTTAATAAAGGAAAAAGATCTTTAATGAAAAATAAAACATTATCAAAGGATATAAAAAACCCAAACAAATGTAGTTATAGAGACCATACCCCTGACTGGAAAGACTCAATATTGCAAAGAAGCCAGTTCTCCTCATGTTAATATATAAATTCAATGTGATTCCATCAAAAATGTCAATGGAATTTGAATAAGATCAAAGGAGATCTGCCTGACTAGGCATAGGCTTCATATACAGAAATTAAAATATGTGTAAATAGAGCAAAGAATGGAAGCAAAAGCAATGCAAAAGAACAGAGATCCTAGGAGAGATCTACACATATCCAACGACTTGGATTCTATTACAGGAGGCAACATTAATATTCAATAACAAATGGCTTGGGGCAACTAATTATCCACATAGAAAAAAAAAATCAGAGCCTTTTTCATTGCCACGCACAAATATGAATTCCAGGTGGATTAAAAAACTTACATATGAAAAGCAAATCCTTAAAACTTTTAGAAATACGTATTCAAGAATCTTTATGACTTCAGCAAAAGGATTTCTTAAATAAGAATCTGAAGCACAAAGTAGGAAAAAAGATTGCAATATTTGATTAATTTTTTTTAATTTAAACTTTACACTTAAAAAATCATAAAGTTAAAAGATACACTATAGATTTGAAAAAAATTTTAACATACATCTATGACAAATATTCAGTGTATACAAAAAGAAAAAGACAACTCAACAGAAAACTTGGCAAAGACTCAAGAGTAGAAACCTAAAACACCGATAATAAGAGAAGCTCACCCTCTACTAGTAATTAGGAAAATGAAAATTAATATAAGGAAATACCATGTTACGCACAACAGACTGTCCAAAAAAATATTTTTAATGAATAGTTTTATAATACCATGTACTGGTACGTCAATAGACTTAATTTTCATTGCTGAGCTATATTCCATTACATAAACCTCATAATTTGTTCATTTACTTATCTGCTGCGTACTGATCTGTTTCCAATATTTAACTATTACAAACAGAGCTGGTATAAGCACGGAGGCAGACATAAAAGGACTCATTGCAGAGGTGGAATGGCTGCGTTGTTACAATAAACATAATTTTTTTAAGTCAAACTATTTCAAAGTTACACCATCCTACATTCCTATCAGTAACATATAAGAGTTCCAGATGCTCCCCATCCTCACCAACACTTAATACAGTCATATTTCTTAAGATTAGTCATGCTAATAATAGTTGTGTACTGGTATCTTGTGATTTTAACTTGCATTTCCCTAATGACTAATGCTGAACATCTTTTCATGGGTTTATTTGCCAACCACGTATTTTCGAGGGCAAAGTGTTCACGTATCTTGCTAATTTTCTAATTGAGTTCTCCTATTGGGGTTTCTCTGGCGGCTCAAAAAGTAAAGAATCCACTGCAATGTGGGAAACCTAGATTTGATCCCTGGGTTGGGAAGATCCCTTGGAGAAGGGCATGGCAACCCACTCCAGTATTCTTGCCTGGAGAATCCCCATGGGCAGAGAAGTTTGGCAGGCTACAATCCACAAGGTCACAAAAAGTCAGACATGACTGAATGACTAAGCACAGCATCACTGAATTATGAGAGTTCTACAGATATTTTACATACAAGTATTTTCTTGTAGATGAAATCAAGTGCATTTAAAGTGGTATGGCTGAAGATCAGCACTTTTTTTTTTTTGGTGGCTGTGCTGGGTATTTGCTGCTGCCCGTCAGCTTTCTCTAGTTGCAGCGAGCAGGGGCTGCTCTCTAGTTACAATGTCTGGGCTTCTCATTAGGTCGGCTCCTCTTCTTGTGGAGCGCAGGCTTTAGGCACACAGGCTCAGTAGTTGCAATGCACAGGCTTAGCTACCCCATGGCATGCGGAATCTTCCCAGACCAGGGATAGAACCTGTATCCCCTGCGTTAGCAGGCTGATTCTTAACCACTGGATTCCCAGGGAAGTCCGACAAGTACATTCTTAGACATATTTCTTCCAATCTGTTACCTGTCTTTTCATTTTCTTTACCACCTTTTTAAAAAAGAAATTTTATTTTGATGAAATAAAACATCAAACTTTTTAATACTTTGTGTTTTTTGTGTTCATCTTATGAAATTTTTGCTTAATCTATGATAATGATGATATTCTCAGAAATTTTCTTCTAGAATTTCAGTTTCAGCCCTTATATATAAGTCTATGATCCATTTTGAGTTAATTTTTTGATTATGTCAAGAGATTTTTTTTTGAGATTTTTTTTTTGGATTTTTTTTTTAATGTGATGAAGGGTAGCAGAAGCAAAAATGTCACTTCTAAGGATTATTTAAGAGAAAGCAATTGAAAAACAGATGCAAGTAAAGCTCTCTGTATTTGCCTAAAAGCAGGAATTAAATTTACAAAGGTATCCTCTTCCCCTCTCTACGGAAGACAACCCTTACCAGCCTGGAGATGGCACCAGAGGCCTCTACGTAACAACCTTCACTAGCATTTGCTTTTCCACAATTTGCCACCCTTAGAGACTCAAGGTCCTTCTACTTTGTCCTGTCATATCTCAAAAAGTTTATTGTTCCTTTGTTAAGCTATATAAACCTAAGTTCTAACTGAACCTTTGAGTTACTTATCTAAGAGCTTTTCCCATGTAGACATGAGATACACTTTAATAAACATATTTTTCTCTTGTTAATATGTCTTTTGTTAAAGAGAACCAGCTGAGAACCTAGAAGAACAGAAGGAAAAAAGACTTTAATGGTTATCCAATTATTAAAGGGCTACTTACTAAAAAGACACCTTTTCCCCATTAAAATGCTTTGGAAACTATCGAAATGCAGCTGACCATAAGCCTGTGGATCCACTTCTGGACTTCTACATTCCATTCGCCTATATAAGCCTGTGGATCCACTTCTGGACTTCTACATTCCATTCACCTACATAAGCCTGTGGATCCACTTCTGGACTTCTACATTCCATTCACCTACATGTTTGCTTTCACGCCAATACCACGTTATCTTAATTACAGACCTTTATAATAAGTCGTGTAATCAGGTAGTAAAAGTCCTCCAATGTGGGTCTTCATTTTCAAATTTGTTTTGTTTACTCTAGATCTTTTGTGTTTCCAGATAAATTTTATTCACCCTATCAACTGATTGGGACTGTGTTGAATCTATAGATCTGGGAAGAACTGAAATCTTAACAATACTGAGTCTTCTCATAGGCAATATTTTGTATTTTTTAGTATATAGCTATCACATGTGTCTTGTCAAATTCAGCCTTAAGTATTTCATATTTTTATGTTTTTTGTAAATGCTGTTTCATCCACTTTAATTTCAGATTGCTCTTCCAAGTATATAAACATAATTTTTATATACTGATTTTGTATCCTACAACCATCTTAAATTTAATCCTTTATGATTTCCTATACACATCATGCTGTCCTCTGCAGTGGGAAAATAGTTTTATTGCCCTGGTGAGAATCACTGGTTCTGTATTGAAAAGAAGTGGTGAAAGCAAACATTCACATCTTGTTTTTAGGAGCAAAGAATTCAGTATTTCACCATTAAGTACAGTATTAACAGAAGGTTCTTCAAAGATGCCTTCTATCATATTGAGGAAGTTTCCCTTTTAAATTGTTGAAATTTTAACACAAATGAAAGTTGGATTTTCTCAAATGCTTTTTCTGTTTCTCTTCAGAGAAGCATATGTTATTTCCTTTTTTAGTCTATTAATACAGCTAATGACATCATCTGAATTTTGAATGCTAAACCAACCATTCGCTGCTGGGATAAACCCTACTCGGTCATATGGTATGTCATTTTTATAAATTGTTAGCTTCAATTTACTAAAATTTTGCTAAGGATTTTTGCATCTACGTTCATAACTGATACTGGTCTGTGGTTTCTTACATCTTTTGTTGGGCTGATACAATGATTTGGAAGCATTCTGTCCTTCTCTGAGTTTCTCAAAAGTTTATGTAGAAATGGTACATAAATTTTCCCTTAAAATTGCTGGTAGACATCAGTGGCGAAGCCCTCTGTGCACGGAGCTTCTTTTGTGAAAAAGTTTTAACCACAATTCAATTTCTTTAACATAGATCAGGTTATCTGCTTCCTTTTGATTAAGCTTTAGCAATCTGTGTCTTCTATGGAATCTGTCCATTTAATGCAAATTGTCAAATTTACCATCATAGAATAATTTGTGGTATTCATTATTATCTTTATAACACCTTAAGAAGTATCAGTAATGTCCCATCTCTCATTTGTGATATTGGAAATGTGCTCTCTTTTCCTTTTCTAAATCTGGCTAAAAGTTTATTAATTTTGTTAACGGTTTTAAAGAACTAGCTTTTGAATTCATTGATATTCTCTGTTTTCTGAATTTTTTGCTCTAATAGTGCAATTTCCTTTCCTCTGCTTCCTTGGATTTAAGTTTGTTCTTCTAATTTCTTAAAGTAAAAGCTTAGGTCAGTGATTTTAGATCTTTTTATTTTCTAATATAAACATTTAATGCTATAAATTTCCTTTTAAATACTGCATCCTACAAATTTTGCTATCATATTTTCATTCTTTAAAAAATATTTTCTAACTTTTTTTTCTAATTTCTCTTGTTCTTCTTTGAACTATATATCTAATTCACTGTGTCTAATTTTCAATTTTTGAGAATTTACCAGGTATTTTTCTATTACTAATATACAATTTACTACCTTTATGATAAAATAACCTATTCTGTGTAATTTAAATCATATATTTATTGAAACTACTTTTATGGCTCAGAATACAGTTTACTTTGTAAATATCACACAAACACCAGAAAAGAATATGTACCATGAGGTTGTTGGGTGAAGTGTTCTATAAATGTCAACTAGGTCAAGCAAGTCACTCACTGATTTTTTGCCTAATTGTTCTATCAATTATTAACAGAGTGGTGTTGAAATACCTAACTATACCAGAGGCTTCTCTATTTTTCCTTTCAGTTTTCTTTCGCTTCATGCATTTTCAAATTGTTACTGAACACATAAATATTTGCGATTGAGAATCTGCCTGCAATGCAGGAGACCCGGGTTCGACCCCTGGGTCAGGAAGACCCCCTGGAGAAGGAAATGGCACCCACTCCAGTGTTCTTGCCCGGGAAATCCCATGGTCAGAGGAGCCTGGGGGGCTACAGTCCACGGGGTCGGGTCGCAAGAGTCGGACACGACCTTGTGACTAAACCACCACCATCACCACCGTCGTCTTGAAGAACTGATCCTCTCTTCATCATGAAGTAACCCTCTATATCCACAGTAATATCCTTGTCCTGAAACCTAGTTTAACACTAATTAAACAAATTGATTACTCTGTCCTGCTTCCTTCTGATCAGTGTATGCAGAATGTATCCTCTTCCATCCCTGTACTTTCAGCCTGTGTCTTCAAATATATTTAAAGTGGGCAGCACCCAATCAGGTCTTGCTTTTAAACGAAATCTGATAATTTCCACCTATTAATTGTAGTTTCAGGTCATTTGCACTTAAAATGATTACTGATATTGTTGGATCAAAATCAACCACCTTGGTGTTTGTTTTCTGTTTGTCCAATCTGTTCATCTTTCCCTTTTGGACATCTTTTACATTAATTAAGCATTTTTATGATTTAATTTTATCTTCTTTGTTGGCTTATCAACTATACCTCTTTACTTTCTTTAGCATTTAGGGTATACATCTTCAACTTACCACTTTGTATGGTATAAGAACTTTAGAACAGTATACTTCTATTTCACTTTTCCCAACCTTTTGGGCAACTGCTATCATATGTCTTATCTCTACACATGTCATAAATCCCATAATACAGTTTATCATTTGTTTTAAATAGTCAATTATCTTTTAAGTGTTTTTTTTTCCAAACAAGAGAACTCTAATATTTTCTACATAGATTTCTGCTCCTCTTCATACTTTCACATAGGTCGAAATTTCCAATTGGCATATTTTCTTCTGCCTTTAACATTTTGTATAATGGTAGTTTGATGGTGATTAATTCTATCAACTCATATATTTTTAAAAGGCTCTATTTAACCTTCATTATTTTTATTGTGTATAATTCACTTACCATGCAATTCACCCTTTTAACATGCACAGTTCAATAGCTTTTTTACAGGTGTGCTTCTATTGTCAAAACAGATTTTACAATGTTTTTATCACGCTAAAAAGAAATGCCTACGCCCATCATTAATAACTTTCCATTTTTTCCCAATCCTCGGCCCTAAGGAACCATGAATGTACTTTCTGACGTGAGTGATCTGTCCATTTTGCACAAATTCCTCCTCAATTTTGAAAGGTATTTTCACTGCATATACCATTTAGGGTTGACAGGCATTTTTTAAATTTAGGACTTTAATGCTGGGTGGCGCAAACACTAGAAATCTGTTTTCCCAAAGTTCTGAAGGCTGGAGCTCCAAGTCCAGGCGTCAGTAGTGTGTTTTCTCCTAAGGCCTCTCTCTGGCTTACAGATGGCCACCTTCTGTCCCGAGACGGTCTTTCCTCTGTGCATCCACATCCCTGGTGTCCCTGACTGCCCAGGTTTCTTCCTCTTACAAGAACACCAGTCAGATTGAATCAGAGGCCCTTCTTTAAAGGTTCTTTCCTGAAATACAGTCACATTCTAAGCTACTGGGCATTAGCGCTTCAACATATAAATTTGGGGGGGATATAACTCATCCCGTAATGCTTCTGTACATAGTGTTTTGTGAGTTTTGGTTTTTTTGTTCCTGCCTCCTTTGAAGACTTTCTCTCTTCAGTAGTTTTGTGCAATTTGATTAAGATGTGCCTTGGTACAGCTCTCTTCATGATTTTTCTATTTTGGGTTCTCACAGAACCAAGCAGCTCAAAGAACACAAAACAGAAAAATCATGAAGAGAGCTATACCAAAGGATATCATAATCAAATTTCTTAAAATCAGTGATGAAAACAAAATCTTAAATGAGCCTTTTGGATTTGTGAGTTTAGTTTTCAATAAATTTAGAAAACACAGAGCCATCATTTTTCAAATATTTTTTGTGTCCCCATGCCCACATTCCTAAGACTACAATTATATGCATTCTTAAACTTTCTGATGTCACTTATTCATTACTGACTTATCACTGTATATTTATACTTTCTATCTTTCTCTTATGTTTCATTCTGGATGCTTCTAATGCTGCATCTTGAAGTTCACTATTTTTTTCTTCTGCAATACATATCTGCTGTTAATCCCGTCCACTATACTTTCTCATTTTAGCCATTGCAATTTTCATCTTCAAGAATTTTGAGTTGTTTTTGTATGTTCCATGTCTCCACTTAACATGCTTAATCTTTCCTCTAGCTTTCTGAACCTATGGTATAGTTATTATAGCTATAATATCATTGTCTAGTAAGTCAGTCATCTGTTATTTCTACTGACTATTCTTTTTCTTCCAAATGAACTATGTACTCTCTACTTCTTTGTATGGCCTGATAATTCGTGATTGAATGTCAAACACTGTAAATTCTGCATTGTTACCTGCTAGGGTTTTTCTTCAAATTTCCTTAACTTTGAGCTTTGTTTTATGAATCAGTGATGAAATAATTTGATCCTTCTTGAGGTTTGCTTTCTATTTTGTTAGTCAAATCCTTTAAACTGCAGCAAATCTGGCACCATTACTGAGGCAATATCCTTTTAAGCACTCTATTCAATGTCCCAGATGTCAGAGCAGTTTCTGCACCGGTTAGTGGAATCAAAATATTTGTGGCCCTAGATTCCAGTTCTGACTAACGCTTTCTAATAATCTTTTCCTGATCTTGGGTTAGTTTCCTCATGAATCAAGAACTGACACTCATCTAAAGAGATTAAGGCAATAAAAGAACTTACTGTGGAGATGAAATTACTGCGATTGAGCATCTGAAATGTGGTTAATGAACACAAGGAACTGAATTTTTATTTAAATATCTACATGTGGTTAGCAGCTACGGTACTGGACCATGAAGGTTTAGGGGAAACCTCTGCAAATCTCTGGAGTCCTCCTTCCTATGAAACCCTCTGCCCACAAACAAGCTGCCTCGGCTCCCCTGAACTTCTACCTCTGTGTCAGTTCAGGGGGGCCGCCAGCTTTGCTCAGGATCCCTTTCCACATGAGGTGCTGTAGTCTGGAGGCTCTAGGTGCGAAAGTGGGAACAGGAGAGGGCTCAGTTTATTGTTTTCCCTTCTTTCAAGTAATACTATTCTGTGCTACCCTTTGTCCAATATCTGAAAGCGGTTTCTGAAATACATTCTGTACAGTTATTTATCTGTTTAAGGCAAGAGCATACATAAAACAACTTCCTGTTATTCCATCATGACACTCTTTTACACCGAGTTAACTTTGAATTATATATATATTTTTATTTTTAAAATATTTAATGGCTTGTTTTATAAATCAGCCAGTGTTGCTTTTTTCTCTTGGTTTTTGTTTGTTTCTCTTCTTTGTTATTCATGGTTTTTATTCACAGTTATTTCATTAAATATACGTATTTTATCAAATAATCCCAATATCTGAAGTTCCTGTGGACCTGAGTCAACTGCTTCTATTGACACTTGCTCGCAGTCGCCTGTCTGCTGGCCATACTGTTACGAGCTCATGCCTGTTAGCAAGCCGCCCCTGAACCCCTGAAGGAGAGCTGACGTGTTTCCACCACAGATGACCTGAGTTTGCTGCTCCCAGGTGCCCAGGAGCTCTAATAACTTGGATCTACTTTTTAAGAAAATTCAGTTTATATATGTCTAGCTTTTTGACCAGAAAATAAATATATGTGGTTCAAAAAATTTAAACTAGGGACTTCTCTGGCTGTTGAGTGGTTAAGACACCACGCTTGCACTGTAGGGGGCACAGGTTCAATGCCTGGTCGGGGAGCCAAGATCCCACATCCATGTGGCCAAAAAAAAAAAAAATTAAACTAGTTCCCTTCCCCTTTTACTTGGTTGGGCCTAAGGTCTGAACTAGCGTAGTGTGTTGTAAAAAATTTAACTTTGCCCCTCAAAAAGCTCTGGTTTTTGCCTTTAGAATCCTAGAACTAACCCTAAATTGCTGGAATGTCTTGTTTGCTAAGAGTCTTTGTTTACTAGGGGGCCATAAGCTGTGCGGAACAGCCTAACAATGGGGTTTACGGCAGCAACTTTGAGTCGCACACCATCAGCTCCATCTGAGGGGGGCTGGAGACTAAGGCTGTCTGCCCAGGCAACCAACCATATCCAGGGGATGGCAGGGTCCCCATAAAACTCTGCACACCACGGTGTGGGTGAGCCTCGTGGGCTGGCTGCTGGACGTCACCGCCAGGGAGAGCTGACGCTCTCCATGTCTCCAACGGGAGAGAACAGCTAGGCGCTCAGCCTGGAGCCCTCCTGGACTGCGCGTCTCCCTCATCGGCTGACTGTAATCTGTGTCCTTCTGCTGAAACGAACCATGACTTTCAGTGGAGCAGCTTTTAGTGAGTTCTGTGAGTCCTTCTAGCAAATTACTGAACCCCAAGGGTGGTCTTGGAGATCCTCAAACTCTGACACTGGTGCTAGAAGTGAGGGCAGGTTTGGAGACCATTCCCTAACTCCGCACAAAGTCAGCAGCACTGGGACTGAGAATCCAGCTGGAGGGGCTGGGGTGAGGCTAAGAAGGCGGCAGAAGCAGTCAGGAGACTGACTGCATATAGAAGGGTCAGGCAAATAAGTGTCCTCAAGGAGCTTTCCTTCTAGTCTTCACTCAGGGACTTTCATGCTGCCAAATCTCACTTTTCCTACCCCCGCCTACTACCCAAGCACCTTAACATCATCAAGTGATCTAAGAAGTGCTAGGAAAATGAAAAACACAGCTCCAGTTCTTAAAAGGGCAGGGACGTGAGCTCTGAATTAAGATTTCTAAGGAAAACTCATGCAAGTAAACTGTCATGGGGGGCTGGAAATAAGGTTAACAGCTCTGCAGATGATATGCATTTCTAGTTTTGAATGTCACCTAAAAGACTTTCACAGTAAACTAAGATGAACTCAAATCTATTAAGAATGTACAATTATACCATCAGACTGTCAGGGGTAGACCTTTTGCTCAGGTAAGCCATCCTTCTAGCATGCCAGTAATAAATATGCTCTAACTTCATTACGCAGACAAAATTTGGATAGCTACTTCAGAAACCAAGCATATCTTTTGGACTTTCAATCTGTGTCATTTTAGTTTCCAAAATATAATTCCAAGTAAGACTGTAAAGTCTTAGTCTTCTTATCATTATAAAAGATACAAAATAGAGAATATCCAGAACTTAGGATCCCTCTTTCCCTACACTGATAACTATTATTATTCAACGAGACTGCCCTATGTTAAGGCAAGTGGCTGTCTACCACATGCTAAGAGCAGTAGGAACAGTTCATCAGATTTCTTCTATAGAAAACAAGATACTTGCTCCTGCTCTTACAAATGAAAACTAGAATTTAAAAATATATATGTGAAATTTAAAACCAAAAGAAGTAAAAAATAATTAGGGAAATAAGTCCATTCATCTGTGATTCCCTCCTAAGATAAAGACTTCCTAGAGTGCAAGGACTACGCTTTACATGGTCAGCAACTTGAAAACGGAAACTAGGAGCACATACAAATTAATGAGAGCTGGGCAGTTTGAACCATGGAAAGTTGCCTAAAGAACGTAATTTTGCACTGGATTTTTCAAGAAGTCACGGAAACGTATTGAGAGAGAGGCAACATAACTCGGAGGAGGGCAAAGCACAGGGCAGAGACAGCACCTTGGGTTGTCTAACTGGGCTGACACAGCCACAGAGGGGGGTTTAACGGGGTGTCAGAGAGTCTGCGAATGGGGCTGTCCTTAGGTCCTGCTGGGACATGTTGGATTTACGCACCTGAGAACTACTATCACAGGCTAGCGAGATGATAACAATGACAAAACCTATGATCGCCGACCAGTGAGAAGCAACAGAAGGCTATAAACCTTGTTCTAGTTCAAAGTATAAAAAGCATTTCATTACTCCAAGAATGGGAACCAAATCTATACTATGACTTTTGTTAAAAAGGTCTGAAGAAACCTCGGAGATGGACAACAGGGCAGTGGGGACAGACAAGGTTTCTCTTTTGCCCAAGTGAGTGACAGCTACCTGTACTTTCTGTTTACAATGATATAAAAGGGGGAAATATTTTTACAAATAAAGAATATGCATATAGTAGTGTGCTCCTACATCAAAGAGAAAGAAAAGGTGAAGGAAAACCAGAGGACAGAGACAAAACAGAAACAGCGGCTCTGGTGCACTGGAAAACAGAAAAGGGGAGACATCCAAAATGACGTCTCACTCTCAGAGTTTGCCGCCTTCCTCCACGTCTACAAAATCTCCAAGAAGCTGAAAGAACAGGCAATGAGAAGAAATACTCTCAAACAAAACAAGTTAATTCCCCATAACCCATATGCCAAGACCAAATAATTTCAAAATGCCCCCAAGTATCTGGGTCATATTTATAACTAAATTTGAATCTTGGTTCAATGTCATGCTTTTTGTAGGGATTCCTTCCTCATCTCTCCTGAAAGTATAACTATAAAAACAAAATAAGCTTCATAACAAAAATCAGCATAATAACTGTCCTATGAACACAGACTAAGGGAAGAACATGGCATAGCTTCTCTCTTTCCCATTGCTGCCAAAACAAAATAACAATAATCTAAAAGCCTGAAGGATCTTACAATGCCATCACAGATTGTGGCCTGTAACCACTGCTTTGCAGCCTTCCGAGGATGAGCCAGTGGGATTTAACATGAACCAAATCTGTCAACCAAGTGGAAGACAGACACGTGGGTTCTAATGAGCAGTGGCGAAAAAAACATACTGCTCCATTCAGCGCCAAACAATGATAAATAATTCAGGAAAAGAACTGCCGCAATATAGAGCAAGGCAGCAAGGCTTAAAAATAGAGCTTAGGTGGAAGAATCAGGAGTCAGAGAAAATGATTTATGTCAACAATTCCCAAGTCATTTGCAATACAGGATGCTGCTAAAATTGTCACTCAAAACAGATGCCAGAAATCTAATGTGTTTTTTCAAAAAACAAGTACTTTTTCCAAGAACTTGGCAAAGCTGGTAACAAGATAGGTAATAAACAATAGTACTATTTGGCAATAGTAGATATCATTAAAAAAAAAAAAAGCAAATCCAAATGACATAGGGAAGACATATTCTTAAGAAAAAAATTAGAAGGGGGATTAAAATTCTATTTTTCATACCACTACATGCTAGGTATAACATAAATTTAGACTTAACTAATAATTATACCTCTAAAATTGAGAGTACACAGCACTCAAGATTCTTCTATTCAGTTTTCCACCACTAACAGATCTGATCATTCAACACATACAAACACAAGATTCTCACCTGTTTAAAAAAAAAAAAAAAGAGTACCTTGAAAACTGAACTGATGTCATGACTATTACTATTTCCACATTTAAATTAAACTATAAGTCTGATAAAACTGATGAATTTGGGACTTCCTGGCAGTCCAGTGGTTAGGGTGCAACATTTTCACTGTCAAGGGCCCATGTTCCATCCTGGTCAGGAAACTAAGATTTTGTCAGCCTTGCAACTCAGTCAAAAAAAAAAAGGGAAAAATTTATAATTAGATGAGGATAATCCAAGATCACGGGTTCATGTAGATTTTCCAGGTTTCAATCTACTCAAGAATGCTTCAAGAATGGGGTCTGATGAATAGTGTGGCTGGACAGTCTTTCTGAAGAATGGTATCCTGTGGACTAAATACAAGAATGACTAGAACCCAGATGTATTCTACAAACTCAACAATCTGTATAATGAAAATCTAATAATCCACATCCAAATCGCAAATCTTCACAGCCATCAAAAAAAAACACCACTCTCTATTCCTAATTCTAAGATCAATTTCAGACAACTGAAAATTTTAAGACTATATAATGATGCCTAATCTACCTTTAAAGTATAATATAAAATACAAGAGAAACTATAATCTTGTCCTTTTATAAATGTTTCATTCTAACTAAGCAAAGCAAGCAGTACTGAAGAAATTCTTGTTCAGCATAAACTCCAGACCAATACATAAACAGACCAATATGCTTCTACCTCACCTATCTTCAGAAGAAAAATTGGTTATGTCTCCTCATAACTATGTCATTCAACTTAAACTGCAGAAAGATCAGAACACACTTGGAACAAGTTTCTTTTTTTTTTCTCCCACTCTTAAATTCTCTAGAATTTAAGATTAAATACTAAATTGTATGTTAAAAGGTAAAACAGACTGGCTTACTAAAAACATGATCCATCCAAAGCACTTCTCCAGGACTTCCCTGGCGGTTCAGTGGTTAAGACTTCACCTTCCAATGCAGGGGGTACAGGTTCTATGTGCATCTCGGCCAAAACACCCAAACATAAATAACAGAATCAATATTGTAGCAAATTCAATAAACATTTAAAAAAAAAAAGGTCCATATCAAAAGAAAGAAAAGAAAAAAACCAAAACCCAACTTCAAAGCACTTCTCCAAGCATGACATAACATGGTCAAATTGGCTGTTTTCCATACCTGCTGCACTCACCAAACAATAAACAACCATGTCCTTTCTATGTAAATCCACACTTTCTCACTGTTGACAAAGGACAGTATAGTCAAACACACCTGAGTTTGAGTCCTGGTGCTAGCACCACCCTTGGCTGTTGTAAAGAAAGCCTATTCTGAGTCTTGTACTTTAGACAGATCCACTCTGAAGCTCTTCTAACCTGTCTATCCCCTCAGGGCAAGATGCTTATAGGACCTAGGGGTCAGCCCTGCCAGAAGCCCCCGACTCTACCACCACCAACTATAGTCTCTGGATCCTAGAATGCCCTGCCCAAGGCTCAAACTTACTTCCAGGGCCTTCAGAGGGCCTCTCCTCAAACTCTGTCCTCAAGAGACAATACCTGTTCACATCCCATGGTCTGAATGGGGGGCAAGGGACAGATGATGAGACGGGTGTAGACAGAGACTAGAGTTAACAGGACATCCCCGTACTATATCACCTTCCTGTCTCAGAATGCTGAGAAGTCCACGAATTCTGGCCTTACAGGACATTATGAAAATATATCTAAGCAGGAGGACAGTTTTTTTCCCCAAAGTTTTGTTTAAAATTCTGATTTCAAAAAAAAAAAAAAAAAAAAATCTGATTTCAGGAATGCCTGGTGGTCCAGGGTTAAGAATCCGCCTTGCAATGTAGGGGATGCAGGTTTGACCCCTGGTCGGGGAACTAAGACCCCACAGTCCGCAGGGCAGTTAGGCCCACAGGCCCCAGCTACTGAGCCTGAGCACAGCTAAGAGTCCACGCCCTGCAATGAAAGATCCCACAACCAAGACCAGAAGCAGTCAAATAAACAAACAGAACTCCGATTCATAACTTAAATATCTAAACAGATGGACTATATGCTTCCATTCACACTTTCACCCTGGGACTTAAAATCGTTAGGAACAGATCTACCTAACCACATCACACACCAGCTGGGTGAACTGAGTAGTAGCCACCTCTATAACCCTCACTTAACTGACCTGTAAAATAAGCAAGTTAAAAATGCCACTGTAGGATTTTAATACAATTAAATAATTTTCAAAATTATTTTACAGGGCGCCTGACACTCAGCAAATCTGGGACAAACTGAAATATCACTTATTACATGTTCTGCCATCACACTTCTCCCTGGAAGGGCAAAAGAGGCACCAAACAGAAAAAAGCAGATCAATTCTCAGAGAGACTGCAAGCGAACACCACCGTCTGCACGTTTCAATTTGAGGGATTCCGCATTGACTCCATGGAACTTTGATGGCGTCGATCATTTCAGATCAATTCTCAGAGAGACTACAAGCGAACACCACTGTCTGCACGTTTCAATTTGAGGGATTCCGCATTGACTCCATGGAACTTTGATGGCGTCGATCATTTCAGATCAATTCTCAGAGAGACTACAAGCGAACACCACCGTCTGTACGTTTCAATTTGAGGAATTCCGCATTGACTCCATGGAACTTTGATGGCGTCGATCATTTCAGATCAATTCTCAGAGAGACTACAAGCGAACACCACCGTCTGTACGTTTCAATTTGAGGGATTCCGCATTAACTCCATGGAACTTTGATGGCGTTGATCATTTCAGATCAATTCTCAGAGAGACTACAAGCGAAACACCACCGTCTGTAAGTTTCAATTTGAGGGATTCCGCATTAACTCTATGGAACTTTGATGGAGTCGATCATTTCAGATCAATTCTCAGAGAGACTACAAGCGAAACACCACCGTCTATAAGTTTCAATTTGAGGAATTCCACATTTACTCCATGGAACTTTGATGGCGTTGATCATTTCTCCCAGTAAAATGTTAAGCTCCAATTTTTAAAACTACACAAAGAGATAAATGTTAATAAAACTTTTTGCACTAATCCTTTCTTATTCCAAGTCATCATGCAGTACATCTTAAACTTATACAGAGCTGCATGTCAATTGTATCTGGATAAAACTGGGAGAAAAACATAAGATGTACAGGGGCAAGGATTTTTCCTTTTCTTTTCACTGTCATATTCCTTACTCTCCGACAGTTCCTGGCATAACAAATAAACCATTGTTAATAAACCATTGACTACAAAAAGTGAGTATGGAATGGTTGCCCAGTACCTCAACATCAATATCACATGTAAGCAAGGCTGCCATAACCATAAAATGAATTATTTATATATGGCTATTTCACTTAGCTGCTTCCTCTAATTTCAGAACAGATTCCTTAAAAATGAAACTAACTAAAACTGTAGAGTATGTCTTTAATATAAGGACGATTTTGTTCTCCTTAACTTGATGCCTCACCTTCCTGCACAGGGATACTAAAAATACTCAGTAATTTCACACATAGTTCTACCAGAGAGGATAATGCAATTAACTAAATTAACTGAAGCTCTTATTTTAAGCTCCAAATATGATGGGATGTAGTAGAAGGATACCCAAAAGCACAGTTTAGGGAGAAGCGCCTTTCTGCAAGTCGCTTGTGCTTTTCTCCCTAAGCCCGCTGTATCTTGCATAGGCCAATCCTATCAGCTCCTAAAGAGCTCAAAGTAAGTCTACAAACCATATCCTGCACCCCATCACATTCTCAAAACATTATGGGGGTTTCCCTGGTGGTCTACTGGTTGAGAATCCACCTGTCAATGCAAGGGACACAGGTCTAGTCTGGGAAGACCCCACATGCCATGGAGCAGCCAAGTCCGTTTGTCACAACTACTGAGCCAGTGCTCTGAGTCCAAGAGTTGCAACCACTTAGGCCCACAACCTAGAGTTCGTGCTCTGCAACAAGAGAAGCCACTGCAGTGAGAAGCCCACGCAACCACTGCAAAGTGTAGCCCCCGTTCACCACAACCAGAGAAAGCCTGCCTGGCAAAGAAGACCCAGCGCAGCCACAAATAAATAAACAAATCTTTTCTAAGAAACATTATGACCTTCAAATTTTCTTAAAACAATCCACTTATCTCTCTGGTGAATGCTCATTTTCAAACTAAAGGTTAAAATACTGTGGCAGAAGTAGGTAATTTGGAAAAAAATCTATTCTGAAAGAGACTAAAACATTGACAACATTGTACCTAACACTTTCAGAAAGACAGAAGGAAGGCTGGTAAAAAGAGAGTGTAGCAGCATACCCCAAATAACTGAGAATTAAAAATGTGTCAACAAAGGGGACCTGTTGAGGATGTACTTTCGGATTCACACAAACCCTAAAACTAGGCTGGGTGTTTAATGAAATTACATTCTCCATATTGGTCTGATTCCAAAACCCACCTACAACATAAGGCATCATCTTAAAGAAGAACTACATTTGGTGACTTCAAAATACTATTAGCAAAAAATAAGTATCATATTCCTGGATACTGGCTAAATAAATCTGCAATAGCCCTAAATTCCATGACTGAATTTAGATTAACAAGCTCCTCTATGAACTAAATTCAAAGCTTTCTTGAAAAAAAGACACAAAAGGCAAAAAGTTCCAACACATCCTATTCCAAACCAAAAATACAAAGCTATAAATGTCTAGACATGCCTCAAGGTGTGTAATTACTGAAGCTAATTAGCATTCTCAAAATTAAACATCCACAGCAATGCTTAAGGGATGAGGGAGGGGGCATTGGGGAGATGTATCTCTCAAATAAATTAAGAAAATAGGATTCTGGAATTACCTAATGTAAGTTGCTAGGAGAAGAAAAATGATTATCAGCTTCCTAAGTCTCAACTAAAATGTGAGACTTCTTGTTGCCATTATTCACTGGGAAAGTAAGAATTAAATTGGGTATGAAGCTCAGAACTGATAGTAACTTTGTAATAAAGATAACATGAAAGATCCTTTCATTCATACTAAAAAGATGGTGTTTTAAAAAGAAAACACACTTTAAAAAATCTATAGTAAAGCATCACTTTCTATAAGATCATGACAGGAGAGTTGCACCATATAATTTTACCTCTATTCCTCACTTATCTTCATCCTAACAAAGACTGTACTATGAGATCCTGGGTAAGAAGGATTCAGTATTCTGTACAGTATAGTTTTTAGAGATTTCGAATTCCACACCTGCCACTTAAAAAATGTGTGATGTTGGATAAGTTACTTATTTTCTTGGTGCCTCAGTTTCCCTTTGGAGAAGGCAATGGCAGCCCACTCCAGTACTCCTGCCTGGAAAATTCCATGGACGGAGGAGCCGGGTAGGCTGAAGTCCATGGGGTCGCTAGAGTCAGACACGACTTCACTTTCACACATTGGAGAAGGAAATGGCAACCCATTCCAGTGTTCTTGCCTGGAGAATCCCAGGAACAGGGGAGCCTGGTAGGCTGCCATCTATGGGGTCGCACAGAGTAGAGTCGGACACAACTGAACCACCCTAGCAGCAGTAGCAGCAGTTTCCCTTAGGGGTTTGCTGAGTGGCTCAGTGGTAAAGAATCCGCCTGCCAAAGCAGAAGATGTGTATTTGATCCCTGGTCAGGAAGATCTCCTGGAGAAGGAAATGGCAACCCATTCCAGTATTCCTGCCTGGGAAACACCATGGACAAAGGAGACTGGTGGGCTACGGTCCACTGGGGCGCAAAGGGGTTGGAAAAGACTTAGCAACTAAACAACAAAAGTCAAAATCAGGGACACTGTTTTTTAAACTTGGAAGAATTAACATAGAAATATTCTTAACTGTTCTATGGTTTCTCTGAAATTGAGGGCCTTGCTGGTATAGAAAGAAGAGTAGGTTCAGAGTGACATTAGGTTTTAAGGCCCTCAACATGAATTCTCCTTTCAGAGATAAATATTCTGGGATGCAGACTAATTTTCCTATGCCAGAGAATGAAGTTCCCTTCCTGTACCTACTAGAAAAATTAATGGTACAGGAGACAAATAAGTAAATTCTAATGTGCTAAGTGCTAGCTAGAGCTGCTCACAAGGTTAAATGGGAATAGAGGAAATGGTCGTCTAAATCACACTGGAGGGAAGGCTTGCAGAAGGCGGTGATGCTTAAGCCTAATCCTCATGGAAAAACAGCCAAACAGAGGAAATGGAGAAACAGATCTAGACCATATTTGACAACTGGATGATGTGAAGCCAGATACTTAACCTCTCTAAACTCCAGTTTCTTCATCTATAAACTGAAATGGTAAGAGTACGTCATTTGGAAGCCTGTGCGAAGATTAAATGAGATAATGCATGTAAATAACGCCATGAACATAACGTGAACCCAACAAGCAATCGCACCACTGACACAGACGTGTGGGTCACCACGGCGCTTTCTCAGAACTGCAAGTGCTGCCTTAAAAAAGCTATGCCGCGAGACCCTCAGAAGCGGCTACAAAAGAAGTCAGGGCTTAGTGAAACAGGTTCACGAAGCCCCTAGTGTAGTGGGACTTCCTGGTGGTCCTGTGGCTAAGACACCGCCCTGCCAATGCAGGGGCCCTAGGTTTAACCCCTGGGCGGGGAACTAGATCCTGCATGGATCCCGCACAGCCAAATATATATATGCACATAAATCTGGTGTACTAACTAAAGCAATGGGAAACTTATAAAGGACATCCAGAAAGGAGATACATGATTATATTTCTATTTTTAAAAGATTACTCTTGCTACAAAAGTAATGGGTTAAGAAAGCTGATAAACTAGAGGCAGACACTAACTAGGGAAAAGATGAGATAAGCATTCTGGCTGGAGAATGAAGGGAGTCTGATCCAAGAAGCATTAAGGAGGTAGACTCATTAAGACATGGTGACACAGGAGATATCTGTGATGATAGGGAGAAGTCAAAGAGGACATCCAGGCAACCAGAGACAAAAGCAGCTCTCAAAGTGTGGCCTGGGAATTTCTAAGGCTTTTTCAAAGAATATGCAAGATCAAAACCATTTTTATAAGCTTGTTAAACCTTATTCACTCTTTCATGTATCTCAAAGACACACAAGAGCATTTTCCGAAAGCTACATGACGTGTAATATCACACCTAGTCGAATGAAAAGCAGGTATGAAATTCATCTTTATTCTATTAACCCCAACACTAAATTATTTGGAAAAATTAAAAACAATGACACTTTTCTTATAAGTTTTGTTGCTGTTGTAGGAAAAAAATATTTAATTCACTTTTATGCTAACATGTAATGGATTTATTATCATACTTAAATGAACTAATGTGTTTTAAATTTCTCAGTTTTAATTCCTAATACATTAATATTGATAGATATAACGTACATACACAAAAGCTCTTTTGGAGGCTTTCGCAATTTCAAAGAGTATAAAGAGATTATGATACCGAAAAGTTTGAGAACAACTGGGGTGGACAGACACTTCTCAGCATTCTGAGATACGCATATTGAAGGAGAATAGTCTGTGAAGAAAGAAAGAACAGAGCTCTGCTTAAAACATGGCATATGTGATGTCCTGACATAAAGGGCCCAACAGGCAGTCACACTGATGGAGCTGGGTAACCAGACCACTGGATGTGACAGGAGCTGAAAAATTGGATTCTGAAGGGAGAGAGCGTGGTGAGAACACTGGCAGATTAACAGCAGAAAAGGCTAGAAGGTGAGCAGAGGCTTCAGGATACAGCAATATCTAAGGATTAAAGGAGCAGAAAAGAACTCCACACAGAAGAAAAGAAAAGGTTACAAAAATGAGAAATGAAAATGAAAACTGAAGCAGCGTGTGAAAGTGAAGTGAAGTCGCTCAGCCACGCCTCACTCTTCACGACCCCATGAACTATACAGTCCACGGAGTGCTCTTATCACCAGCTAGGAACTGAAGAGAAAACAGCTGCTCAGCATGCTAAAGAGCAGACGCCCCTTCAGCATTAGTAGCGGCAAGAAAAGCAGAGAAGACAAGTGAAGTCCAGTAACCTCAGCTCAGGCAGGAGTCAACCTCTTATACGGCACTCTTTCCTTATCTGAGTTATTTACAAACAAGAGAATGATTTCTGGCTCATCTTTTTTGCCTTCTCTGTCCACCCTCTGGAGGAAATGCAGACCAAAAAAATGACCAAAAGGATAGAGACAGAAAGAAAAGGAAAGAGCCTGGACAAAACATACAAAGGAACTGACCAAAGCAGTGACTCAATGAAAAGGCATTCATGCAACAAGTACTCACTCACTGAGTAACCATCCTGTGCAAGTCTCCATGATACACGCTGCGGAAAACCAGCTGCCTGATAATACACCAGGCGATGCCCTGCGCATCAGCAGGAGCGAGAGACTGGGAACAGAAGGAAAACTTCCTAATGAGACTAGCGTGAGCAGAGACAGCTCCATTCCAAAGGTGGCTCTAGCAGATTCCCAGAGCTCAGTTACCTAACTGATGAAATGTGTCCTCATTCCACAAAATAACTCCAAAGAAATATTTCCTTCAAGTGTTTGATAGCTACATGATTCTGTGGCAATGCTTATCTCTTTGAATTTTACATAGGCAAGTGCAGTTTTGAAATGCAGAGCAAACTCTTTAAGAAACACTTGTATACATATTAAAACATCAAAAGCTCTTGAGGTAAGCTCCAAAACTAATAATAAAGGTCAAAGAAGAATTACTCAGCTAGATGCACCTAAGCTTAAAAAGCAGCTTTTTTAACTGGTTAACTCTACCCTTTAGATAAAAGAAAATGTGATTTTAAAAATATGGTCATTCTTTCAAGAAAAGGACTGTAAGGATAAGAATAAAGGTATTTGAAAACGCTCAGAATCTAGCATTACATCCAAACAGAACCCTGAACAAGAAAGGATATATTATCACACACAAGCTGTCAAAAAAATCTTTTCACATCATCATTGTGTTCTATGGTAGCTGACCTATTTCTAGCTCTAAACCTGTATCCGATTGATTTGCAAACTTCTGAAAGTACCTGGGCTTCAAGAGACACTGAACAACATCACAGGTATCTTTTGTCTGAGTTATATTTAGCTTCCACTCCCACCTCATGCCCACCCTTTTTAAAAAAACAACCTGAGAAAGGAAGGAATTTTTGGACGGCAGTTAATAACAATGGATGTTCCTAGTGTTATTGAAAATTCTGAGGGTGGGATGGGGATTTCACTTCTGACTAACTTGGAATAACAGGAATGATATTTATATTCCTGGCAGAAATAATAAAAAATCAGACAAATGTGCAAAACACTGGTGTTTAAGACACTGAACATCAGGCAATGAAGGTCAGTGATTCCTGAGAGACGAGGACAAAATAAGGTAAGCTCTGTATTATACTGCGTGCTCAGTCTATGCTTGAGTCTGCAACCCTGTGGACCATAGCCCGCCAGGCTCTCTGTCCACAGGACTTTTCAGGGAAGAATACTGGAGTGGCTTGCCATATTCCACTGAAGTGAGATCTTCTCAAACCAGGGATCGATTCCATGCCTTTTGCAACTCCTGTGTTGGCAGGCAGATTCTTTATCACTGAGCGACCTGGGAAGCCCCAACCAAGCTCTATATTACCTAAGTTTAATGCCTAGAGAGTTTCCAAGAAGTATCAAAAGGAAGAAAGAGTCTAAGGGAAACCTAGGCATGTTCCTACAGGCTCCCACAGTGGAGAAGACGGGAGTGAGAGCCTGAGAGAGCAAAGGAGTCTAGAATTAGAGTAAGCCACAGACTGGAGAAAAAATCTGCAAACTATGTAACCAACAAGAGACTTATGTACAGAAGATATGAGGAATTCTCAAACTCAACAGTGAAGAAAGGAACAAACAAACAAAAAATGGGCAGTACACATGAACAGACATATTGAAAATCAACCATTAGGGAAATATAAATTAAAACCATAATGAGATATCACTACACACCTATCATAATGGCTAAAATAAAAAACACTGTCAATACCAAATGCTGGCAAGGATGAAGAAAAACTGGATCACTGGTAGGAATATAATATGGCACAGCCACTCTGGAAGAAAGCAGAGCAGTTTCTTATGAAATGAAATACGCAGTTACCATGCTATCAAAGCAACTGTAATTTGGACCTTTATTTCAGAAAAATAAAAACTTGTACAAAAACATGTATATGAATGTATAGCCTTATTCACAATAACCTGAAACTGGAGCCAACACAAAAATCCTTCAACACATGAACATTTAAACAGACTTGGGATAGCCATACCATGGAACACTACGTAGCAACAGGAACTACTGATTGGACAGGAACACACGACAACTTATACGGGTCTCAAGGGAATTACACTGAGTAAAGGGGAAAAAAGGCCAATCTTAAAGGGTTACATGGCGTTATGATTTCTTTTAAATAACATTTTGAGGACTTCCCTAGTGATTCAGTGGATAAGAATCTGCCTGCAAATGCAAGGGACACAGGTTTGATCCCAGCTTGGGGAAGATGCCATGTGCCTCAAGGGTAACTAAGCGCAGACACCACAACTACTGAGCCTGCAGTCTAGAGGCCGAGAGCCTCAAAGCGAGCCTGCAACAAGAGAAGCGCTGCAGGGAGAAGCCCACAGCCTTGAGCCTGCAATGAGAGAAGCTACTGCAGGGAGAAGCCCATGGCCTCAAGCCTGCAATGAGAGAAGCCCTGCAAGGAGAAGCCCACGGCCTCGAGCCTGCAATGAGAGAAGCCACTGCAGG
>CM035294.1:51671470-51691409 GCA_020226075.1 Hydropotes inermis | reverse complement strand
AGAGGAGCCCCTGCTCACCACAACCAGAGAAAGCCCATGAGCAGCAACGAAGACCCAGCAAAGCCAAAAATAAATAAATAAAAAGTGGCAAATGCAAAAAAAAAAAGTTTTGAAATGACAATAGTATAGAGATGGAGAACAGACTATTGGTTGTCAGGGTTACAGGTTTATGAGTGGGGTGGAGGGAGGCAGGAGTAGTTCTAAAAGGGCAACAGGGACTCCCCAGGTGGTCCAGTGGTTAAAACTACATTCCCAACACAGATGGCGCGGGGAACTGGCTGAGGAATTAAGATCCCACATGCTACACAGTGCAGCCAAAAAAAAGAGCAGGGGCCACAGGAAAGATTCCTGTGGGAATAAAACTGTTTTGTGCTTCGATGGCGGCTGCAGATACACAAACTCACATGTGACAAGATCCCATAAGAACTGCATGCACACAAACACAAACATGAGAACAGATCTGAAATGCTGGTCAAGTATGAATAAACTCTGCAGACTATACCAATATCAATTTGCTAGCTTGAGATGGCCCTGTAATTACACAAACTGATACCACTGGGAGAAAACGCATGAAAAAACACATGGAACATGAGCAACCTCTTGTAAATCACACTTACTTCCTAATGAAAAGATAGATGACTAAGGAACAATGTAGACTATAGAATTAGTAAAGAGAGACATTTAGAAAATTGTTCTGACTATATATGCAAATATATTCTCCAAGCCAGACTTCAACAGTACGTGAATCATGAACCTCCACATGTTCAAGCTGGATTTAGAAAAGGCAGAGGAACCAGAGATCAAATTCCCAACATCTGTTGGATCACTGAAAAAGCAAGAGAATTCCAGAAAAATATCTACTTATGCTTTATTAACTACACAAAAGCCTTTGATTGTGTGGATCACAACAAATTATGGAAAATTCTTGAAGAGATGGGAATACCAGACCACCTGACCTGCCTCCTGAGAAATCTGTATGCAGGTCACGAAGCAACAGTTAGAACTGCACATGAAACAACAGACTAGTTTGAAATCAGGAAAGGAGTACGTCAAGGCTGTGTACTGTCATCCTGCTTATTAACTTATATGCAGAATACATATTTAACTTATATGCAGAGTACATCATGAGAAATACTGGACCGGATGAAGCACAAGCTGGAATCAAGATTGCTGGGAGAAATATCAAAAACCTCAGATATGCAGACGACACCACCTTTATGGCAGAAAGTGAAGAAGAACTAAAAGCCTCTTGATGAAAGTTAAAGAGGAGAATGAAAAAGTTGGCTTAAAACTCAACATTCAGAAAACTAAGATCATAGCATCTAGTCCCATTACTTCACAGCAAATCGACGGCAAAAAGGTGGAACCAGTGAGAGTTTATTTTTGGGGGCTCCAAAATCACTGCAGATGGTGACTGCAGCCATGAAATTAAAAAGTGCCTGCTCCTTGGAAGAAAAGCTATGACCAACCTAGACAGAATATTAAAAAGCAGAGACATTACTTTACCAACAAAGGTCTGTCTAGTCAAAGTTATGGTTTTTCCAGTAGTGGTGTATGGATGTGAGAGTTGGACTATAAAGAAAGCTGAGCGCCGAAGAATTGATGCTTTTGAACTGTGGTGTTGGAGATGACTCTTGAGAGTTCCTTGGACTGCAAGGAGATCCAACCAGTCAACCCTAAAGGAAATCGGTCCTGAATATTCATTGGAAGGACTGATGCTGAAGCTGAAACTCCAATACTTTGGCCACCTGATGGGAAGAACTGACTCACTGGAAAAGATCCTGATGCTGGGAAAGATTGAAGGCAGGAGGAGAAGGGGACAACAGAGAATGAGACGGTTGGATGGTATCACCAACGTGATGGACGTGAGTTTGAGTAGGCTCCGGGAGCTGGTGATGGATAGGGAAGCCTGGTGTGCTGCAGTCCATGGGGTCGAAAAGATTTGGACACAACTGAGTGACTGAACTGATAATATGCAAAAATCTAAAGAAAAAACAAAGCACGTTAGAAGTAAAAAAAATCTCTGACATATTAGAGATAAAACTACACTATGTAAAACTAACAGCTGATTAAAAATTTTAACAGAAGAAATTAGGAGAAAACACTTGAGAACAAAGGAATAGAAACTAACCAAAAAATAAATTAATTAATTAATTAAAAAATAAATAAATTAATTAATTAAATAATATTAAAATAAATAAATTAATTAAAAAATTAAACTAACCGAAAACAGAAGAAAAAAATAAAATGAACAAACCACTGAACTGCAGAATAATTTCAAATTAACTAATATATGTGTCAGTGGTATTTCCAAAGAAAATGAAAAAATATGTAAAGAAATAACTTACAAGTTTCTAAATTGGATTAAACTATAAATATACAAATCCAAGAAGCTCAAAGAACAAAACAGCACATTATTAACAAACTACCTAAAACAAATAATACAGAGTAAATCTTAAAAGTAGTCAAAGAAAAAGAACTTTTTATCTATAGAGGAACAAAGATGAAGATAACAACAGAACTCTCACTGGAAACTATTCAAGTCAGAAGACAGTAGAGTGGTATCTTAAAAGACTGAAATTTAAAAAGCAAAAAAAAAAAAAAAACCCCTGCCAACCAAGAATACTAAATTCACAGAAAATACTGTTCAAAAATTAAGGCAAAATAAGAACTTTTTCAGACATGCAAAAACTAAAATAATTCATCATCAGCAGACCTGCACTAGTCCTTCAGAATGAATATAACAGATGAAAATCTGGATCTACACAAAGGAGTGAAGAGCACCAGAAGTGGTAACAATGTGGGTAAATATAAAAAATTATTCCTTCATTATTTAAATACCTTTTTAAAATAACCAATTATTCAAAGCAAGAATAATTAAAATATATTATACAATTTATATATGCAAATAAATGTATGACCAGGAGGGAAGAAACAGAGGTTCAGTATTGTAAAGTTCTTAACAATTTAACAACATTACCTTGAAGCAGAAAGTATGGCCCACAAGAAAAATGACAGTCAAGAGAAACTTACTTAGTAAGCCCAAACACTGGACTTAGATATATTTTTTTAATTTTCAAAAAAATTGTTTAAATTATATTTTGTTATTAGACTTTAAATCAGCCATTTTAAATAAGATCAAAACGGAAAGAGGAAGGGAAAAAATTTTTTAAATTAAGAAAACTATGACTAAAAAACTAAGAAAAACTATGAGAACAACGTCTCACCAAAAATAGAATACTGAATGGAAGACAGAAATTACAAAAAGGAGCTGCAAATGAAAATTTTGGAGTCGGAAATTACAATAATGGAAATGAAAAACATTAGTAGAGAGTTCAACACAAGATCTGAGAAAGAAGAATAATCAACAAACTTTAAGTTGGGTCAATTAGGCTAGATTTGAGGAACAGAAAGAAAAAAAAATAAAGAAAAAGTAAAGTCTCAGCACAAAACATAACAATTCATTTTGAGAGTCCCATGACAGGAGAGAAAGGGAAAGAAATGATATTTAATGACATAATATCCAAATTTTTCTCAAATGTGATTAAAAACACTAAATCTCCACATCTAAGAAGTTCATCAGAAACCATGGAGTTCAGAAGGCAATGGGTTTATTCATTCAGTTCAGAAGGCAATGAAGATTTATTCAAAGTGCTAAAAGAAAAAGACTATCAAGCAAGAATTCTATATCCAGCAAAACCACCCTTCAAAATCAGAGAAGAAATTAAGACATTCCTAGAAAAAAATGAAAGAACTCATCACCAGCAAATCTAGTCTATAAGGAATACCAGAGTCATTCAGCCTGAAATAAAAGGATACTAGGCAGTATCTCAAATCCAAACAAAAAACTTAAAGGTATTGGTAAAAGTAACTATATAGGTAAATATAAAACACAGTATAAATGCTTTGTATGTAACTCTTTGTCTATCTGATTTCAAAGAAAGCCAAGTAAAGCTATAATTATAAGACTGTGCTGATGACATGCAATATAAAAGGATACAATCTGCACATCGTACCACAGAAGAGAAGGGAGGGAACAGAGCTAAACAGGCACAAACTCTGGCACACAGCTGTAACCGAGTTGGTGTCGATTGAGACGTCACTGTTAAGATGCCAACTGTAGTCCTCAGAGCGATCCTAAGGAAATAGCTCAATTTCATTAAAAAAAAAAAAAATCTGCAAAACCTCATATATAACAACCTACTTACAGATGGAATGCATTTATCCTAAGCTCAGTAACAAGACAAAGACATCCACTTTTGCACTGGAGGTTCCAGCTAGGACAATGAGACATTAAGAAGAAAGAAAGGGCACCCAGATTGGAAAGGAGTAAAAACTATGTCTATCTGCAGATAACATGATCTTGTATCTGGACAATCCTAAGGAATCCACTAAAAACTAGTAAACAAGTTTAGCGAGGTTCCAAGATACAAGGTCAATATACAAAAATTGATTGCATTTTATACACAAGCAATGAACCACCCAAAAGTGAAGTTAAGGGAAAAAATTACTTACAGTAGTAAGAAAAATAAGACAAGCCAGGATAAGCCCAGCAGCCCCCTCCTTCCCCAAGCCAGGGTCCTTATTGCTCTGTGATGTCCAGGGTGGCCTGAGGGCTGCACCAGGAAGAATCGGGACCTTTCGTTTCCAGGCTGGGAGACAGCCAAGGATGCTTGAACTGAATCACATGTTGACAATTCTTCAGGCATTTCAACCACAATATTGGAACTGGACACACTGGCCAGATAAAGTTGAAATTTAAAAAAAAAAAAAAAAAGGTGGCTCAGCAGTAAAGGATGCACCTGCCAATGCAGGAGACACAAGTTTGGCCCCTGTTCCAGGAAGACCCCACATGCCGTGGAGCAACTGAGGCCGTGCACCTCAACTATGGAGGCTGCGCTCTAGAGCCGGGAACTGAGACTACTGAAACCCACTTGCCCTGGAGAGCCCACACTCCGCAACAAGAGAAGCCACGGCAATGAGAAACCCAAGCACAGCAGCTGGAGAAAAGCCTGTGCAGCAACAAAGGCCCAGCAGAGCCAAAAATAAATAAATTTTAAAAATAATACTTAAATATAAACTTAATCAACTTTGAATATTTACTGGAAGGACTGATGCTAAAGCTGAAGCTCCAATATTTGGCCACTGGATGCAAAGAGCCAGCTCATTGGAAAAGACCCTAATGATGGGGAAGATAGAAGGGGACAGCAGAAGACAAAAGAAGGGGACAGCAGAAGATGAAACGGTCAGATAGCATCACTGACTCACTGGACAAGAATCTGAGCAAATTCTGGAGCTACTGAAGGACAGGGGATCCTGGTGTGCTGCAGTCCATGGGGCTGCAAAGAGTCGGGTATGACTGAAGCGACTTAGCCTGATGATATGTATGTTCTGGAGAAGGAAATGGCAACCCACTCCAGTGTTCTTGCCTGCAGAATCCTGTGGACAGAGGAGCCTGGTGGGCTGCTGTCCATGGGGTCGCACAGAGTCAGACACAACTGAAGCAACTTAGCATGCAGGCATGCATGTATGTTTTACATACCAGGGAATGTATGTTACTGTCAAGATGGAAACACTCCCAAAACTGATCTACAGATTCAGAGCATCCCTATCAAAATCCTAGCTGGCTTTTTTATTTATAAACTGACAAACTGATCCTAAAATTCATATGGAAATGCAAGGAACTTAGAACAACATAATCTTAAAAAAAAGAACAAAACTGGAGGACTCACATTTCCCAAGTTCAGCTAACTAGACAAAGCCATAGTAATCAGAACAGTACTGTAGTGGAATAGCACTGAAAGTCCAGAAATAAATCCTTACATGTACGGGCAACTGATTTTTGACAAGGGTACCAAGACAATCAATCCAACAGGCCAAAGGACAGCACAGCAACCCACTCCAGTATTCTTGCCTGGAGAATCCCCACAGACAGAGGAGCCTGGTGGGCTACAGTCCACAGGGTTGTAAAGAGTTGAACACAACTGAGCGAGTCTTTGCAACAAGCAGTCATGAGACAAGTACATATCCACACATGAAAGTTAGGACCACACTTCACACCACACACAGAAGTTAACTCAAAGTGGA
Organism: Hydropotes inermis; assembly: GCA_020226075.1. Lineage (NCBI taxonomy): Eukaryota > Metazoa > Chordata > Mammalia > Artiodactyla > Cervidae > Hydropotes > Hydropotes inermis. The sequence continues at coordinate 51,685,322 of CM035294.1, read as the reverse complement.
TCGCAGACCTAAATGTAACAGCTAAAAATAGACCAAGATCCACTTAATCAAAAAAGTAGATTAAGTGGATTTAATCAAATTTAAAACTTGTCTGTGAACAATACCATCAAGGGCCTTCCGTGGTGGTAGTGGTGGTGGTGAAGAATGCAGGAGACGTGGATTCGAGCCCTAATTGGGGAACTGAGATCCCACATGACACAGAGCAACTAAGCCCACACGCCACAACTACTGAGCCCGCACACCCCAGAGTCCACAGGCCACAACTACTGAGCCTCCACACCCCAGAGCCCACATGTTACAACTAGAGAGTCTGTGTGCTGCCATGAAAGCTCCCACATGACGCAATGAACGTCCCACGTGCTGCAACTAAGACCCAACACAGCCAAATAAATAAATATTTTAAACAAAATAATACCATCAAGAAAATGAAACAAAACCCATGGAAAAACTATTTGCAAATCATGCATCTGATAAGGAATCTGTACCCAGAACTCTTACAACTCAATAATAAAAAGACAAGTTATCCAATTTTTTAAAAGACAAAGAATTTAAATACACATTTTTCCAAAACAGATATACAAATGGCCAACTTGTAAGTGAAAAGATGCTCAACATCACTAGTAATCAGGAAAATGCAAATCAAAACCATAATGAGATTCTATTTCACACCCACTAGGATGGCCAGACTCAAAAAGACAGACAAGAAGAAGTTTGATAAGGATAGACAAACTGGCACTCATAAACTGCAGGTGGGAATGTAAAATAGTGCAAGCGCTCTGAAAGCATCTGACAGTCCATTAACAAGTCAGAACAGAGTGACTCTGGTGCACGTGTGCTCAGCTGTCTCTGACTCTTTGCGGCCCTATGGACTATAGCCCTCCAGGCTCCTCAGCCCATGGGATTTTCCAGGCAAGAATACTGGAGTGAGTTGCCATTATGATCTAGCAAACAGACTTTGAGGTATATAGCCAAGATAAATGAAAACGTATTTCCACACAAAAGCTTGCATGTAATTGTTCATAGCCTGGTGGGCTGCAGTCCATGGGGTTACTAAGGGTCAGACACGACTGAGCGACTTCACTTTCACTTTTCACTTTCATGCATTGGAGAAAGAAATGGCAACCCACTCCAGTGTTCTTGTCTGGAGAATCCCAGGGATGGGGGAGCCTGGTGGGCTGCCATCTATGCGGTCTCACAGAGTCAGACACGACTGAAGTGACTTAACAGCAGCAGCAGCATTATTCATATTTCCACCCGAAAAGTGGGATACAAAAGTCCCCTGACTGATGAATGGATAAACAAAATATGATATATTCACCACACAACAGAATATTACTCAGTCATAAAAACGAACAAAGTATTGGGAGTTCCCTTGTGGCCCAGTGGTTCGAATTTCAGGCTTTCACTGCTGTGGCTCCGGTTCAATTCCCGGTCAGGGAACTGAAATTCCAAAAGCCACGTGGCAGAGCCAAAACAGCAAACAAAGTACTGATACATGCTACACATTGGATGACTCCAACCAGGGATCAAGCCCAGGTCTCCCACACTGCAGGTGGATTCTTTACCAACTGAGCTATCAGGGAAGCCTAAACCATGAAAACATTATGCTAAATGAAAGAAGCCAGCCACAAAAGTTCACAAACTGTCTGATTCCTTTTATATTACAATGTCCAGACTAGGCAAATCCATAACAACAGAAAGCAGATTAGAAGTTACCAAAGGATGGGGGGGAGAGAGCATGGGGTGCTTCATGGAATAATCAAAGTTCTGAATCTAGAAAGTCCTAGTGATTGCAGAACACTGTAAATATACTAAATACCAATTAATTGTACACTTTAAAATTGTTAGATTGTAACAATTTTAAATTGTTTAAATTGTAAATTGTAAAATTTTAAATTGTATGCTATGTGAATTCACCTCAAAAAAAAGAAATAAATTAACATGGAGGAAAAATAAAATCTAAGTCCATACAAAGATTTGTATACAAATATTCACAGCATAACGTTATTTGTAACTGCTAAAAACTGGAATAAATCCAAATGTCTGTCAATAAGTAAATGAATGAACAAATTGTGCTACAGCTATACAAAAGATCACCACTCAGCAATAAAAAATAATGAACTATTGATACATACAACAACATATATGGATCTCAAAATAATTAACTTAAAAAAAAAAGCCAAACCAAAAATAATTAAATATGAAAGTGTACACTTATGATTCCATTTATATAAAATTCTAGGCACTGCAAACTATTCTATAATGACAGAAAATTGATCAGTGGTTGTCCAAAGACCACAGAGGTTGGGAAAAGAATTACAAATGGGGATAAGAAAACTTGAGGGGTGAGAAGTATATTCATTATGCCTTGATTGTGGCGACAGTTTCATTATAAGCACATATCAAAACTTAACAAATTGTGTATTTTCATATGTAGTTTACTGTATGCCAATTTTTAAAAACCTCAATTAAGCTCTTTTTTGAAAACTATGAGAGGACAATGTACTCCTGCTGGCCATTCGATAATTGATAAAGCATTAATAAAGCAGTTTTACTTTCCCTTGCTGAGTGTACAGGCAACTCTTGGCAAAATTAAACAGAGAGAACCACTCAAAGTAGCATATATGTTTGAATTTTCATAAACATAGAAACGCTTCCATTAACCTATATTATAATTTTAGACATGTTCCATCTTCAATTTTGACACATCTTCAGTCGGTACTGCTAGAAACCGTCAGTTCTGGCAAGTACACAGTTAATGTAATCTGTAAATAAGCATTTAGATACACCAAAAAAAGCTCCTACAAGAAACTCTAATAAGGTTCCTTAAACTTGAAAACATCTGTGAATAGTACCCTACGTGTGATAAAATCAATAAAAAAGGCTATTATCTGTATTATCACCTCTTAAGAATTCCCCAATTATAGATTTTTACCTTTTGTAGACATTTACTCAAAAAATATAAACTTCTTACCTACTTTTTAAAAAAAAAAGGTTAAAAGCTTTAAGGTTAAAAATCCTAAACTGAATTTTTCTTTACCAAAAGATATTTTCATTGTTTTAAAGACAAACAAGTGCTCCCTTTGGCAACACATATACTAAAATTGGAACGATACAGAGAAGATGAGCATGGCCCCTGCGCAAGGATGACACGCAAATTCATGAAGCGTTCCATATTTTTACAAAACCCACTACAATATTGTAAAGTAATTAGCCTCCAACTAATAAAAAATAAAAATAAAAAAAAATAAAGACAAACAAAAAGTATGATATATTGAGCAATGGGGAAAAGTTATGGAGATGAGGGTGAACTACAGTCAGTCAAAATCATTTTATATTCATATTTATGTCAGATAATGAATAACATCATCTAATCCAAGTTACTACATCTCTCACTTTGACTATTCCAGTAGCCTTTTCGCATTTTTTAATGAAAAATTAAAAATTAAAATTCAGATGAATTCAATCTTGATACACTGTGAGTCTTAACTTCTTCACCCATTATATGGGTACGATAACACTCCCGGGTTGTGTGAGGATTAAATGAGATCATGGGTAAACACTTACTTTGCTGCCTGGCACATAAAAAAAAGTTTCATAAATGTTAACTGTTATTACCTGAATAAATGTTCAGCCTCCATGAGTTCAGTGCTGGAATGGTGTCACATATAAGTAACAAGTCTAACCTCAAAAAAAAAAAAAAAAGATAAGTTAAAAGCAATATTTCAATCTTAATATACTGAGACTCTCAAAGAAAATAAAGAGATCTATTTAAAAATCCATAGCAGCTTCTTAATATTTTCTTTCTCAATTCTTTTTGCTCACAATATTTCTTATAACCCTACACCTTGCCCTGAACCCTCAGTATCTACCCCTATTTTAATTCACAATAAAACACTGGTCATTTGGCTCCTCCCCCTCTGATGATCCCTTCTACTTATAAGTAGTTCTCAGTCCACTTTCTAATAAAGTCCACTTTCATCCAGTCTTACTCCTTGAACTTCTTCAGCTGTTTTTTTACTCATTATCCTTCTACACAAGACAAATCTAGAAACTGAGCTAGCAGACAAAGCATCTGTCCTGGTAGATGCAAAGCAAAAGCAGAGTGGCCAGAGAAAACCTTTTCTTCTCTGAGTAGAAATAATATCACAAACACAGAATTTAGTATCTCCTCACTCCAACTGCAATATTTATTATTATTATTATTATTATTATTATTATTATTATTATAGGACTTTGAGGGCTGGTTGCTGCTGAATCCACTTTAGGAACCCAGGGTGCTGAGTGCCCACCACCAGAACCCTTAATATGCTCAAGCCAGCCTGTCTCCAAAACCTAAGCCCTAAAAAACAAAAAAAATAAACAAAAACACACCTAAGCGCTACTAAGTTCTATACAGTGAGGCGCATCTCCAATTTATCATTTTGTTTTATAACTCTATTTTATGAATATCACATCACTAAGTCCACCTTCCCAGTATCTTGCACAGATTTCTATGAAGAAGCTCTTCCAGTTTCTGTACAGTGCCTTCCCCTCAGGTTTTTGGCATGAGATGTGTGGTGGTTTGGTTAGGATTGGGAGGCATGGCCAGAGGATACTGCCCTTCCCCTTTCCATCGCCAACCTTGGTCCTAAGACACTACCTGCACAGTGAGTTTTTCCCCCACGAAATGTCTTGTTCCTCCTCATGCAAAGAAATTACTGGTTGCCTTTCCCTAAAGGCCCTCGAGCCATGACCTGATGTCTCTTATTTTTAAGTGAGCAAAGGAGATTCAAATTGAAGCCTTGCCACATCAAAAAGTCACTTTCCAACTCTAAGTCTGAGAATCAAGAACAACATAATTCAAAGGCCACACTAGTACTTATTGCTATGATGGTTTTCTTGCCCAAACTGTAATCTATCAAAATTAAAAATGAAATGCTTTCTGAAAGAAGTTGAATTCCTTTTTGCTATCCATCCTCTTCAACCTCCATGTAACTGCAATTTTTTAATAAAATGCAATAGAATCTGCCTGGAATGCAGGAGACCAGGGTTTGATCCCTGGCTCTGGAAGATCCCTTGGAGAAGGGAATGATTACCCACTCCAGTATTCTTACCTGGAGAATCCTATGGACAGAGGAGCCTGGTGGGCTATAGTCCATGGGCTCACCAAGAGTGGGACAGAACTGAGGCTAACACTATACCACACCACTGCACTAACGGCCTCTCAACTGATCTCTCCACTTCTGCTATCTGTTCTTCCCAGAGAATCAAGACTGATCTTTTTTTTTAAATTGAAGTATAGTTGATCTATGTGTTATAAGTGATCTTTTTAACATGTATATCAGATCACTTAGCTTCCTTGTTCAACCAGTTTCCTCCCATTAACGGCTTTTCATCACCCCAAAGCAAGGTCTACAGAGCCTTGTAAAACCTGGCCCTGCCTATTCTTGAACATACCAAACCACACACTCCCCATAAGTCCTTTGTATTTGTTGTTTCTCCTGCCCAGAACAGTAACCTTCCATCAGGAAATGCTGGTTCTAAGCCCCCTTCAAATAATAGTTCATGTCACTATGAAGAGACTTGACCACACAATTTAAAGTATCCTCTTACTCTCAATCACATCACCATATCAATTTTCTTCATAGCACTATACTCTCTAATTATCTTATTTCTTTACTTTCTTCTTTATCAAAGTTCTCAAACAAGAAAATGGAAGCTCTCTGAGGGCAGAAACCTTATGTGTCTTTTTCATATCTGCAGCTCCAATGCCAAACAGTGTCTGACGCACAATGAACACTAACAGTTTTCTAATTGTCTGACCCACTTACAAAGCCAGGTACTATCTCTGAGGTGTCAGGTTTTTAGAAACTTATTTCTACAGCCAAAAACCAGCCAGGCTTCAAAAGCCTATGTTCTCTTCATTCTAACAATTTGTCCTGTATTCTCAAAAAGCTCTCTTCCTTTCTGGAAGAAAGAAGGTACCTCCGAAAGTAAAATATGCACTCAAAAAATAGATGCAATCTTATCTGGCAACACTGTTCTCTAGGTCTGTGGGGTTCAGATCCAAAGTTCTCAGGCAGCAGCAGTTACGAGAAATCTGGCCACTAGTACTGCATGGAGGAAGAGCAGAATCACCAGGCTAATCTGAACCAAGCTGCGAATCCTCGTAAGAGCGTCATAGCTGATAAGAGTTCTGTGAAGCACTCCTCACAGGAGTAGGAAGATGCAGTTCAGTCATCTGACTAGTGGCACATTCTGTAAAGCCTAAATAATGACCCTGTCACCAGAAAGACAGATACTTTGTCCTAGCCTTCCAATCAGCTGCATTTAGCAACCAACATCCCATCTTTCACAATAAAATGCCACCTCTGAGTTCCTATTCCTATCAAATTATCACTGGTTTGGGCAACAGATAAATCAGAAACTACACTTAAACAAATCTACTTGTCTGGGACCCAAGACAATTAATTAAACTTACTGAGAGAAACAGAATAGCCTCTAGTCACCTGGAGACAAGTTTAAAAGATGCAAACAACTGTGTAACACTTGGGCACATGAAAATGGCTATAATCTGAAGAACAGCCACATGTCACTTCCAATGGTGCATCTATACTGAAAATGATCTTCCCCCTCCAAAGTAAATAATGTTTAAAGTCAGCTGAATCTTGAACAAATACTCTGCCTTTTCTTTAAAATAAGGGCTATGACAGCTACCTTAACGAGAGGCCCAATAAACTCAGGGCAAGGGGCTCATTGTGCTGACACTGTCACCTCATTTAGGACTTGAGCTGATTTATCCTGATGGGCTGACAGGTCACTGACATCTGCAGCTTACCAAGATTCTTACTGATTTCACATGTAAAAAACACTGTCCACTCAAGACAACCGCAGTCCAGACGCCTTCTCCTGATAGGGAACCTCTCCTTTCCTGACCTCACTGAGCACCATGGGAAAAGGTGTCATTTCAGGCCCACTTCAGTAGCTCTGGATGACGGAATGGCTGGGAGCAGAGACCAGAAAAGGGCTAGAACGTTAAACCTTAGCAATTACAAACAAAAAGATTTTTTAAAAAGATCAAAATCACCTGAAGAAAAAACTAATCTCTCCTGCATTAAGAGATATTTGGTATTACTAAGGTAATTTGAAAAGAAGCTACAAAGTCAAGACCTAAAAATATCTGGTCCTTGGCCACACCAAGAAATCACAGAAGAAATCCTTTAACCAAGTAAGCTTTGTTCTAACATGAATTTTAAGACACAAGGCAAGGCAAGGCAAGGCAAGGTAATTTTTAAAAATCCACAAACTATCCACTTAACTTGAAGGAAGGAAGGGAGGAGAGAAAAGGATGGAGAAAGCACAAGAAGAGAAAAAGAAGAGGAACAAGGAAAAGGAACACCCAGTGTTACCCGTTAAACATGGCCATGGATTGTCTTCAGCACCTCCCATCAGGAAGTGGAACTCAGGGACTTCACCAGTGGTCCAGTGGCTAAGACTCTGCACTCCCAATGCAGGAGATTTGGGTTCGATCCTGGTCAGGGAACTAGATTCCACATGCCACAACTAAAGATCCGGTACGCTGCAACAGAGTAAAGACCCTGTGTGCACTAACTCTGACCCCACACCTATATATATATATATATATATATTTATATATATTTATATATACACAAATAACAAATGCTGAATAGGGTGTAGAGAAAAGGCAACCCTCCTGCGCTGTTGGTGGGAACGTAAACTGGTACAGTCACTACAGGAAAGAGCATGGAAGCTCCTCAGAAAACTAAAAGTAGGATTACCAAATGATCCAGCAATCCTGCTCCTGGCTATACACCTGGAAAACCTGTGACCCAAAGAGACACAGGCACCCTTTTGTTCAAAGCAGCACTATTTACAACAGCCAAAACACAGATACACCCTGCATGTTCATCGACACATGAATGGATAATGAAGACATGGTACACACACACACACACACACAATGAAGTATTACTCAGCCATAAAAAAGAATGAAATAATACCACTTGAAGCAACATGGACCTAGAAATTATCATACTATATGAAGGAAGTTGGAAAGACAAACACCATATGATATCACTTGTATGAGGAATCTAAAATACGGCACAATGGGGACTTCCCTCACAGTTCATGGTAAAGATTCTGTACATCCCCCCCCCCTCAAAAAAAAGGATTCTGCACCTCCAATGCAGGGGGTATGGGTTTGACCCCCTGATCAGGGAAGATCCCACAGGCAGCATAGCATAGCAAAAAAAAGAAAAAAAAGACACAGTGAACTTATCCACGAAACAGAAATAGACTCACAGAGAACAGACTCATGGTTGTCAAGGTCAGGGGGGTAGAGGAGGGACAGACTGGGAGTTCGGGATTAGCAGATACAAACTATCATACACAGGATAATAGGAATTATATTCAGCATCTAATAATAAATCATGATGGAAAAGAATATGAGTAAGTACATATATGTGTGTGTTTCTGTATAATGGATCACTTTGCTGCACAGCAGAAATTAATGCGACATTGTAACCAACTACACCTCAATAAAGTTTTCTATAAATTAGTGCTTTCATTAAAAAGTGCATTATAAAAAAATGGGCAAAGAACTGAATAGGCAATTTTCCAAAGAGGAAATGCAAATGGTCAACAGGCATGGGAGAAGATGTTCAACATCACTGGTCATCAAAGAAATGGAAATCAAAACCACAATGAGATACCACCTCACAGGAAGGCTATAAGAAAAAAGAACATTAATGACAAATGTCAGCAAGGATGAGGAGGAAAGGGAATCCTTGTACACTGTTGGCAGGAATATAAATTGGAGCAGCCACTGTGGAAAACAGTATGGAGGCTCCTCAAAAAGCTAAAAATAGAACTACTATATGACCCAGCAATTCTACTGTGTGTGTATATACACACATCCATGCAGGCCCTTGTTCACACACACAGGAAGACTACTCCGCCATAAAAAAGAACAAATTTTTTGCCATTTGCAGCAACATGGTTGGGCCCGAAGGGCATTACGCCAAGTGAAATAAGACAGAGAGAGCAGGGCAAATACTACGTGATGTTACTTATATGTGGAATCTAAAAAATACAACAAACTAATGAACATAAAAAAGCAGACTTACAGATACAGAGAACAAATCAGGGGTTACTATGGGGAGGGGTGGGGGATGGGCACGAGCAGGCAACATAGGGGTGGGAGAGTGGAAGGCAGAAACTATTGGTTACAAAATAGGCTATAAGGATATATTGTACGATGCAGGGAATATAGCCAATATTTTTAGTAATCTTTAATTAAAAATTATATATAAAAAATTTAAAAGTGTGTCATACATTAATATGTAAGGAATTTACTATTTTTAATGAATTAATAAATAAATATTTTCTTAGTTTTAATTTCTAAATAGTAAATATTGGCAAGTATAACCCACTTAAATAAAAGTTCTTTGGAGTCCGTAATAATTTCTTAAAGAGTTCAAAAGTCAGGTTGAGATTTGAGGTCTGCTAGCCTAGAATCTGCCCCACTTGTCCTCCAAGGCTCTGCTTCTGCAGAAAGCCTCCCTGAAGGCTTAGAGCTAATCTGCTAGAGCTGCTCATGACAGTAGAGACTGCATTGGTTCAGAGGCACTCAAGCTAACTGTGTTGAATGAACTAGACTAAGTTAAATGCACACCAAACATACATGCGTGGAAACACTTCAAAGTGGTTATTTTATATGTATCCACCATGACTAAATCCTCTCTCTCAAATCTTGAATCAACTACTGGTGGAAATGTAAACTTCATATATATTTGGAAGTCAATTTTACAATGTTTATAAAAACTGTAAAGTATATACCTTTAGAAAATTATCTTAATAATTATTACAAATATGCAAAATAACATATGTACAAAGTTATATTCATGCATCACTGTTTATAACCAAGAAAAAAGTCGAAATGCCTTTTTTTTTCCTTTGAGGTGTTACAAGTCACTATGAAAAGAGCAGGGAAAATGCTTGCAAAAACGTATGTAACTTACTTAAACAAGAAATACACATAACTACTCCTGATTCTCCCCTGTGCTCAACTCTTCCCCTAAAAGTATTTTATTTTATTTTTTTTCCCTAAAAGTATTTTAAATTATAGAGATTTGCCTTAAAAACCTTACTGATAACATAGCACAATAATAACCATAAATATTGTAAATGATAGAAACTTCATACACAGCCCATAATACTGTACAGATGCAAATAATAATAATGAAATTTTTGATGTTATGTTGTAAATCTGAATCACAACAACACATACAACTTGCTGCATGTGTAAGAAAAGTGCAATCATTTTTTTTAAAAAGAAAGAAAAGAACACAGAAACATTTTCATGTATGTGTATATTTCATGCTTATAGGTGCACAGTATACACAAAAACTGGTAATACTAGTTGACCCTGGAAAGAGGAACTGACTGGTTTATATCGTAGGAACAAGAAGAAAATTTCGCTCTACTTTTTTCTAGAAGTAAAACCTTACACCATATAAAAATGACACCAATTCAAAGAGCAAAACTAAAAATATGTAATTTTTCACATTAGGAATAACTTCTCATCTTTCTTTTTCCAGCCTCAGAAAATGTCAATCCCTAATGTCTTTTTAGAATTTTTTATTTTTTTCAAGTATAGTTGATTTACAATGTCATGTTCATTTCTACTGTATAGCAAAGCGGTTCAGTTATACACATACTATTTATTTTTTCATATTCTTTTTCCTTATGGTTTATCACAGGATACTGAATATAGTTCCCTGTGCTATACAGTAGGACCTTGTTGTTTATCCATCACACACACACACACACACACACACACTAGGCTGGTGCAAAAGTAACTGCAGCTTTGCACTGTTGAAATTCTTAAATAAACATGGTTATGTTATACATCATTTTAATGTGTATTTCTTGTTCTATGGTTTTTTGCTAATGACATTAACTTGTTTTATATGCACTTTAGACTATGGAGATGATGTGAGACAAAAAGAAAATTTGAGTGACTTTCTTATTCAAGTTCAAAAATGTGTTGTAAAAAGCAGAGGAGACACCCACAACATCAAAAGCCCACTTGGCTCAGGAACTGCTAAAGATAGTGCAGTGGTGATTCAAGAAGTTTTGCAAAGGAGACGAGAGTCTTGGAAGATGAGGAGCACAGGGGTCAGCCATCAGAAGGTAACAACAACAGCTGAGCACCATCATCAGCGCTGATCCTCTTAAATCACACGAGAAGTCGCCAAAGAACTCAACAGAGACCATTTGGAATTTGAAGCAAACTGGAAAGGTAAAAAGCTTAATAAGTGGGTACCTCATGAGCTGATCAAAAATCAAAATAATTGTCCTTTTGAATTGTTGTCTTCTCTTATTCTAGGCAACAACGATGAACGGTTTCTTGGTTGGATCATGACGTGCAGTGAAAAGTGGATTTTATACAACAATCATCAACAACCAGCTCAGTAAATGGACCAAGAAGCTCCAAAGCATTCCCAAAGCCAAACTTGCACCAAAAAAAAAAAAAAGGTCATGGTTGCTGTTTGGTGGTCTGCTGCCAGTCTAATTCACTACAGCTTTCTGAATCCCAGCAAAATCATTACATCTGATAAATATGTTCAGCAAATCAGTGAGATGCACTAAAAACTACAATGCCCGCAGCCGGTATCAGTCAACAGAAAGGACCCAATTCATCTCCAGGACAACCAACGCTTCAGAAGTTGAATAAATTGGCTACGAAGTTTTGCCTCATCTGCCACATTCAACTGACCAATTACCACTTCTTTAAGCATCTTAACAGCTTTTTGCAGGGAAAATGCTTCCACAACCAGGAGGAGGCAGAAAATGCTTTCCAAGAGTTTGTCAAATCCTGAAGCACAAGTATTTACACTATAGGAATAAACAAACATTTTTCACTGACAAAAAAATGTGTTGATTGAAAAATAAAAGTAAAAGGTGTGTTGATTGTAATGGTTCCTATCTGGATTAGTAAAGATGTACTTGGGTGCGTGCTAAGTTGCTGCAGTTGTGTCTGACCCCTGGAGCCTAGTTATGTGGGTTTAAAATTCATGGTCCAAAACCGCAATTACATTTGCACCAATCTAGTAATAGTTTTGGAGAAGGAAATGGCAACCCACTCCAGTACTCTTGCCTGGAAAAGCCCATGGATGGAGGAGCGTGATAGGCTACAGTCCATGGGGTCGGAAAGAGTCAGACGCGACTGACCGACGTCACTTTCACTTTCACTAATAGCTTGCATCTGCTAATTTCAAACTCCCATGTATCCTTCTCCCTGGCTCTTGGCAACCAGTCTGTTCTCTATGTCAACAAGTCTGTTTCTGTTTTGCAGACAGGTTCGTTTGTGCCATATTTTAGATTCTACATATAAGTGATATAATAAGGTGTTTGTCTTTTTCTGACTTATTTCAACTGGTGTGATAATCTCTAGTTGCATCCATGTTGCTGTAAATGCCATTATTTTGTTCTTTTTATGGCTGAGTAGTATTCCACTGTATATATGTACCACATCTTCCTTATCCATTCATCTGCTGATGGACATTTAGGTTGTATTCATTGCTCTGGCTATTGTGAATAGTGCTGCTATGAACATGTAAGTGGTATCATATGGTATCTGTCTTTCTCTTTCTGACTTACCTCACACTGGAGAGGATGCAGAGAAAAGGGAACCCTTGGTACACTATTAGTGGGAATACAATTTGGAAGAGTCACCATGGAAAATAGTATGACGGTTCCTCAAAAAAAAAAACAAAACTAAAAATAGAAATACCAGAGGATCCAGCAATTATATTCCAGGGCATACATCGGAAGAAAATGAAAACACTAATTCAAAAAGATATATGCACTATTTACAATGGCCAAGATAAGGAAGCAACCAACTTGCTCACGGCTTCTCTCAAAGCTCAGATGGTAAAAAATCTGCCTGCTAATGCAGGAGACCCAGGTTCGACCCCTGGATTGGGAAGACCCCTGGAGAAGGAAATGGCAACCCACTCCAGTATTCTTGCCTGGAAAATCCCCATGGACAGAGAACCCTGGTGGGTTACAGTCCATGGGGCTGCAAAGAGTCAGACACGACTGAGCGGCTAAACCACCACAGCAAGAGGTTCATCAACCAGTGAACGGATAAAGATGTGAGACTCAGACACTCACAAACACACCTAATACACAAAAGATACTCCTCAGCCATGAAAAGGAATGAAACCCTGCCATCTCAGCAGTACAGATGGACCCAGAAAATATTATGCTTAGTGAAATAGGTCAAACAGAGAAAGATAAACACTGTATATCCCTTATATGCCAGAATCTAAAAAATAATACAGTAGGGGCAGGGGAGGGTTGGATTGGGAATTTGGGACTAGCAAATGCAAATTATTATATATAGAATGGATAAACAATGAGGTCCTACTGTATAGCACAGGTAACTATATTCAGGATCTTATAAAAAACCATAATGAAAAAGTGTATGAAAAATAATATATATATACACATATAACTGAATTAATTTCTTGTACACCAGAAACTAACACAACGTAAACCAACCACACTTTGATTAAAATAAGTAAAAATTTTCAAGGAAAAATGTAGAAAAATTAGAATAATACAAATGAAAATACAAACAAAAAAGAAGCAAGACTCACAGATATAAAACAACAAACTAGTGGTTACCAAAGGAGAGAGGAAATGGCTGTGGAGCAAATTAGGGGGATGGAATTAAGAGATACAAACTCAGTTCAGTTGCTCAGTCGTGTCCAACTCTTTGTAATACCATGATCACAGCAAGCCAGACCTCCCTGTCCATCACCAACTCCCGGAGTCTACC